>VZTB01000131.1:345035-420849 GCA_013397245.1 Thryothorus ludovicianus
CCCCACGCTGTGAGTGACCCCCCACACCATCTGCGACCCCCCACGCCGTGAGTGACCCCACGCTGTGAGTGACCCCCCACACCATCTGTGACCCCTCCACGCCGTGAGTGACCCCACGCCACGCACGGAGCAGGAGGAGCTGGCAGTGGGTGCTGCGCAAGCAAGCGAAGTGGAACGGCTGGCGCTGAGCACGGCTGGCAAAGGCCACGTTAATCCCATTGTCTGGCCACAAAGGAGGCAGCAAAATAGCAGTGGAGGCCAAGGAACAATCCCAAACACTCAGCCCTAATTCAACCTTCATCACCATGAAAGGGGGGTGGAAAAGGCCAGAATGCTTCAGCTTAATTGGTAGTCAAGTTGCCAGAGAAGGCGAGCAGGGTCTGTGCCAGTGAACACAGAGGTGGGAAGTCACATCGGGCCCTAACCCTAAACCTGGGGAGTGATGGCAGGGGCCATGCAGGGCCCCACATGCACCATCCCTGAGCAACACTGAGGCTGAGGCTCTGGGGTGCCAGACTGGGGCACAGAGGGCACTGGGTGGGAATGGGTGCACCATGGGGAGAGGCCAGCACCTCCCTGCAGGCCAAACCCACGCCTGACACGCTGACAGGGGAGAAAGCACATGTGTAGAACAGAACCAAAAAACACAAACCATTGCTAGTGATTTAAAGAAGTGACCACACATTAATGAAAAGCATGAAAAGGGGTAGGAGGAAGTACAGAGAAGGAGAGGGCTCAGGCTCTTTGAGCTGAAGGAACATCCAAGTGAAGGCTCAGTAGTCACACCAACACTGCTTCTCTCACTCACCACTCTTGGAAGGACTGACAAAGAAAAGGGAAAGAAATGCAAATTGGAAGCAAATACGGATAATAATTTCTCATACAGCTCCCAATTAACCTTTGGAACTTGTGGCCTCAAGAAATCATCGCGGTCAAAACAAAATATATGGCAATAGCATCAAGATGTGCAACTTAGAAAAGCAAACTGAGTATTTGGAAGAAAGAGAAACCCTCTTGCTTAAGGGCATGAACTGAATTTTAGTATTAACAAGGATGAGACCTCAGTTTGGGTAGGTTATTATTTGTTTATGGGTGCCCAGATTTCCCTCTGAAGCAGTCAGAGCAGGCAGGACACTGGTGCTGACAGGCACGTTATTAGCCAATATTAGAGTTTTAGTGGAAAAATAAATGCATGTGGTAGCTCCTTCCCAGGCAGTTCTGAGGACGTTAATGTCATCACCAGAGGATCGATAGGCCTCGCAGAAGGGACAGGAAGCATTTGAGAAGTACAGGCAAACAGAGGACCAGGGACACAGCAGCATGGCCCAACATGCACACCACAGCAGTGGGAACGCAAGAGTGGGCCAGGCCAGGGGTCACTGCCAGCCTGAGCCAGCTGCTGCAAAACCTTGTTTCACACACAAATCATCCCCCTGGTAATGTATGGAATCTCACTTTGCTTATGGCTCGTAAAGAAAAAAAGGAATCCAACTCAGAACCAAGCTGTGTATCTCTTGCAATTAAATCCACAACCTACAGATTAGAGATGGAGGAGAGCACTTGCTTCTTCTCCTAATGCCTCCTCTGAACAGAGGTCTCAAAGCATCGTGATTTTAATTTAGGGCAGTGCATTGGGTTTGCATGGCAAGGTTTGGGTGGCTGGGGGCCCCTCCTTCAGTCCTGTCACTTAAGGACCATCAGACATGTGCTCCTGCAGCAGAATGAACTATGAGAGAACCACAGCAGGGACAAGGCAGGAACAACCAGGAAAGGAGCTGAAGCCCTGCAAGGATATTCCCTGAAGAGGGGAAGGTGCAGGGACATTCTCTTACAGTGCTGAGCATGACACTGTAGACTTGTATCATCTTTTATAAACAAATGGATCACTCAGTATCACAGCAAGGGAGAAAACAAAAGTGCAGCAATGGCTGCAAGGGTCAGATCTGTGGGAAGGCGCTGGATACGAGCTGCTGCAACACAGTCTATGAGGGAAACATCATACATCAGGGCTAGAATTGGAAGAACAGTTGCTGGAGCACGTGTCCAAGGTTTTGGAGGGTTTCTTTTTCTTCCTGTCACCTGGAGATCAAAGCAGGGGTTTGAGTCTGGGACAGAAGCAGCGTGGCTACACAGGAGGCACCTTCACCAAGAGATGAGTTTGCTGCCAGTGTGAATCTCACGTCACTCACATGGACATCTCACCTGCTCCAACACACCCTGGGACCATGCTGCAGTACCTGCAATGTCTTCAAAGCTTTACTGATTCCCCCCCTCACAGGATGAGACCTTCAGTCTTTAACCTGCACCACTGCAACAACCACCTCCAAGTCCTCAGGAGAAGAGTTCCCTGTTCTAAATCTGTGCAGGAGAAAAGGGAAAAGAGAAACATGGAAGAGAAGCAGAAGGTGCAGTGGGCACCATGCACTGGGCATCGACAGCAGAGCCTCAGGGACAGAGTACCAAGAGACAGGGATGCCGCTCTTGAGTCCCAAGGGAAATGGAGCTCAGGGAGACACTGAGCCCCGACAGCTGGGTTACAGTCTGGCTCTGGAGTTTGCTTGAATACGGAGAAAAAAATAGAGAAGAGGGACCAGCGCCTCACAGTGTTGTACTGCAGCATCTGGTGATACTTCCTCCTTTACTTTTCCTAAGTGGAAAGGGCTTTAAGATGCAGTCGAACAAGAAAAACATCCCAGAACAAGTCAGCTGTCAGAGCTTCCTCTCTTTCTGCTTAATGAAAGCCATGAGCTCCCCAGGACAAGTGGTGGCTGGAGTGGGACAGGGCTGCTGAGATTCCTGCCAGGGCCGGGTGCTGCTGCCTCCCCAGCCCAGCACTCCTGCCCCACTCACCACACGCTTCAGGGGCTGGGGAGGCTCCTGCTGCCACCCCCCTTCACCAGGGGCACAGGAAAAAAGTCACAACCAACTTTAATAAAAACAAAATTAAAATGATTAAACCTTTCATATCCTTTTGAGATTATCTCTCTGCTGCTGGTTGGCCAAAGCAGAGCTAAGGCATAACTGCTCTTGACTTTAAACTGAAAATCAAACCCAAAAAAATAAAAAAAAATAAAGGAAATCTTCCTCTGCCAGATATTAAAGAGAATCAACTTTATCCCTGCCTTCTGGGAAGCCACACCTCAACGGCCTCATGGTATCCCAAATGGAAAAGGACAGAGAGATGCTGCTGGGATGGGAATGGGGTTCTCCAAAATTTAGGTGGGAGAAAGGACACGAGGGAACAGATGGAAATTATGTTACAGGGCAATACCAGGAAAGAAAAGACTGCTAAAAGTTTCTCAAACTGCTGGATTCTCCTCACATCCTCAGGACTTCTGAAGGAGCCAGCTGAGTGCAGCCACATGATCCATGGCTGCCAGCAACACCTTTGCTGGATTTCAATGACCATTAAAGCAATGGGAAACTAAAGCAGAACCAAAAGCTTCTCCCTGTCTCTCTGCTCGACCATGGAGGAGAGACTCTGTCATCTGCCCAGCCTCAGGATCACCCCCAGTAGAGAGACCTTTGCAGAAATACTGCAGCTCTGCTAGGAACTTGCTGGAAAGGTAAAAGGTCCTGAAGCCATTCAATCCATTAAAAAATGAAGGCATTCCAAGGTTCAGCAGAACAACAAAGAGGAAGGCAACAAACAGTCCTCTAAATGAACACATATGACACAAGATCTTGGAAAACAAGAGATAATCCTGCCTGTGGGGGTAGTTGGTGGGGTTGGCAGGGAGATCAGAACTGCTGCAGTAAAGGGAACTCAAGTTCAATCAGCCCAACACGCGCATGGCCCAGGGCTGTTTGCCTCTGCTGCTCGGCCACATGTGCTACTGCACAACGGCTGAAGGTTTACTCAAAACAGGACAATCCCTCCTCACCCCCTGTGCCTGAGGAGATGACAGGAGGGGATTTCCACCTGGGACAACAGAGCTGCTGCACACCCCCAGCTGCAGGACACGGCCCCAGAGAAGCCGGGTGCACACGACAGGGCCCCCAAGCCCTGGGCTGCTCACCCAGCTCTGACCATCACAGACTGATGGCTTGGCTGGATTTACATGCAGCGCTTTGGAAACAAAGCTGAGCAGGCTGCTGCCCTCGGGGTTACAGATCACACACTGGGAAAAGGCAGTATCAGGTTTTGGAGGAGAGGTAAAAAGCCCAAGAGATGCAGATGAAGCTGGGTAGCACTTGGTGCTGGCACACAGGAGCTCAGGCTGTAACCAGGTTAGCAGATTACTGAGTGTGGCAATCAAGGACAAGCCTGGAAATTACTTCCCCAGCCCTCTGCAAGGGCCACACATTTCAGACATGTAACTGTGCCAGAGTGGCAGAGTGGTTTTGCCTGGCAGATGCTGTAGCCTGGACTCTGAGCACTGTTTTCCTACAGACACCACACAGGTGATGTGCTTTGGTAAGTTTTCAATTGCTGTGTGAAATCAAGTCCCATGAAAAACTGGAGAGAGATTACAAAGCAAACTGGTGATTTCTTTCCAAAACCCTCCATTACCTCCAGCAGAAGTTGGAGACCAACAGGTATCATTAAGAATGACCACGCTGTCTTGAATGGAGACCAAGTGGAGGACATCAGATCCCATTAAATTTATTTTAAGCGGGCAGAAATGTAATTTATTGCTACCAACTTGTACTTCAAAAGTCTTAAAGTTCTACTGGAAGCAGAGAATCTGCTATCATGAGAAATCCACCCCAAAGGCACATCTCACACCGTCGCTGTAACAAACTCCATTAATAATTACTCCATGCTTGATGACAGTGAAGGAAAAATGCCTTGCATGGTTGCCCACTCTTCAAGGTGGGAAAATGACCCAATGGTTTCCTCACAGGAGGTTTTTGTGGAAGATTCCTCTCCTTTTCACCACCATTTGCTTCATTTTATAGATGGGCCGGTCAGAATTCCCAATTCAGGAAATGGCCACCGAGGAAAGAGAAGAACAGGAGAGCCTGGACAGTAGAGAGGGGAACCAGAGAGCAGTGCCTCAGTCTCGAGGAAGCAGGTGAGGTATTAGGGCACGCTGCAGGCCTGCCACGTTTGGAACCGACTGGGCTGGCATCCAGCCTCCCTTCTGCTGGACAGAAACTCAGCATCTGGGAGAAAGCTCACACTGCAAACCATACCCTGACCAACCAGGCTCCCAGGCACATGGGATGTGCTCCTGTCCCCTGATGGTGATGCCTTCCCAACCCTGGGGCAGCCACAGCACTGCTTGTGAGAGGGAGGAGCACGACTCAGTGCACAGAGGTGCAGCAACCAAATGAGCACCCTGGTATCTGCAGGTGACACAGGCAGAGTCAGGCTCAGGTGTGACTGTCATTCTGAGATTGGGAACTACTATTTTTAACCACATGGGGTTTTCTCATCTGAACACTGCTTTGGCTGTACTGTAGCTCTGTTTACACACTTGGTTTCATTAAGGATTCACATCCCGAATTCAGTCTGCAGCTCCCAGCCCTTCCAAAGGTCAAACACAGGAACACAAGGGAGATGTGGACAAACAGTGCACTTCTGCCTGTGGGGCAGAGGGAGGGGGAAAGCAGGGGCTCTGAGGCATGGCCCCCTTCCAAGGAACCAGCAGCTTTCCAGGGGTTCTCAGAGCAGAGTTTTGCAGTAAAGGTGTTCCTCAAAATAACTGTGGTCCACCTTTTTGGAGCAGGGAGACTGGCCAGTCCCTCGCTGTGGGCTGGCAGGGGTGCTCCGGCAAGGCTGGGCAGAGGGGCAGAGGTGACCTCCCCAGCCCCCCATCCTACCAGCACAAAGGGGCTGTTCGTAGCACTTGGTGCCCAGAGGCCCTGCTCCTCCTGCAAGGGCCCCAGCAAGAATCCTGTGCTGGAAGGGGATGGCTGCCAAGGATTTGAGAGATTGCTGAGAAGGATTGCTGTGACAGCGTGGCCACCACAGGGACTGTCCTCTGCGGTGAAGTGGGGAGAGGTTGCTGCAGGCAAGGAGCACGGACACCTGAGGGACACCTAAAGGATGTCTGTCCCACACCGGGCAGAGTGGGCAAAGGCCCTCTGCTCCTCCCACAGGAAGACACTACGGAAAGGAAGGGCAGAGATGGAAAACAGGAGGAGTCAGGAGAAACAGGTGAGGGAGGAAACACATCAAGTGCCACCAGCACTTGCCCAGGGGGACACAGGCTGAGCAGTGGCAGCCCCACAGCCTCACCTATGTGGGTGGCACCTGGAGAGGAACAGATGGGGAGAGCAGGGGCACCCCGTGCTGGACACAGAGCAGAAACCCTGCTCTGACCAATGACCTTGTGCACGGCTGGCCAAGCTACAGACAGGGGTGTGGTGCTCGATGCCTTGTGGGATGAAAGAAACACTTCCAAAGTCAGAATGAAAATTCGATGCAGGTTGTTTCACATTTGTTTCTGTCATTACCTAATGAGCTGTAAGTGCGTTTGTCCAACATCTTGAGAATGTTTTGGTTTTTATTATGGTCACTCTTTCTTCACTTTTTTCTTCTCTAAACCCTCATCATTAAAAATCAATTAGCTTATGGATAACATTACACAGATGCTGCTGCAGCAAGGGGCTGCATCTGCAGTGGCAGCAGCTCAGATACCACAGCAAGAGATGTCCAAAAATACCCTGAGAGGACAATACCCCCTTTCCCTGAAGCTGTGTTGTCTCTGATCAACAAACCAGCTGAACTTCCAGCCGCTCCCCCCATCTCCTGCGTAATGAGCACACTTCTCAAAGCATGCAGGAAAGTTTAATTGTCTTTAATTAACCAGTTCAAGGAGGATTGGGTTTCCTGCCTGATGTCCATGTAATTTCCCTGCCAACAACTTCGTCATCCTTTACTGGAAGTGGAGGGCAGATCCTAAAGCTCTTCCCCAAAAGACACCCAGTTTTTGGGGAGGGCTGAGGGGCTGGCACAGGCAGGGACAAAGGTCCCTGTGTCCCTGGAGCGGCTGCTCAGGCTGCCAGTGCTTCTGCAGGGTGGGAGGGAGGGAGTTGGAACTAATGTGCAATCAAGAACCATCACAATTACAAATGTAAATGAACAGGCAATTGGCACTGACCTTTGCAGATTGTTAGAGGACTAATTAAGGTGTGATCAGAGCTCTCTTCCAACAGATTGAGATGCATCTACACAAGCAAATATCTACTCACAGTCTCCAGACAGCACTGCTTTCTCCTACATGCTTGCACACAGCAGCGAGTAGGTACACACAGAGTAGGTGCACATAGAGTAGGTACACACAGCATTCAACCTCAGCACCTGCGCTCCACGCACAGCAGTGGGGGCGACTCCACTGCGTCACACGAGGCCACAGGACAGAACAGACCACTGCCCCTGGATGCAGCAAAGCAACAACAAAGTCTCTGTCCTCTTGTGGCCCAGCAGAGGTGTCACAGTCCAGAGGAGGACCACGGAAAAGCGTCTGAGCGTGATCTCTAACACCAGACTCGTATCAAAAGGCAGCGGAGAAAAGTCCACCCAATGGTCCGAAAACAACAATGAAAACCTTGATGGGGACACAGGAGAGACCCTGCTAGAGACAGCAGGAGAGGCAGGGCACAGACTCACCCTGTCCCTGCGCAGGGCCCTGCCCTGCAGCTGAGTGTCCCCACACCTGGGGGATGTGACAGGATCAGAATCCATGGGAGATGGGAGCAGCCCTTCTCCCCCTTGGGGTTACAGCAGCTTCTCATCCAAGCCTGACTCCCATCCCTGCAGGGACGCCCGCCCCAGCACGCCAGTGAGGTGTCCCACTCTGACCAGCTCAACAATGGGCTCCAGGAGGGTTTAAACTGACTTGCAAAACAGACCCAAGACATCCCCTTTGCCTTCTGAAGCCTTATTCTTGTTTGTATTCATGACCTTTGAAATAAAATGTGATCAAGAAATTGTGTCTTCTTTGCTATCAGTTTTTGTTGAAGAACCAACAAGCTTAAAGGAAATTTAAATATTTGTAAATGGAGCTTTCCTTTCAGCGAATTGTCAGGACTTTTACTTCAAAAATACTACATTTTTAAAATGGTCACCAAAATGGTTTTTCCCTCCCAGCCAGTCAGCTCCTGCCCTCCCAGTACCTGCCATGTCCTAATCTGGGCGGTCGGACGGGAAAGATAAGGTTTGTACAGGAAAAGACAAGGCAAACAGAAATTTCTAGAGTAAACAAGGTTTTCAAGGTTGTTCTGTCTATCACAAAGGGCACGGATGGTTTCCCCTCTCTGCTCCTTCTGCACTTCAGCAGCTCCCAGCCCACACCCTGCCCAAAGAACCCTTCAGAAGCGGGAATTTCCTCCCCGTGTCAGTGGTAGGGCTGTGGAGCTGCTGTCCCCCGGGGGCTGTGGCAGCTCCCGCTGTCACTGTGACCTTTGGGGAGCGTGCTCCATGCTCTCCACTCTGCTGGGCCACCAAGCTCACAGACTGGACACTTGTTCCCACAAGACTGGATTTAACCCTTGAAGAAAAATCTCCTGCCTCACTCTTGGGGTGTTCTGGGTTTATTTCAGGTCCTTGTTACTCACAGGCATAACAGCAATGAGACCCAGATATGAATTCAAGGGACATATCTGAAAACCCCACATGTTCTCCCTCAGCTGCTGCCACTGTCCCTTCTCAACCCTTCCAGGCAAGACCACCTTCCTCATCTCCATGTCCATTCACTGCAGAATGCAAGTTCCCCAGAGTGGCTATTTGTAGGATTTACCCATTTTCACAGCAGTCATAGAGAAAAGTCCTGCTTCAAGCTGTGAGATGGTGAAGGCTTCTGCTGGCACTCCCCAGCTCCAGCACCATCATGCCTTGACAGTACACAAACCAGCTGACCCAGGATGATTCTCCTCCTCCCTCCCAAGAGGGGTTTTTCAGAACATTAAAAACATCTCAACCCTTTACATGACTAAACAAAGTACAATCTCTGCTCCATCCAGGCCAACTGCTCCTTTTAGGCACACTAACTCTTGCTGGATTCACAGCTGCAATCCCTGTCCCATGATCTGTGTGAGCCAATGTTTCACACAAGCCCTTCACTTTATTTACCTTATCAAGAGGAGACATGGAAAACAGATATGGAAAACTCGCCCACCCCTTTTGCCCAGCTCCTCCTCCCAGTCCAGTGTGGCTGAAGTACAAGAAACCAGTGCCAAGCTGGCAGAGCTTATACTTGTGCTCAGGGCATCACTTGACTCATTGCAAAACATCTGCTAGTGCACAGGTTTGTTGAGTTGTCCAGATATAATAGCATCTTTAGACGCTCATACAATACTCCAGGGTTTAAGACACCAATCTGAACCAACGCGCACACTTAGCATCCCAAACCCTCAGGCAGGTGGGGTTCCTGCAATGTATCACTGCTAAACTGTGTCAGCCCCAGCAGGGAAGAGAGACAGGAACAGCACCAGGTTTGTCACTGCACACGCAGTGGGTGAGACCCACCCACCCAGCCCCGGCCCCGCTCTCGCCAGCAGCACTCACCGGCCTCGGCAGCCGGACACTTGCGGATGGTGAAGATCTGCCCGAGGTCCTCCTCCTCCTCAGGGAGCCCCTTCTGCAGGCGCTGCAGCTTGCGCAGGCTTTCGCTGCGCTGGTGTTTCATGGAGCGCACGTGCTGGATGAGGTTCAGCTTGGCCTTGGTGGAGTAGTTACAGAGCACACAGTGGTAGTAGCAGCTTTCACCTTCGAGCCCGCTCTCGTGGTGCTGCAGATGCTGCGGAGAGCAAAGCAGGGGGATGTCAATGTCAATGTCCCTTTCCACCCCCAGCCCCCTGGGTTAGTCCACTGTAAATTGCTAAAAGCCACCTGGGAATTAGTTAAGGAACCACATTTTGACACAGACCCAGTGAGACGACGCCTGCTTGTTCCCAATTACACGCTCCCCAGCTGAAGAGCATGAAAACCAAAACACACCCAAATGGGCACAAACGGACACAGACAACATCATCTCCCTCAGTGAGGGAAAGCACCAGCCCCAGCAGGAACACTGCTCACAACCCACTCAGGGCTCACTCCTACACATCCAAAGCTTGCCCTGGGAGGGGATCCAACTGCTAAGAAACTTAAAATTAAATATGGTAAAATCTCACAGAAAACAAGGAAGACTAAAAGCAAAGCAACCTTAGAACACAACAAACCCATTAGACAGAGAAGTCCTGGATGCAGCATATGGAAGCAGAGTGCAGAGCCATCCTGTGCATCACCAGCTCTCTGCAACCAGGTTTTACTCCCTTGGATCAGGAAGGAAGCAGCAGCCTGGCACATCAGACGGCTGTGACAGAGATGTTGGCAGAAAAGCCAACGGTGAGGATGCAGCACCTGGAAAAACCCTCTCCCCTCCCGAGCTGTGCGGTCACAGCCAATACAGCTAATTCTGGATTAACATACCACAATTATTTGACAAAACCTATCAATCCCCTGCTGCAGAGGTCTGTGCCTCTGGGGAAATAAGCAGCCATTTCCTGTCATGGATACCACAGACATGGAAATTCTTTCTTAGAAGCAGAGGGAAGAATTTACCCTGCACAGCCACGGTACTGCCACGGCACAGCTGCTGTCCCTTCCCCTTGGGAGGTCACAGGAACTTTCCCAACCCCACAGTAAGGGTGTGTCACTAAAAATGAATACCACGGTGAAACAACATGAGATCCCCCTCAGTGAAGGCCTTTGGTGTTTCCACCCCACACCGAACAGCTCCCCTGTGCAGTACTCCCTGCCAGCTACTCCCATCCAACCCTGAGACCTCCTCGAGTCTTTGTGTCACTTCATGGAACTATTTCCTCACCACACACTCGGCCTGAGGCACAAATACAGTGATTTGGACATGATCTTGAGGTTTGTCAATCAAAAATATTGCCTATGTGCAGCCAGGAGCTTCTGGTAAAAAATTCTGATGCTTATTATCTCAGTTACAGCTGAGATAAGATTAAAGACACATATTACCCAGCGCTGTGTGCCTTGCTCACACAGAGGAAGGAGAGCCCTCTGAGTCTAGGAATGATTAAAAATAGGATATGAGCTGATGCTGAGGCTTCTGATTGGAAGAGCGAGGAAAGAGAATAAATGTATTCTAGATCTGGCTAATTAGACTAGCCTCTTTTGGGATCACGATGTATTTAATTAAATTCACTGTAATATTTGAAGAATCCACGAGGGCACTAATCCCACTGGTGCCCTCAAAAGATTTTTAGCTGTTTTCCCTTATAAGAACTTCTTCCTCATCTCATTTCTATTGTTTGCATGTGTTACCCTCATCCTGAGCCAGAAAAAGACGAATGGCTTAAGGCAGGAAAGGTCAGTGAGCCGGTCACGAGTCGCGTGCCCATCTCAGATGGCACAGCCCTGCCAGCCTGGCCGTGCCCTGACCCTGCCACAGCCCCTGGTGTCACACGGCTGCAGGAGCCACAGCAGCCCCGTGCTCGCCAGGGAGGCCCCATCCACAGAGCCGGCTCGGGAAGTGCCCACGGGCTCAGCGGCAGCGCAGAGCCAGGGAAAACCCCCAGTGAGCAATTAGAGAAAAATCCGGTCACGGGTTCAAGGAAATATTAAGGACATGGTCTCTGTGGAACCAGAGGCACAGTCTGCACTGCTCTCATTTAAAAGGGGGCTTTAGGAAAACATTTGTTTTAAACAGTTTAATAAATGTGTCTTATTTCATGCTCTTCTTTTGCTTCCTCTCAAGCATCTCCCGTGCTGGGGTCAGCCTCACCTGCCTGCTGTGGTGGAGGAGTCACAGGCTGAGGGGGGCACAGCAAGGCATGCACCTGATTCAACCCATCGCCCAGTGGAGGAAAGGAGCAGTCCAGAGCAAGAAGACATGAGGGCCAAGCCAGCCCGAGCTGCTGGAGGCGATGAGATGTTGTCCAAGTACGTGTAGTTATTGCCCATCACACTGTTAAACTTCCCCCTTGTGAGAATTTATCCGTATCACAGGAAACAAATTCAAAATACTAAACCAGAACCTTGTTAGAAGACAAATCAACTTGAAAATCAAAAGAATATATTGTTCCAAGGAAAACCAACCAACTTCTGTCAGAAAACATTGATTTCTGTGAGTCCAAGGGGGTGTTTCCCCCTCCCCCCCTCCACAATAGGAAACTTCCAACATCTGGTTCTTCACGCATGGCATGCAAAATATTGATCAGGGTGAGTCAAAGCTACACTTTAAATCAGAAACAGAGAGAGGAACGCTGTGATGGAAGCCACACAGCTCACGAGTGCAGCTCCCCGGGGCACACGGGTGCTCCTGTGCACACCAGCCACGGCACCGCGGGCTCCCAGCGCCTATTCCCACACACACCACACCCAGCCTGCCACCGGGCAGGCCGCTGTGTCCTCACAGTGATTGGCACAGGAGGGTCCTGCTCAGAGGCCTCGTCTGCCTCCTGTGCCCCAGCTCTGTGCCAGGTGCCCCTCGGTGCCCCCAGCCCTGCCCTGGCACCGGCCGGTCCCCCCACACCGACTGCCCAGCGGTCACTCTCCAGCACCTGCCTCAGAACTGCTTTCTTCTGCTAAGCACTAAATGCTCACAGGGCACAACTGTGGAAATCTGATTTTTAAACAAGGTAAGGAATGACATTATAGTCAGCTCTTGTTTCTCTCCCTCCATCCTTCACATACTCCAAACTCCTCTTTATTTTACCATCTCTCCTTCCCCCATCTTATGCTGCCTCACCCACAGTACTTCACAATAATCAGGGAATTAAACATGATGCTGTGTCACTGCAGACAGCCCCCTCAGCCCACGCCACACACTGCTCCTTGGAGCTTACCCTAGTACCCAGCACTGAGACCCCGAGTTGCTGCTGTTAACACAAATAACAAACTCTCCTGAACACCTCTGTAGCTGTTCCTGCAGTTCATATTCACCATCTAATTTCTAAGCTTTTCTGCATCTTTTACATTTTTTTTTTTAAATTTTAGAAGATGTTAAACCATGACCTGCGCAAAGTTTATTCAGCCATGGTGCAGTAATCTTGACTCCAATGGTGACAGGACAGAACTCCCCCTGAAGCACTGCCAGGGCACCAGGGGTTTCTCCAATCACTCTCTGCCATGTCAAACATCTCAGCTGCTCTTCTGGGGGACATCTGACCTGTAACCTCAATCCACCAGGGAGATGCAACAACACTTTGAACTGTCTCATGCTTTGGATGTTTATTATTCAATAGAAAAAGGCCCAGTTCCTATGCAGTCCTAACTGGCACAAAGCTTTCCCTTCAGAGGGCCCTGGATGCTGCTCAGGACAAGCCCACACTCACAGCACTGGGAACCTCTCAGGTCCTTGGTTTGCACTGTGAGGGGAACACCCCATCACCCTCAGGAGGTGCTCGTGCTATAAAAGCATAGAACGTGAGAAAACTCTCCAGACTTGAGGATGGCCCCTTCTTCTGCAGCCTTTGACAGGACAACCAGAGCAGAAACTCTGTCACTGCCCCAAGGACAGGCAGATGCTGGTCCCCATCTGCCCTGCGAGATCCCCTGCACATGTCTGGGTCTCCCCAGGCAGGAGAAGCAGGGGAAGTAACAGGACTGGGGGCCAGAACCCAAAGTGGGAAAATAAGCTCATAAAGGCTACACAGCAGCAAAGCAGCAGGAACAAAAGGAAGGATGTTCCTCCCTCTGGCTGTGAGAGGAGCACCGCTGCAGCCCTGCAGATCTGCAGCCGACAGCAGCCCAGGGCTGCGCCACGCTGCCAGGCACGGCCCCAGCGAGCTCCCCGCCCTCCTGCTCGCACAAACATCCTCCTCCTCACCGCTCTGACCACCCCGTGCCGCCAGGTGCTGCGTGGGTCACTGACAAACAGTCTGCAGAAACCTCCTCCACAGCACTTCCGAGCACCCTCACATCACAGGATACCCTGCCGTGAAAACGAAGGCTGCTCCACTATGCAGAGCTTCTTGAAAAAGAAGGTGTCAGACTTCAACATCTTTGACAGAGTTTTTCTCCACATGTAACACTTTTCCTACCTCTGAACTCGGCACTCTACACCATTAGGATGGGTAAAGCTAGCAGTGATTACAAAGAATTGACAGATGCAGCTGGGGAAGAAGGAGCCAAAAATCCACTGGAAGGTCACAAAAGCCACGGCAGCACCACAGAGGAGCACAGAGGGGCTGGCTTTCTCCTACAGGCACTGATGTCTGAGCAGCCCCAGGGACCAGAACCAGCACAGGGAACCAGGGAGCACCTCAGCATTTACTCGGAGAGGTCAACCCAAGCTCAGGAGCCACCGGAACTCCTTCTGTCCTGGCAGCAGACGTGCAGTGCAGGAGAATATCCAGGGAGTGACAATTCCTTGGGGTGAGGTCAGACAACGGTAATTAGTCACAGGCTTGGTAGGAAACACTTGAGGTGCCAGTGGGGACTGCATGCCCCAGGGGAGGGACAGGAGGTGACCCCTACAGCAGAGCTGGAGCAGGGCTATGGGTCACCCCAGAAAGGGACCCGACCCCACTGCAGACCTCAGAGGCCTTGTGAGCATCTCTTGGCCCCCGAGTGCCCCTGATGTGCTGCACGAGATAAATCACACAGCCCTGCAAGAGAAGAATCTGAATTTTTAATGAAAGTCATGTGGATGCAGCTGTCTGATCCTGATCTGTTCCAAGTACTCCATAAAAGTCAGGGCTGGCCAATCCATCTTGCTCTCCTTTCACACCTGCAGCCCCAGCTGGAATTTCCTGGAGCCGGGAGCGGCTGCGGCGCGCAGTGGGACACGCTGGCTGCACACTGGGGAGAGCTGGAGTCCCTCCCCATCCTCCTGCAAGGGGGGAAATTGATTCTGCATCCAGCAGATTTGAAAGCTGAACTTCTGCTCTTTCATATCCAACCAACATCCTGAACTGTTTACTGCTTCCAAAAGAGCAGTGTTACAAACCCATCCCTCCTCCAGCCTCTTGCCCTTGTGCAGTGCCAGCGCTGGGGCTCAGCCCCCTTTGCCCCTGAGTTTCTGCAGCTCAGCCTGTGGTAGCTGCTCTCTGATCCTTATCTTTCTTACCTAGAGGCTGGAAATGTAGCACTCCCTCCTGCCACAGGGACTGAGGCATCAATCAGAGTCCTCAAATCACACAGAAAGGCCTGAAGAGCACAACTGGCCCCATTACCAGCCCACCCCAATACCCCACCACATCTGTATTTTATAAGGCCTCCAGCCCTGTTTGGCAGTAAGTGAACACCACAGATGCTCTCCTTGTTAGCCATGTGGCTGGTGCTAGCCATGCTGCAAGGTTCTGGGTTCTCCCAAACCCAAAAGGGACCCAGCAAATGGGGTTTGCTTCACCAGCCCTTGAAGTCTCATTAAAAGCCAAATATTGCTCAGCCTAAGGATGGAGAGCTCAGCATGGATTTTACTGAACGTTAAATCAACCAGCAAGCATAGCCAGCAAACTCTGTGGCACTTTAACTTTAAATAATGCAATAATTATTGAATTTCCTTTTTATAACTGAAGTGCTGGAATGTAAACAATGGGGCTGTAATTGCAGGAAGGGGGGATCAATAGAGGCAATCGTTTTCAGCCATGTTAATTGTAAATACAATTGCTCCAAGATGTCAGCCTCGTTCTTCTCGCTCCCAGAATCATCCTAACGGATGACAGAGTCCAACTTTCCCATTACAGCTGTTCGTTCCTTTAAGAGGTTCTCAATCAGGTCTGATCAATCTGTCAAGATAATGCATAGAGTAAGTAAGACTCTTCCAAACACAAGCTCCCAATCAATAGCCCGGACCTGCTTAATGAGGAGGGGCTAAAGCCCAGGGGGAGGCACAGTCCCAGCTACTGCTTGGCTCCAGCAGCCAACTTCTTCACAGGGCCTTGGAGCAGCTCCTAACAAGGACATTGTTTATGTTGCCCGTGATGAGCAGCATGCCTGCACACCCACAGTCCCACGGGGTCTGTGGACAGAGAACAACAGAGGTTAACAGAAAGCAAGTGCCAAGAAAGGTTGAACTTGTAATCACATCCTCCCACACCTTTTTAATTGTGCAACAGACTTGCAAGCACTAATTAATCATTCCTTGGAAGAGATGCCCAAAGATGCAGATGGGGGCAGCTGACAGCCAAGAGCTTCACTAGGGCTCCTCCCGTGGAAGACTTCCTTCCCATGCCCAGAGGCAGGACAAAGTCCATGGGGGAGCCAGCACTGGCCCACTTGTGCTGGGCAGCCCCTCCCAGCGCAGGGGAAACAGAGTGGGATGCTGGCTGAAGACCCCTCGAGGGAGGGAGGAGATGCCATGGGAGAAGCTGTTCTCCAGCTGCAGTACCAAACTGCAGTGGCACAGGCATCCCTCGCACACCTGCGCTGCCCTGCACTCGCTGAGCAGCCCAGAGCGGGGAAAGCAACAGGTCTGACTGTACCTGGGCACTCTCCTATGCAGCCTTGTCTTCTCCCACAGCTGCCCTGCAAGTCTTGCCAGCACAGGAAATCCACTCGGGCAACTACAACTCCAACTGCAGAGAATCTTCCAGATGCCCGAATCCCCCCGGGACAGGGCACAAGCGCTGCTGCACATGGAGATGCACACGGGAGTGTGAGCATTGATCCTGCTAATTATAGTGCAAAACCAAAGCACCATGAGAGCACATTTCCTATCTGCTGGCCTATAAAGTGCTGCCCTCAACCCTGCACGCCCCTGCCCGGCTGTGGCTCCACCACAGGACCCATGACAGCCCTGCAAGGGCACCTCTGCTGCTCCCTGTGCACCTCTGGCCAACAGGAACCAACAAGCTGCACACAAAGTGACCTCTCCTTCGAGCAGTCAGGATGGGAGGGATGTTCCCCTGAGCCAGCCTCACCCAGCAGCTCCTGAGGAGCAGCACAGAGCATGGGAATGGTTGAACTCCTCTTGCAGCTGAACCAAAGCCTGGACTAGGGACATTCTGATGCTCAGGAAAGCACAGAGTTTTCACTTCATATTTCCATGGATGCTGCCATCCCTGGAGAAACACAGCAGAAAAGCTGCACTTTTGCCTGTAAAGCAGTATGGACAGTGATAGGATGGAGTAATAGGATGAAAAAAGGAAAAAAAAAAATTGTGCCACAATGCAGCAACATCACTAAGGAAGAGGCTCAGGGCTTCCAGCTCACTCTTTTCTCAGTGCTGGGATAGGCAGGAGCTGAGGAATTCAGGGAGCCTCATCTTTTCCAGGGTCAGGAAAACACATAGGAAAAAAAACAAATGAAGACAGAAACCATAAGCAGGCCTCACAATGCCACTGCCCAGATCTTTATAACATATTTTGTACATCTACTTGAAAATAATCAGTTCAGTGTGAGTTGCTAAGCTGTGAACACTCAGGTGAACTAGAGCAGACTGGGAATATGGAAAAACACTGGATAAAAAGTAAATTATGTAATCAAAAGGTCTGGGGAAAACCTGGAAAGACAGCAGGATCGAAATCTGTTGTCCATATTGTAATTGTGCGGCTGCTGAGTGATTGAAGAGGGCTTTCCCTAACAGAGAGCCAGGCTAGGACTCTCCATGCCCTTGATGTTCTGTCTCCTCCTGCAGCCAGGGCAGTGAGCCCTGTGCTGTGCAGGAGGGCAGTCCAAGGAGCCTCTGATGAAAAGCACTCCTGGGTCTTGTGTTGATAATGCAGCTCAGACTTAGCCACCCAAACCCCTCACTATGTGTGGAGCCTGCTTTAAGGATTTAAATTAAAATGCTATTTTCCCCCCATATTAAGTCTTTTGGAAAAGAACCACAAGTCTCTGAAGGAGAAGCTTGAGGACTGTCTGACACCACTGTGCTCTGCCCCACAGCCCCAAGCCAGGGGCACCCAGGTGTGCCAGACCCTTTCTGTGCTGCCTTGGCTCCAGGTGCAGTGAGCCAGAGGAGCACCTTGGAGGTGAGGAACTTCCAGAGACAGGACGGGACCCTCATGTGCAGCCAGGCACTGTTGTAATAACGTGCCATGAAACCATGTGGGACACTGAACCAGCCACAGAAACCCAGCCTGAGCTCTTGCTATTTAATGAAACACTACAGACACAGATTAACTCCCCTCGCCTGGGATTTATTGCTTCATCCATCTCCAGGGAAGCTGTGATGGACTGAAGCTTTCCTTGTTTTCATACTGCTTCTTTATAACTTCTTACAGCACTGTACCACCTCAACTCCCAGCAGATAACCAAGAACAGCAACAGCTATGCACAAGACAGTTTTCCAATCCTCTCCATAAATTGCAGAATATCAGTATCAAAGCCATGGAGGCTGCAATCTCCCCATGCAGAAGCCAACAGAGATTCACAGAAAAACAAAAGACCCAGCTCACCCTCCGCCCACAGTCCACAGCAAGGATTTTTCAAGATCAGGTGATAAGGAAGGAAGGAAAACTAAAGGGTGGTGTGAAGGACTGACATGACAGAATGGAAGCAGAAAGAGGAAATATGTAATATTCATGGAGTCATGAAGGTGAGCTGAAAACCAGAAGAGTCAGGGAAGGCTCCTGGCAGTGCAGCAGCCCTTGTCCAGTGTCACAGGCTGTGCACACCTTGTGCATCAGCCTGCCCTGGACATGGGGACAGGAGCTCCAGCTGATTGCAGACCACGCTGCCAAGGTAAGTTCTGTAAGTGTCTGTGAAACACAAACAGAGCACAGAGCACCACAGAAATGCCCATGAGAAAATAAATAATTCTTCATTCAGTGAAAGCTTTGGATTGTATTAGACAAAGCCTGGGGCAATATAATGAAAGAGGAAGATAAAAAGAAATGGAATAATTACTCACAGAATGAGGCAAGAATCCTGCTGGAAAAATATGTATGGAACTACTCATAATTAAGAACCAAAATAAAGTCTGCACACAAAGGGCCGAATTAAGGCAACCTGCTATTTCCTATGTTCTGGAAGGTTGTGAGGGCTCCATAAACTCAATGGACACTAATGTGTCCTGAGAACTGTGTACAGAAATTCACACAATTGCTCCTTGTCCCACACTCCTAAGCAGCTATTCTGTAAGGAAAGCCACCAAGCTCTTGGGGAGGAGAAGCCTTCCAAACAAACACAGTCTCCTCCAAATTTAACTGGAGACCTCTTCAGTCCTTGGGCATGCAAGGGTTCCCAGCCCACCTGGCTTCCACCAGGAAGGGCTCAGCAATGACCCACAGCAATCCCCAGCAGCAGCACAACTGTCTGGCTCAGGGATTCTGTACACAGCCTCCAAGCAGCTTGCAGCCTATGAACAGCTGGGTTGCTGCTCTGTATTTCCTGTGTGTATCTAAAATCTAATTCAACCGTAGGATAATTCTGCAGAGGGATCTACAAGAGAATAGAGTGGCTCTGAGCATTAGTTGCAGCTATTCCCTCCGAGACAGACTACAGCAATGGAAGACAAGGAGAGTGCAGAAGCACACTGAGGCAAACCCAAGATGATAAATGTCTCTGCTCTTTGGTGTTCTCTTTGCTCATGTGTATCTGCATCCACTGGCATTTGCCTTCACAGGTACAGAAACCCCTGGGAAAAATGAGGCCCACTATTTACTGTTTTTAGCCACTCTGGCTCTGCAATCCCAGGGGGCAATCTGCAGAGACACACACGGGGAAAATGACAAACACCATGGAGGCAGCACTCATCAGCATTAGGAGTGTGTACTGACCACTGCAATCCAAAATTAAAATCAAAGCAACAAAACCTTTTCTTGGGAGCAGCATCCACTCACAGAAGAAAGGTGTGAGGAGATAACAGATTTCTAAACCCTGTTTATGAAATTGCAGGTGTAACTCCAGTCACTCCAACTGCACCAAAGTTCTCATTTCTGTGACCACAAGGGATTAACTTGTCTGCAGCCATACCTGCTCGGGGTTACCACATACTACCAGGAGCTCAGTCTGGGTAATTCCCCTGCCCAGCCAAGAGTCAAACACTTTGACAGGCCCAGTTGGGCACTGCAGTGCATGCACTGGAAAATCCAGTCAGAGCCAAGGAGGAGTGAAAACAATAAAAGCAAAGTTCCTGCTTTGTGGGACCATGAGAAACACTCACAGGCAGCCAGAGGTGTCTGTAATGCAGACCCAGTGAAAGGAAAACATCACCTGCAGGACTCCAAAGCCTTTAAACCTCTCCCACCTATGGTCACAGCGTGCTTGAGAACCTGCTCTGGGACAGCAAGTCCCTTCTCTGAGGGACTCCCATCACGGCTGCTAGTGGTCAAAAGCCAAAGCTAGGCACTGTCCCCGTCCTGTGCCTCCTGCCACAGGCAGTGCTGGGCTCAGCAGGAGCCACCACAGCACGTGCACCCTGCAGACAGCCCCAAGAGCACAACTGTAGCCCTAGGGTGACACACCTGCCCCTAACCCCCAGATCTACAGAACAGTCCCACGAATGTTGTGGGCAAAGTGATGGAAATCAGAATTCTCAAACTGGGACTCCCTCTGGCCTTGTGCTGGAGAGGCAGAAGGGGTCACCCCAGGAGAGCTCCTGGCTCTTCTGCTGACCCTGCCTAAAGACCCTTCTTCTTCAGAGGTACATGTGTGAAGACTACAACAACTCACTGGGCCAGTTTCCAAAAAGCAGAAGAGAAGGCTGACCCAAATGACCAGGACCTGTTGAGTGAGGAGTTCTCTGCAGCACAGACTGGGGACTGGATGGAGACAGGGATGTGAGGAACCAGACAAGGGGACACCACTCCTGCAGCTGGAGAAGCTGACCAGCAATGGGCAGAGGAGAAGCCCCACGCCAACGGGGGCAGCTCTCAGCCCATGGAGGGCCCCGGGCACCAGGCTGTGTGAGCTGTGGGCACTGCCAGGCTGTGAGCCCTGGGCACTGTCAGGCTGTGTGAGCCCTGGGCACGGCCAGCTGTGAGCCCTGGGCACGGCCAGCTGTGAGCCCTGGGCACTGTCAGGCTGTGTGAGCCCTGGGCACTGCCAGGCTGTGTGAGCCCTGGGCACTGCCAGGCTGTGTGAGCTGTGGGCACTGCCAGGCTGTGAGCCCTGGGCACTGCCAGCTGTGAGCCCTGGGCACTGCCAGCTGTGAGCCCTGGGCACGGCCAGGCAGCCGTGGCTGTGTGCTGCAGCTCGGGTGCTGTGCCAGGCCCTGGGGCTGCCGCCAGGCGAGCGCTGCTCTCCTTCCCCACCAAAACCCCCGGGGCCTCCGTCTGTGCGCTAACCACAGCCCTTTGAGAGGCTCGTGTATTTACAAACCAAGGCATGCTGAAATCAAAGGGGATACCATATGACATAATTCACATTAAAATATCAACAGGCTGACAATTTATAGAGTCAATCCACCCGAGGTGGGGAGAACTGAGACGCGGTAATTGTTTAATTCCCGCTTAAACCAACAGCAGCTTCACCTTCAAAGCAGCACCACATGCACGGCCTCTGGCTGCTGTCAGCCCTGGTGCCAGCCTGGCCCTTGGCCAGCACGGAGGCAGTGGCCTCAACCATTCACTGGCACCAAGCACGGGCTGGGGACATGGGATGCTGCTCTGAGGAGCACAGCTCCAGCCCACCCCATGGCAAATATTCACCATCAGCACAAGGACAAGCAGCTGTGCAGGAAGGCAGAGTCCCTCCAGTGAGGGCACTGGTGTCCATTTCCACACCTGGGCACAGGATGCCTCCCCTGGAGGGGAGACAGCAGGTAAGTGCTCTCAGGGCACTGGTGAAGGAACTGACTCACCCAGTACCTGGCACTGGGTGGCTCTAACCCCAGAGAGACCTGAAAATACCACAGCAGTGGAACAATGAAAGCATGGAGTGTCCCAGCCATAAACTCCCTTAGGGCACATGTGAACTTTTTACCCCAGGTAGGTGGCAGCAGCTTTGCCCACATCAAATATGTTGTGGTGCTCTGCGACACTCAGCGCCAGCGCCCTCAACCCACTGACATCCCCTGCCCATGGACAGGCTGCTGGCAACGTCTTGCAGCTTGCAATAAAGCATAAGGAGAGGGAAACGTGCACCACTGGGAGAAATTTTACCTGGATAAACCATAGCCAATAAATTTTCTATAAATGCCAGCTAATGCTGTCCCTTGGAGAGCACTGGGCAGGGACTGCCAGGCTCCAGAGCCCTCAGCACAGCCTCGCTGTCTGTACATAAACAGTAACACCTCATTCTCTCTTCTACCTCATTAACTGAAACGCATTAAAACAAGTGTGCACTGGGAGCAGCAAATGAGACTGTTAAACCAAGCTGATATAATCCTCATCAGCTGTGGGAAATGAGCACACATCCATTACACTGAATCAAGCAGCCAACTGCGACTCATCGAGGATGTTGAGACCCCAGGAAGATGCTCTTCCCCCGCAGCTGTACCAGGCAGCTCAAGCACTGCCTCCAGCCCTCTCTCGTGGGGCATTTCCCGAGTGCTGGGGTTGCTTTTCCATTCCAGCAGCTCCCCCTAAGCACACAGCTGGGGAGCCAAGTGCTGTACGAGCCCACTGTGTCCAGAAGGAATCTGCTCAGGGGGATGCAGGGAACCATCTGACTCCTCCAGTATCCAAGCAGAGTAAAAGGCCAAGGCAGCAGAGCAGGCACACAGAACATGGGACGTTTCCCAAGCCCAGTCTTCCATGGGGACATGTCCAGGCAGTGTGGCAGTACCTGACCACAGCAGGGCTGGTCTCAGGTGATGAACACACGTTGGCACCAGCCTGCAGAACTGCACAAGGGAACAGAGCCCCCAGCACAGACAGCACTGTGCTGCCACACTGTCCCCATTTCCCCCGCTGGCAGCAGAACGGGGCAGTCCCAGCAGAGGCTGACAAGGGCTGTCACACAGTGACCAAGGACTTCCAGCACACAGGGCCAGCTCCACACAAGGATATGGAACTGCTCCCTTGTTCTGCAGGGCCATCACGCCATGGCTATGCCTTCACGAGCCAAGACTCGCTTAAAATGTTGAAGAAATGTTCATTTTACCTCCCCCCGGAGGAGGCAGAGCAGGGAGCCCTCCTGATGCTGCAGGAACCGGACAGACCACATTCACCTCAGACAGACAGACAGCACTTGGTGCCCTCCGCTGCCTTGGGTCTGGACTGCTGACCTCACCAGCAGCTCAGGTTTCCAAACTCTCTTTTCCTCATGTCAAGCAGAGCTGAGGAGGCAGGATGGGGTCCCCTCTGCCTCGCCCCAGCCCTATGGTGGAAGGAGGTCCCCTCTGCCCCAGCCCTGCACGCACAGCAAGAATGTAAACAACCCCTTCAATCCTCACAGCTGCTATTGTAGAGTTTTTAACTCAACAGAGCTATTACATGGCATTTTCCCCATGTGCAGCCTGTGCACAGACCAGGCTGCCTGGGACTCACTCCTCCCTGTGGAACAGGACACCCTGGGGTCTCCCCGGCAGCTCCCAGCAGCCTGCGCAGGCATTTTGAACGGGGTCCATGAAGTCTGTTTAACCAGCATGATGTGTGCAACAGAATCACAAAGAAACAGGCATTTAAAGTGACATCTGTTGGATTAATTAGCTGTGTAATTAGCCTCCCCTCTGTGGAGACAGGCTTTGTTACTGCTGCCTGAAACTTCCCCAGGTGATTCTCTTTGTATCCATCCTCCCCAGAGCACAGGGAGGAGCAGAGTGGGTGAGAGGGGGCTGCGCTGCCCCAGCGAGGGGCCGGAGACAGCCCAGAGGCCACGGGGCAGCTGAGGGCAATAACGGGGTCAGAGAACCCCAGCTGCTACATCTGTGTGGTGGAACCCAAACGGGAATGTCCATCAGCCTGAGCACATTCTGCAGGTCTGCTCGGGGATGAAAGGCAGGGATACAAGTCAGGCATTTATATCCTCCCAATTAAATCAGAACATCTCTGTCCCCTGCAACCAGCTCCCCACCTCCCTGGCCTGTGAGCCCAGAGCCAGGGGGTCACAGCAGGCTCAAACAGCTGGGGGGACACAGCAGCCACTGCACTTCCACCTGAGCCACGGCCAACTCAGCAGAACAGAAAAATCCCGAGGTACTCTCCAAAGAGGAAACCTGGGATCCTGGGAAGGGCTGCACTGCACTGATGGCTCCAGGCCAGATGCAGGCATGTCCCTGCTTTAATGCAGAACAAGAGGGGTGCTGTGGGGGGACAGCGTGCCCTGGGCTGCAGGCACCCAGCCCTGCCTCTCTGCCAAAGCTACCTGGAGCCAAGGATCTCCCAACAGCTGCAGCCAGGCTCACCACAGCCCGTCCAACCACACCCCAGGGCTCAACTTCCAGAGAACCTGTTGCACAAGTGCAACTTATTGCCTAATTTGACTTGCAGAACTTGGCTGCCCACGTCACAGCGCAGGAGCAGGATTTTTATGACTGGCAAGAAGGGGAAAAAGCCCATTATGGTCTTAAGTTATGTATCATGCATACATTATTTATTGTAATTTAATGAATTCCCTATGAGATAGCAAACACAGAACCTCCCATGCTGCTTCCGTAGCAATTCTGGGGACCTTGTTACAAGAGTTTCTTTAGGAACAGTTCAGATAAAACCAGAGAAGGATGACACAGTGTCCTGCAGCCCCGGGCACTGTCACAGCCAAACAGAAGCCAGCAGTCCATGCCAGGTCACAGAGAACAGGCTGGGGAAAGCACCTTGTGGGCCCCTTCCTGGCCTTCCAACAGCCCCTGCCAGAGATGGATGCTAATGAATGCCCATCCATTATTTAATGAGGTCGTCGCCAGCGAGCCTGCAGCCGCAGAACGGGCCCTGGCCAGGGCTGGGACCCAAGGCTCTGAAAACCCGACCCTGCCCAACCAGGAGAGGAACCGAGGCATTCTGAGGTCTTCTAGGCATATTGCTGTGTTGAGGAATCCATGCAGTCCAGGCAGCTGGACTCGAGACACAGACTGAAATGCAGATTGAGCTCTGGCTTCCAGCCCAAGACAAGGGGCTGTGAGCTGCCAACCTCTGGGCTAACAAAGGGCACGAATATGGGTGACAACAGCCGGGTGAATGGACACTGGGAGACAGCAGGAACCGAGAATTGCCAACCTCTTGGCTAACAAAGGAGATGGAAGTCCAGCAACACCAGCAAGGCGGATGGACAGGAAGACAGAGGCAGGAGCCAGAGACTTGTGTGTGGGTAGGCAATGAGGATATAAAAGCCCAGGTGCTCTTTTCTTGGGGGTCTCTACTCAGAGGCACCAGCTCAAACTGTTTCTCTGTTACTACACCAGGAATAAATGACTTTATGGAATGAGACATCTGAGACTGTGCCATGAGAAACCTGTGGTGGAACTGGTGAGGAAGCCTGGTCTGACTGGGCGGGTGTGTGGGGTCATGCAGGACCCATTCCTCAGGTTCCAAAATTACCAGGATAAAAAAAACGAACCATAAACACAGACAGAACTGGCAGCATGCACAGGAAAGGGTCAGATGCACGCTGACACTCCAGCAACATGAGATGACACCTTGTTTTGAGATAACACCTGAGGGTGAGAACTGCTTTGCAAGACCCTCCCTGCCCTGTGCTGAGCCTCTCTCCCTGCTGACCCACAGCTCTGGGTGAACAGGGAAGCCAAGACCCACTCCTGCTGCTCTGCCCACGGGCTGTTACAGAAGCCTGGAAAAACTCAGCTTATATAGATTAGGATAAAGCTTGACAAGGTGTTTTTCTGTTTTGGTTTTTTTTTTTTGTGTTTTGTTTGTTTAACTGGGTTTTGTAACCCATTCTCACAAATATTTTGAATTTTAAACCCTGTTTGACCAAGGGCTTTTAGCTCCATGTTCTGGGGAGCTCCTGGTTCCTGCTGTGTGACCAGGGCCCCTGCTCCAGCTGCACTCTCACTCCTTTGTTATTTACGTTGCTTTTACAGGGTGGTTTCTTTACTAAGCTTCTGGCTGCACATGGCTCAGCACTTACTGGAAAACTTGAAAGAAAAACCTAAGTGACAGAGGCCCATAAATAAAACATAGAGCAAGCAATGCTGTGTGCTCTCAGCAGTTCTGATTCCAACCCTTTCAAAAAGCAGCGCAGACAAAGGGAAAGTTCTGTGATCCTGTGCTAACAGTTTTTGGTATTCAATACCTAAAGGAAGGTAAAGAAGTCCTTTAATGCCAGCATGGAGAAATCTGTCACCTCCCGTGAGGGAGGTGTCTCAAAGGGTTAAACTGATATGGAGAGCTTTTTATATCAAAACACTTGTCAATCCCAACAGGATCGTAAGGGTCCATCCTTCTCACACTGGCAGCTCCTAAATTCCTTTCATTACAAGTTTATCCAAGACTGGAGGATGTAGATTAGAATTAAAGGTTTTGGAGACCATCTTTAAAAACGACTTTGTAGGGAGACTTAAATGAGTGTTCATTTCACTTGTGAGGTTGCCATTGGAATTTGTCTTAAACCTTGTAGGAAATCAGCTCAAAGTCCCTCATATGCTGTCATTTAAATGGGCTTCAGGCACAATTTGTGTTGCTCAGGAGTGTAATTCAGAGCTCTGATGCTGCATCTGTATTCCAAGAGATAAACTTGCAAAAATAAAGCCAAAACACACTGAAGGCAGAGAGTAAATCAAAGGTTAACAGAGCTCTAAATCTCCTAATTAGCATGACAGACTTTCTGTGAGCAACTTTACCCCAAAAACCTTAAAAGGCACAGATGGGAGGAAGTCTTTGATAAAAATCAAAACCCAAACACGTTTCCTTTTGCCCAGGACATCATCTGGGTATTTCAGGACTGAATCAGCCCAGCTCCTGGCAGCTCCAAAAAGAGCCCTCTGGCAGGTCCCTGTGCTGGAGCTGGGTGGGTCCCCAGAGCTTTCTACACTAAAATCCCACAGGGAACCTCTCCTGTCAGCCAAGTGATGGGCTGAGAAGACTCTCGGTTTGACCTTACTGCAGAATTATGGCAAGTCTAACTCACACCAATCCAAATGCAGCAGTATTTTCATTTCCAGAGCACTGAAATTTACGAAATTCACAAGTTCTCCTCCGCTCTGGATTCCTGTGTCAAGCCAACTCCAAAGTCAATGGGCTTTACCCAAGTCATTCCAGCCATGTGCCATGCCTGCAACTTTCTCTGGTGTCTTCTAGGGTTTCTTTTAAAGCCTTCCTAAAACAACCTAAATTGAACATGGTATTGAACCATCAGACAAAGTGAGCATTTACACAGTTCACGTATTAGCCCCTTGCCCTTCTGCACCCCACTGATCTTTGAGGCAATGTCTTCAAAGAGATTGGCAACAATTCCACATCTTGCTTGCAGGAAGAACAACTTTAACCCCCTTTTTTTGTTTTCTTCTCTTTTTTTTACACGTGGGGAAGCAGGAAGCCTAGCTGCCCCTCCTGCCCCCACCCCTCTCCAGTAGGGTTGTCTGCCCCCCATCCCTCCAACACTGTGACACCAAATTCCATCACTCATTTCCTGCAAAATCACTTGATGTTGTAAAGTTCTTCTGCAGCTGTCACAGTTTTACATCTAAGTGATCCACTATTTTTACCTTAAAAGCAAGCTTAAAAACCAGCTATAACTCCATTTTTGGATCACTTACAAACAGAGAAATCCCCTATATCTTTGCAATCCTTTTTCTCCACTGTGAAGAGTTAGTTATTTTACCTTCTGTGTCTCATCTTCACCTCCCCACCCCTGTCCAGACCTCTTCCCCAGTTTGTTCATGAAGAATCTCATCAGAGACCCTGGGAATGCCCAGTCCCTGCAGCCTGGCTGGCTCCTTCAAACAACTGACAGTGCTGCAAGAAGTCCTCTCCCAAAAGTCTGATTTACCCCTCCCTAATCCATATTCCTCCTAGGACTCCTCTATTTCGGTTTCTATCCATGTGCTGACTTAATGCTTTGCAGTTTCTGGCCCACACTATGCCAGGAGCCCCTGTTCCCCTGGGCTCCTCCAGAACTCTTCAGAGCAGAGTCCTGCTAAGCCAGAGACTTTCTCCTTTACAGCTCCCCCAGGTGAGACCACCCTTCAGGATTCATCCTCCATACAGAGGTACCTTTCAATTCTGCTCTTAAACACACAACAAGAATTCTCTCCTCCTTCCCTCCTATAACACAGGCCTTCTTCTCTTTGCCTACCCATGTAATACTTTCCTATTTGATCACATTGGACTTTCTGTGGACTTTGGACAGGTTCTCCCCTGCTCTGTTTTCTCAGAGGTTGTTACATTTAACACAAGCACCTCAGGTGCTTTTTGGTAACTCCTCTGTGACCCACACACACCACTCCCTCTACTGTATCCAACAGCAGCTCACCCATTTTCACAGATTTTTAACTTCAAAATTAGCTGCTATTACAGAAGGTATTCTTTTTACCTGGTTCTATTATGGAAGAACAGTGAATTTTAATACATTACCATCATCATCATCATTCTGTCATTACATCTCATACCATATTCCATGCATCCTATGGGATTAAAACTTTTTGGGGATTTTCCAACAAGTTTGAGAATCCTGTGGCTGGCAAAGGAGACACAAGCTCCCGTGGGACAGGCATGATGGGATAATGCTGCTCCACGGTGGGAGTGAGGCCTTCTGCTGGGTGTGCAGCTGCACATCTCCTTCCCCTCCCACAGGTCAGCCCCACTTCTGTATGAGCCAGCACAGAGCCACAGTTCCATCACCACCAGCACCAGGAGCACTGATATTAAAGACTCATTTTCCTGCACACTCTGCATCTCCAGCTAACAAAGAGCCTCTATGCATGGCACCATGTAACCCAAACCCTCTCCTTCAGATTCCCTATTCCCTAAAAAAGTGAACTCAGCACTTGGAAACACTGAAAAGGAAGACACTGAATGAACTCATTGAAGGCACTTGTTGGCAGTCTGGCCAGCAGAGTGTTTCTTCAGTAGTTCTTTGTTTAAACTTCTTCTGAGCTGCACATTCTGAACTAGAGATTGTCAGGAAGTTGTAGGAAATGTCCAAACCTGGCTCTTTCTCAAGCAGATTAATTCCTTCTGGAAACTCCACCTGTGCAGTAGATGCTGGGAACTTATGCCCAACCTCTTCCAGATGTGTGGAAGGCACTGCTCTGAGGAGACAAGCCCTGGCTGCTGCCCTGGGAGCTGCACTTGCCTCTGCCCAAAGCCACCCCGGCACCCAGCCCAGGCCACAGCACGCCCCAGTTATGGGAAGAAGGGTCTTCAAACCCATCAGCTACCTCAAGCCAGAACATCCACCTCAAAAATGTAATGTCATGCAAACAGTGGTGCTCCTGCTTTCCAGGGACTTCTTCAGGATATGAACCCCCTCAGCCACCCAAGGTGGGCAGCACTCGCAGGAGAGGCACAGGCGCCACGCTCCCCCAGCAGTGCCAGATAAACAAGGGGATTCCCACTTTAGTCACAGACCTTTAGGGGGACAGCAAGGAATTGGGAGCACACAACAATGCAGGAAAGGTTACCAGACCCTTCCAGGTTCTTGCCATTCCTCTCCCCTTGCCCCTGACAGAAGCTATTGCAATGTGCAGGACGAAGATGGCAGCAGAAGACCAGACCTCCCCTGGCACTGGGAGTGTTGCAGCAGAAGACTGAAAGGTTCACCCGACTGTGGACTGACAGAGTCTCCAGATCACATTTTCTGGCAGCAAGTTACACTGACAGAAGTGGCACTTGGGCAATGCAAGCAGCCAATAACATGTGATTTAGGAAAAAAATGGCAAAAGCAGCAGAATAAGGAGGATTGTGTGTGATAAGCCCAGTGTGTGCTCTCACCCAGCAGCATCTGGAGAGGATTTTCTCCAGCAGGCAGGGAAGAACTCGATTACATCCAGTTAACTGTGCTCTAAACTGATTATGCATGTGCCAGGCTAATGGATTACATTAGCAAGAGGAAAAATAACATCCAATCAATCTCAATTTACTGCAGACCACACCAAGGCCTGAGAGAAGAGAAACCATTCTGTGAACTCCCCCCAGCGCCGCTGCATCCCTTCAGTTATCAGCAGAGACACGGAGTTACAGCTGGGCTGGAGCTGGCTGATCCTGCCTCATCCAGGGAGAGGCTCTCCATTCAACCAGCCCGACCCCAGCCCCAGGCACCCTCCAGCCTCTCTCCAAGCTTTATCCAGCCACACCTGAAGGCCAATACACAGAGCATTCCAAAGGAATCCATTACTCTGAAACATGCTATCCTTCAGCAGGCCTTTCACTGCTGTTGTGTCAGAGGCAACACTGAGATTGCCCAGGCCTCTCACAAACCTAAAAACTGACAATTCCTCTTTGCCTGCCCAAGGAAAACATCCTAGGAATCTTTATTACAAAAACCTATGCCTGTCCCCTGACACTAGTGGGATTTTTTTTTTCCCTTTCTTCTTTTTTCCCCCTTTTCTTTCCCCTCAGAAAGAATTCTAGTGCCTTAATTGTTTTTCCCCACTGGAATCCACTGTAGATGAAGGGCCTGGATAAAGAAAAATTTAAACCTTTGCAATGTATACTTAAAAGAACAATACCATGTGTAAAAAATCATAATACAGCTTTCAAACAACTCTCTTGTACCCCAAACTGACCTCCACAGAGGAGATTCCGTTCCCTCAGCCGGGTTCTTGAAGCCTCATGGGGACTCTCCTGCCCCAAGTTTCCAAGCTATGGTAACTCAGGACTCCTGCACACCAGAGGTGTGTGTGCAGATCGGGTCATTTCCAGAGCCAGACTCTGCTAGGTGAGGCTGGATCGCAGCTCAAGATGGAACAATCGCTGTCACAGCCATCCTGGCCTCAACAATGAGCTCAGAGAAACACAACCCTCCCCGGAACTTCCTGCCCGAATTTGCTAGAACTGTTAATTCCTAGGAAAAATGCAGGAGTTTTGAAAATGTGTCCACACTGTGAGGTGGGTGGGTACTACAGAGTTCAATGTCAAGTCTAAAATTCCCATCCATAAAGAAAAGTTTTCAAAGAAATAAATAAAAAGTGCAAGGTACACTCTGTATATATAAAAAGAAACCTCAGTACATTTGAGGGAAAGCAGGAAGAAAGGGATGAGGACAGAAAGAATATAAAAAAGCCTGTGAGGAATGAGCAGGCAGCGAGCAGGAGAGCACGTGTGAATGGAGGGGATGCGGCTGCTGAGATTTATGGCAATTCGTACCTGATTGTTCATACTAAAGCTATTATGGGATGATTAGAGAAAAAGGTGAAGCTTTAAGTCCAGTGAAAATCAATAGAAACGTCTGGAGCAATTCTGCTGCACGAGTGAAAGGACTATTTACTGTATCCGGAGCTCCTCTTGGGTTACAGCCCACAGGGTTCGGGCCAGCAAGGGGAGGGGCTGGGGACCAGAGGAACGAGACAGGAAAGAGAAGCTGGTTATAATGGTTATAAAGACAACACAGAACGAGGGGGGTGTGGGAGGAAAGGTAAAGACAACAAGATGGGAGTGACAGCCCAAACATGGCTGTGGATGAAAACACGTGATGCCTCTGACGTGCAGGGCTGTGCACAGACCACAGCTCCTCTGCCAGCCCAGCACCCTGCAGGGCTTTGCTCACAGACCCCGGCACTGATGTACACAGAGCACAGCAGCACTGCAGCCACGGCCCCTCCATCCCCCAGGGCCAGCACACTGACCACCCCGAAAGCCTCCGAGCGACACTAAGTGACAAACTGGTATGGGAAAGAGCCAACAAACCACGGGCGGATGTCACCTTGCACAACTTTTCTCCCAGTGATTGTTCAATTTCTGTGCACAGTGTCACAGCTGCAGTGCCACAAGACACACAAGCCCTCCTCTAAAGCACTGTGGCATGAACATCTACTGGCCTGAAGCCTGAACAACCAGAGTCGCTAAGAGAACAAGGCTAAAGAACTACAGCATGCAGTGAGATTGGGTGCCAATGGAGAGCTCTCAGCAGCTCCCAAGGGTCACAATCTGCTGTGGGTCAACACAGATTTTCCTTGGAAAATGAAAGATGAAGTAAAGCCAACCCTTACCTTGTAGAGCTTCAGGCTGGCCTCGTGCCTGGAGTTCACGGTGTGAAGACGCAGCTTCTCCAGGCTGTTGGTGTAGTAGTCACAGGCATTGCATTTCAGATGGACTGGGTTCCCAATGGCCACGCACTTGAGCCTCCATTCGTTGGCTTTGCCCCCCTCCTTGATGTGTGCCACCAGCTGGTATTTCTGCACGTGCTTGTCGGTCTTGCAGTGGAGCTGGAAGTTGGCCTTGAGCTGCGTGTTGTAGCGGCACAGCTTGCACTGGTACGAGTCCCCCATCACCGCCTTCCACTCGTCCTCGGGGAGGCTCCGCTCCACGTTCATGTGGAGCCCCAGCATGTCCAAGTTATCTGTGGTGAACTTGTTGCACACAGCGCACTGGAAGAGCTTCAGCGACGGGTCATTCGTTTGTGTGAAACTCTCACCCAAGTTCATGAGCTCCTCAGACACCAGCTGTCCACCACCCAGCCGCATGTCCAGCGGGATCTCGCCACTCACTGCACAAAGAACAAAACGGGAGAAGAGGTCAGAAAGGCTGAGTTCTCGCCAGAAGATAAACACAGAGCAGAACGTAAGCTGCTCCCAAATGCCACCTGTGTACCCACAAACACACAGTGAGACCACACGCAGTCGCGTGCCTCCCTTTGCCCACTCCACGGTGGTGCTGGTCTGAAGAAAAAAGTTATTGCAGCCAGCATAGAAGGCTGGGAATGGACTGCTGTCACTTGCTATCCTCTTGCTGAAGGATCATCCAGCCCTCTGCCTGTCAAAGACAGCAAGAAAAACCCTACAGATGTCGAGAGGATGAAGAATTCCACAGCACCACACTGAAAGTTACTGTGACTATTTCAAGGACAGCATTAACACTTCATTCTGTTCCTTCTTGTGTCCCTGGAGAAGCAAAGGCTACCTCATGCAGCAGCTAAGCACAGTCCCTACCACATAAAACAAAGGCCAACAGTCACAAGCCCAGGTGATGGTCGCATCACAGGCAGGTCACTGCACTGCTATCACAAGTTGCAACAGTGCAGAACATGGCATGGTCAGAAACAACCTGAGAAGTGCCACTCCTGCACCGCTGTGTCTCATCTGCTCTCCCAGAGTTCAAAATGGTGAAGAATCTTCTAAATTGACAAGGTAAAGACAACAACTAATAAGGAGGGTGTGAGAGCATGTCAAGGAGTGCCAGGAGGACCCTGTGTTTGTCAGGCTGACTCCTCAAACCAGAGCTCAACTCCGCTCACTCACAGCTACTGAGCACAACAGGCTCCTACTCACACCAGAGCACCTGAGATGCAGACGGAGAAACTCTGAACAAGCACAGAGACAAACCAGGACCCCTGAGCAATTTTTCTCTCCTTTTCTGTTTTCAACACATTTATACTCTTTTTTTTTGGTATTTTACCTTGACTTGATGTCACAGCTCAGCTTAACAATCCTATGAAAGGAACCAGGTCGACAATCCCTCAGTTAATCAAAAAGAGATGTTATTTCCTTAACTTTTCATTTCCTATGTTGCAACTTTTTGACTGAGAAGCAAACACTCTTTAAGACACTCTCTCCTGAACTCACCACGCAGGAAAAACGCAAAAGCAGACTCTCCTGAATTATTAATGTTCTGCTCAGTTTTGGACCAAAGTATGAGAATGGGAGAGATCTGCTTCACTTCTTGCAAAGCTCACAGCGCGTGTGTCTGAGTCAGAAGGGCCAACCTGGTTGTCAAGAGCTTATTAACAGGGGCAGGGGCTCCCTCTGCAACCCTCAGTGTACAGTTCACAAACTGCTCCCCAGGCAGCTCAGGGACATCCAAGGCCCAAACTTACTACAACTGCCCTGTGCTTCAGTAAGGAGGGAATCTGAGCTTTGAAAGCCTTCAACCCCATCTGTCACTGGCAGCAGAGGAACACCACACCTCTCAAACGTGCTTACCTTGTCTTCTCAAGGCAACACAGAGTGGAACAAATCAACCTTGAGCAAATACACCTGCCTTTGGGAGTGCCAGCAGGTGACTGCTCCCTCTCTCAAAGCTATCCACCAAACTACTCCCACTCCTCACCAAATGCAGGAGAAGCTCTCAGAAAACACTGTAGCTAGGATGCTTTCCACAATGAGGAAGAACATTCAATGCCATGGCACCTGTAACCCACGTCTGCTGTTCCATTAACTCCCTATGAAAACTCCTGGAAAATGTACTAGAAAAGCCACAAGATGAAGGAAAACTGCTCAAGGTGAACACAGATGAGAAATTTGCACTGTGCAGCCTCCATCCTCGACCACCACACAAAGGCAGCTCATGGGGCCATAGTGCCAGACCCCTGTGCTGGCTCTCTCACACGAACACCGTGGAAACCCCTTCAGCCTCACCTAGAGATGGAGCCATCGTTGCCATGGGGTTGGTGGGATCGAGCTGGAACCCCCCCATCATGAACTGTGCATCTGAGGAAGTGCTGTCCATCTTCAGGTTGGGAAGGTTCATGTTCTGCGCCAGGTAATACTGGTAGAGCTCGGCCTCGGCGGGGGACGGCAGGCTGCCGAGGCCGAGGTGCCGGTTATGTTGGATTTGGGACATGTTCTGCTGAAGCAGCATCATATTGTGCATGTGCTTCTCACTGGTCATGTGAATCCGAANGTTCTGCAGGTTCTGCATGTTGTTGAGATGCTTGTCGGACTGCATATGAATACTGAGGTTGCCTTTGGTAGTTGTGGAGTAGTTACAGACCTCGCAGCGGAAGGGCTTGTAACCACAGGTGTAGCTCTCGCCCCGCGCCAGCCGCGGGTGCGGCTGCCCGCTCTTGCAGTAGACGCAGGAGCCGCCCGGCTCAGGATGTTTCTCCTTCATGTGCGCCTCAAGCGTCTGCTGGTACTTGTAGTGCCAATTGCACTTGGGACACTTGAGTGTCTTACATGAGTTGCGAGAATGCATCATAGTCATGTGGCCACCCAGCGACCGCGAGGAGCCCAGGACCGTGTCGCACTTTGGGCACTCCACGCCGCTCCCCGAGGGGCACTCCCCACCCCCAAGTTCACAGAGGGGGCCAGCATGCTGGTGATGGGAGATGTAGCTCCCGTCCTCGCCCTCTGCACTCTCATTTGGTTCTGGTGCTGTGGCATTGTCTTTATTGGCACTTTCATCGATGAAGTCCAGCCTCCTGCTGCCCTCGGCCACACTGGCTCCGCCGCCCTCATTGTTAAAGCTTAAGTGATTCCTCCTGTTTGCACCATCAAAGACAAAGGAAGAAGCAGAATTAGAACTAGTAGAAGCCGTGCTCCGTGACAGGGTCTGGAGCACGTTAGGCATTAAGGGAGAGTTAGAAATGCTTTGGTTTGAGAGAGCAAGGTCCTTTTTGCTGCTGCCACTGCCTGCCACAGCCCCAACATCCTCCTGGGGCCGGTCCTCCAGTTCATCCTCCAACTCGTTTGGAAATAGTCCTTTGCAACCCTCATCATCCTCGTCTTCTTCCTCTTCCTCCTCTTCCTCTTCCTCCTCCTCCTCTTCCACATCCTCCTCCTCCTCCTCTTCCACCTCCTCGGCTGGCTCCACCTTTTCCGAGAGGCTGTCCTGGTCGTCCCCCTCTTGTTTCTCCCCCCCTGCCACCCCAGGGTCCTTCCCCTCCGAGGATTTGGTGGGACTGGAAGCCAGCGGGCCCAGGGGGACTGAGGTAATGGGAGTCTTCAGAGCTGAGCTGGTCAGCCCACCTAGGTTGAGGAGTGCACTGGGGGCCAGGACACCCGCTGCCGGCGGCGGCTCAGCTCCACCGGCCGCCCCGGCCTGGAGGGCCTGCTCACCTTCCATGCAAATGCCACTGAATTTACCATAAAAACTGTGTCCAGGGCCTATGAGGTTAGCTGCGGAAACAAGAGGGTGCTGAAAGGTTTTGTTTTTTGGTTCCAGAAAGCTGACAAGGGGTTCCTTGTCTTTGCCTATCCCTTGGATGATAGCGGAGATGTTCTTATTGCTAAGAATTTTCCGCTCCTCCTCACTCAGAGTCATTCGGTGGTCGTGCACGGCATGGGTCACGAACGAGCGGACATACCCAAAGGAGAGCTTGCACAAGAAACACATCAGGATGGGCTTCCTCTTCCCATAGAGCACAAAGCCATCGAATTTGGACAGGTCCACATTGTTGGGAACATCTTTGGATACGCAGGAGCTTTTGGCAGAACCGTCACTGTTCAGGTAATCCTTGTTGCTTTTGTGTCGCACATCGAAGACGCGGAAGCTGTGCAGGACGGGGCTGATGCCCGCCAGGGCTGAGGTATTCGGGAAGGCCTGGTCTGAGCCCTCAAACCACTTCCCGAAGGATGAGGCTATGTGGAAAGTGTTGATGATCTGTGGGTAGACGGGAGCGGCAGCAGAGGGCTCTCCCTGCTTGGGCAGAGAGTTCGGGAGCAGCGAGGGGAGAGTCCCGCTGCCGCCGGCACCCCCGCTCTGCACCAGCTGGCTGAGGCTCTCCACGATGTAGGCTGAGCCGTCGGGCTGGTAGACGATCTCGCCGGCCAGGTTCTCCACGTCGCTCTCCTCCTCGCCGTCCTCGCTGCTGTCGCTCCCGCTCTCCCCCCGCAGCGGCGGGGGCGGGCGGGCGCCGGCACAGCGGTGCTCCATGTAGCTCTGCAGGCCGGCGAAGGAGGCCGCGCACTGCCCGCAGCTCACCTCCTTGCCCGCGGGCTCGCTGCCCGCCGCGCTGCTCTCGGGGCCGCGCTCGGGGAAGGGCACCCTCAGGCTGTCCAGGGGGCTGCAGCTCTCCGCCGCGGGCTGCTCCATGCTGCCGGCCGGGTCAGGGAGGTGGGCGCTGTTGAGATCAGTCCATTGCTGGTGCTGAGGAATGCCGCACCCATTGTCCTTCCCGGGGATGACGGGCGAGTCACAGCCTTCCATGGCAGGGCCGGCACGGAGCGCTCATTGCACCCGCTACGGCTCCGACCTGCGATGGGGAGACAAGGAGAGAGACAGGTGAGTCAGGGTGCTCCCGGAAAGACCCCGCAACCAGCAGGGCTGCCGACCCTGCTGCTCGGGGCTCCGGGGACAGCCAGCCCAGCCTCGGGGAAGGTACTGCTGGCACCGAGCAATGGAAACGTGCTGGCAGCAGCAACACACGAGGCTAACTGAAAGGGTGTGGAAGGTGGCAAAAACCTCCTAACATCTTTCCAGCAGGAAGACTGTAGGACCTGCACTGTCACCCCCAAGGCTTTGGGTCTTCAGAAAACAAAACATCATGGGAAAGCTTGTGACAAACCAAGATATGACAATAGAACAGTTCTGTGGCTTTACTGCTTGGTAAGACTGGTATTCTGGTACTCTCCCCCTAAGGCAGATGCCGTTTCTCTGGGTGCTGCCCTTCTGCTGGTGGCTCGGGAAGCACAGAGCCAGCCCCACCACACGCGCACCTCCACGGGAGACCGCGCGACCCAGAGCAGCTCCCAGCGACTTGGAGAAGCAGGCTCAGTGTGCACAGGAGATGCACACTGCTCTGCTCTGCACAGAGTCTAAACACAGAGATGTCAGGAGAAAAACCAAACAGGAAATTCCAGATCTGACAAGGGTGCATCCTGGGGATTGGAAAGCGGTCAGCCTACCATGCTCCAGGAACCTCCCAGAGATCCTGCAGGGCACAGCCTCTGTGCACAGATTGCTTCCTCTCAGCCCTGGAGACAAATGGTGGTCCTGGAGGAGCAGGACACCCTTCCCACTACTTCCACTCCACTAAAAATCAGCGTGACTGGAGGATTCCCACCAACTGCCAGGCACTCAGTGGGCCTGGGCTACTGACCATGGCCGACATCCAGGGCTCTGTCATGGTGACCCTTTCAGCTGCATCTGGCCAACGACTACAATACTGCAACCCTAAAGGAGTCCCACACTCCGAACGGAGCCCTCTTCAGCTCATACAGAAACTGTGAAGAGAACTGGAAACCTGCCAGAGAAGACATGACCAGTTGCAAAGCCAGTGCCGTGCCACAGCAGCACTGAATGAACTACCTAAATCCATTCAACTAAAATAAAATGGAGTGACAATCAGCATTTTTTTTCTGGTTTCACTATCTCCCAGTTTATTTTCCTTTACTACACAAAGCCATCCACACTTCTGCTGATTTCTCTAAGGTGTTTGTACTTTCTCTTTAGGTTTGACTTCTGGTGAAGCTCGAAGAAAAAGCATTTACAATTACCACCGAAGGCAAAGTCATACTCTCAAAGCCCATGTGCAAGGATGTCGGCAGAAGGATACGCAGGTGCAACGAATACACCACCCAAAGTGATCACACACAACATTACAGCACCTCCAGTCTCACCTTGCCTGGGTTCTATGCCACGCAAAGCTGCCTCTGCAGCTGCTCTAGGAATAAACAGGGATTTGCTCTGCAGTAACAGGAACCTGGTGCACTGAGCAGAACAAGAAGGAAAAGCAGAATCCTGCTGCCAAAAGGCTCTGGGATCTTGGTCAGGCAGTTTTTTTCCCCTAGCCTAAAATATGCTCCAGCCTTGTAATGGCTCCTACTGCACCAGCTTCGCTCCCTGGATCAGTGATCCCAGATCCTTCTGTGCTGAGGCTGCACATTCATCTCCTCACAACACGCCTACTTCCCTCCCTTTTCACTGCTACTTCTGTGCTGGCAACTGCAATCCAAATTAAACCAAAACAGATTCATCCAGGGGAAATGAAAAAGAAACTCCAGAAGCCTCATACTTTTGCTAAGTGAAGTTTTAGGAACATCTGTGTGGACTTTCAAAGCGCAATGTGGAATGACAACACCCCACCAATTCTCTCAGACATGGAGCACTGTGCAGGCCAGCTCAGCACAGCCGGCTCCTGGGACACGCAGCCAGGTGAGACACAGCCAGGGCGACAGCGGTGCTGCCACCAGGAGCTCCTGACTGGCAGGAGATGCCTGACTGACAGCCAGGCCGGCAGGGTTAGCAGGGCTGGAGGGGCGGGAGGGTTAACAGCCTGATTGGAAAATCAATGTAATAAATGCTTGGTAAGTTACAGGAACATGCGGGAAGAAGAGGCCGCGATTGATAAAGGACTGCAGCTTTGATGCTGCACTGGGGACTTGTTTATTGACAGGAAAGCCAATCTCCCTCCCGGCCCGGCCCGGCCAGGCAGACCCGCACGCTCCAATTAATTGGTGGGCTTTTCTGCCTTGGCTAGCTTTAACAGCTCTCCTCCACTCACTCCAAGTTAACCAGCTCAAGATGTGCTATGCCAAAGGAATCTTCTCTCCTCTCCCTTTCCTCAACCCAGAGGAGCCCTTACAGGGCATGCGGAAAAACCCAGAGCCAAGATGGCCAGTCCAAGCCCTGGTCACGGGCTGAGCTCCTGCACAAGCCCAAGCCCTTCTGATGGTTCAGTCACCATCAGAGCTGTTCCTGAAGGGAGCATGACACATGAAAATATTTGTTTTTATTCTCGCGGAAGCTGCAGGAATCATCTCTTTAAACTGAAAACAGTGATTTCCTTGCTAAAACAAACCAGGTTCTAAGCAGGAGCACAATAAAGCTATTCGTCCACTATGGGCCCTGTGCCTTCCACCAGCCCAGACCGCCCCTAGGCCACCTGTGTGGGGATAGACAGAGTGTGTGAGAGCTCAGATGGACAGACAGTGGTGTGCTCCACGCCTCGCATCCGCCCCCCCTGCTGCCCTCTCTGCTCTGTTTATCAGCCAGTCAATAAGAAAAGGTAGTTCTTACTTAAGGAGGCAGAAGTCAACTCGTCAGGTCGATCAGCACTCTGTCTGTAAACATGGTTTCCCGTAAAATCAATGAACTCCAGTTACAGAGAGAACAGCCAGAGTGCCACAGACTCTGCGCTCTCACACTGCCCCAGTGGCAAGGAAGGGCTCTCCTGGTCCCTTCTGCAGCCTCACATCCCACCACTGCCATGCCCACCTTGCCTCTGGCCCGTGCCAGCCCCTGCCCCTTCCCCACAGCACCTCACAGCCCCTAGGAGCCAATGTGCCACCAGGGCAGCTCAGAAGGGAGCTACGCCTGGGTGGCAGCTGCATGTGACAGCACAACCCTGTGTGCCCCACACTTCTGCCACGTTCCTGCCAATCGTGCCTGGCAGCTGGCAGCCACACCGTGCAGAACATGCATGGAGTCAATCCCTGCATCCCCGTCAGCTCCTTCCAGCCCCCAGCCCCATCCTCCAAGGGACAGACACTCCATCTTCCAGCAGCGCTCCCACCAAGGAGGGGCTGTCCTACAGCAACATCCCACAGCCCCTGGCAAGCTGGGGCTCCTGGGCACCCCAGCCCGCGGCACCAGGCTGCCTCCTCCCCTGGGGACACTGGCAAGCAGTGCGGGCAGCAGGGATGGAGCGGGAGGGAGGAGGGGGCTCCTGCTGTTGCCCAGGCTTCCCGAGAATTAAATATGAACAGCCGTGCTGTGTAATTTTAAATTGTTAATTAGCACAGGGTTAATTAGGCGGCCCTTTCACAAGAGGCTGTTTGGCAGTAAACCAAGACTAGAAGCAATGAGGAAGGAGGAAAACAAAAGGAGAAAGCGACAGTGAGAAACTGTTCCCTCAGCTAATGACCCACATGGCACCATGGAAAAAGGGCACTGAGGACAGGGAGAAGACACAAGCAGATGCATGACAGCCACAGCCAGTGCCTGGCCCACGGCCCCTGCAAGCTGCCCTCCCTCTGCCCAGCTGCAGGGCACAGGGAAGCGCTCAGGCCCTCAGTCAGTGCCAGTGACTCAGGAAAGCAAAAAGGGACAGAGGTGGGGGAGGCCAAGGACAGCACAGGACTGACGTGTGCTCAGACACTGCCCACATCCCTCCTCACACGCTCAGCCTGGCCTTCAGCAGAGGCCTCAGAAGGACAAGGGCTGGCGAGTTCTGGTGTCCAAGTTGGCCGAGAAGCTCCAGTCTCAGCAGTGGCACTGGATGACACTTGTTCCAGCCTGAAAACTAGGGATGGACATAGCAAAGGTGAGTGAGCAGCCAACTCTATGGTCATAGAAACATGGAGTAGCTTGGGAAGGGACCCTGGAGGTCCCTGGATGCTCAAAGCTACCAAGAGCAGGAGCCCAGGCAGGAGTGTGAGGCAGTCACTGTGACCCTCTGAAGTGGTGACACAAGGAACCCAGAGCATCAGAGCTTTCTGTGATGCCTCCCCGCACCTGGCGTGCTACACAGCACTCGGGTAACACTTAGGAAATTGCAAATGGAAAGACATGATAAAAATAATTGCCTAGGATCAAGAATTCAAAAATTAAGGAAGAACAGAATGTATGTTGCCAAAGCAACTTTAATTTTGCTCCTTTATGCAAATGAATTATGATACTGCCTGCAATTAGGTGAGCACGCGCCGCCTCGCTTGGCAAACAGGACGGTCACAGAAGAGGGTAAAACAAGGTGGCAGGAGCATGTTGTCACTTTATGTGATTTCCACAGCAGCTGCTATCACACAAATATGTGAAGAGTTACTTCCTAGAATAGGAAGATCTTTTCAAATTTCCTCAGCAACACTGGCTGGAGATTCGAGTGGCAATACCAAGAGTTTCAATTCCCAGTTCTGTAAAATGCTTCTACCTTTTAAGCTAAACAGAAGCCACCGATCCCAGCTCTCCCACATTCATTAAGGTGCCAGAAAGCAGCAAGATACCTGCCAGACTAAGGGAAGTGCTGAAAACTCTCCAACAAGACTTGAGACATTAGGATAAAATAGTACCTATGTGCCAAAAGCTGAGCATAACAGGGAACATGGGTGCACAGTGTGAAGAATGATTTCCAGCTGGTTTTTTTTCACCAGCATTTTACAACATAGTGCTCTGGGATTCCTCTTATGCAATGCCTAACCAAAAAATCCAACCTGAAAATACTGATATGTATTTGTTAAGTTCAACATTTTCAAAAAGGAATTACAAATGAATTTTTCCTTTCACATAGCACGTCATATTTTGCATCTCTCCAAGTGAAACCAAGCTGCGTTTTAGCAGACACCCTGATCAGTGGAGTCATTCCACTGGCAAACACGGTCTGATGAGCAAGATACCAATCTGCCAAATCCTCAACACCTTACATCTCTCTTCCTCTTTTGCAGTGAGGCTTTACCAACCAAAAGCCCAAGCTCAGTTCTGACTTCTTCCAGCATTCTGCTCTGTGCCAGACTATTTCCATCTGGACACGTGGCCACATCCAACACCTCTGCAGTGGGAGCAGAATTAACAAGCCAGCCCTGCCTGCTGGTGGAAGAAACATCCAAACAACACTGACCCACGGGTTCCTAAGAGTCTCGGGGCCGCAAGTCCTCACAAAGCTGTTGGTCATCCCAACAAAGTCAAGAATTCATAGAAGTGAAAAGAATCATTTGGGTTGGAAAAGACCCTTAAAATCATCAAGTCTAACCATTAACCCAGCACTGCCAAGGCCACCACTAGCCCATGTCCCCAAACGCCACATCTACTACATTTTGAACCTCACCCTGGGATGGTGACTATACCCTGCCCTAGGCAGCCTGGGCTAGTGCCTGACCACCTTCCCAGTGAAAACATTTTGCCTCTGTGGAAGTCCCTACGAACACTGTGAGCTTTCCCCTCGGAGCGATTCCAGCCGCCGATCCTGAAGGGCCCAGGGTCCCAGAAGGGGACGATGTGGCACACATGTCTACTGAAAGAGAAGATCCAGCAGGACATCCTCCCCAGCAGGAGGGCAGGCTCCAGCCGGGAGCTCTGCGCGCACAGCACGGCCAGGGGCTGGCCAGGGGCGAGCTGACACGGGCTCACACCCACGGGCACAGCCGGCCCCTCAGATCTCCCCGGCATCATTAGCATAAACAGCTTCTCAAGCAGCAGGAAGCAAAGGAAACGCGGAACAAAACAGGGCTGAAAGCTGCAGGGCTCAAGCACTTGGCATGAAACTGAGAGAAAGGGGCTCCTTGAAAAGGTGAACCTTCCACATTATCCACAATTTCCCTCTGCCCTTCACACCAGCTAAAACTGAGCCAATGAGAGTAACACAAGTCAGGCAGCTTTTCAGAAGGCATTTTGTTATGAACTATTATTCCAAGTTTGCTGATCCCTTTGAGCCAGCTACTGCACTACACACAAAAATACTTATCCAGTCTTCAGCCTGCTGCCATTGAGAGTGGAGTGATCCCAAGGAGGGCCAGAAGGTTTTCTGAGAGCAGCTGGGGACAAGAGCACGTATTCCTTCAGGAGACTCTTAGCACTAAGAATATTTTGCAGCAGAGGTAAACTGGCTTCAGTCACGTTTCTCTCTACAAAGCAAGCTGAAGCACTTGCTTAGCTCATACATGACAAGGCTTTCACATACTCCCAGGGCACAGAGCTTGTTCTCAGGTTCCGCAGGATCCTCTCCTCTGGAGTAGGGCACCACAGAAGTTCCAGGTTTTGTTTGAAAGTGTCACATATCTCACAGTTCTGCCGTTGTGCAACTCACCCCTTTGCTCCAAACCCCCAATCTTTCTTGTTAAATGGTGTTCCCAGCCTAAGCTGCTGCATAAATAACTGTATTTGCATCTGGTTTGCATTTTCAGTGCTCCATTGTTGATCCAACTCCTAAACTAATCAAAGAGCTGCTGAGGACAAATTGCCTCTCTCTGTCACACAGACCCCAGAGCCCCTAGGTTCCCCCAGTCCCCAGGAAGCAGGCCATGCTTGTCCCCCCATTTTGCCGTGTTGCAGCTTGTCCTGTCTCCCCAGTGCTTGTCCAGTGGCTCGCACCAGTTCCAGCCACCACAGCCCTCCCAGTGCCCCATGTCCCTTCCTGGAGGGAAGGAACATCCACGAGACCTTGCACTGGGCACCCCCTACCCCCACGGAACCCCTGGCGATGCTTGTGAGCAGAGAAGCCCTGGAATGCTGCTCTGCAGCTCTGCACGTGGCTTTGGCTCCCAGGCAGCCCCCAGCAGGAAGGGCTGCTGCTGCACTGCCAGGCTGTGCTGCACAGCCCTGCTCCACACACGCAGGGACTCACAGCAAACCCTGCCAGGGCTCCTTCCTCCTACGGGGTTACCCAAACAACATGTGCGCTCCAGACTGGTGTCAAGGGCCAAGCCAAGGGTAGCAGTCACACTCATAAGTCATCGGATCGCCTCTGCCAGGGCTCGGATCCAGTCCTTGTTAGGAAGCAGACTCACTGCAACGTTCCGGGCTCGGCTGCTCTTTCCCACCCTTTGGGAAAGCCGATGCTTTGGATCGGGAGAGCAGGCTCAGAGGTATTATGTCATTCTGTAACCATTCCACTGGCTGCTCAGACAAACACCACGGCTGATACGTCAGCTCTGAACTACACACTGGGGCTGCACAGTCCCATCACAAAGGTCACTGGGATGTCTGCTCACACCAGCCATTCATGTTTCAGTATAAACACCAGTTACAGACTTATCACTGGAAGTTAACCTAAAAAAACCCTAAAACAGGTCAAGAACCTTGCTGGTATAGCTGAGAAACCACCCCACTTGGAGTAACCTTTATGCCACTTTTTAGCAGATCCAAGTGGTCCTGTACTCCTGTAAACAGCATCCACATTTCTTCCAGAACTGCATCCCGCTCCAGACTTCACATGCAGCCTAAGCATGTTCCTTATCTGGCCAAAACAAACCCTCCTGATTGCAGCAACCATCAGGAGTCAACACCTACAGGACACTTGACAGCTCAAAGTCTCAAGTTCACGCTCTCCACCCCCGGTGCACCTCAGAACCACCACCTGGGAAACATTTAACCACCTCAGCTCGGGAGACTGACACAGACCCAGGTAAGGATGTGCCTGATGCAGCTGCAGTGAGCAGCACCCGGCAGCGCCCGCCGAGGGACGCGGCACCTCCGGAGATGAGGGAGGAAGTTGCTAAGCACACGTCTCCAGACCTCCAGGACTGAAAGTGTTACTCAGCTGCCTGGCCTCTTGCTAATTGTGGGTTTTATTTTTATTTCCTATTACCCTCTTGCACGCCTGATGAGATTATCTTACCGGAACTGACACAGCTGGAGGCTGCAGCCATACATGGAGCCTCTCAGGAGGCAATGCAATTTTATTTTCATTGATCAGGAATCAGCAGGGCAGTAAATGATGGGAAATTCCATTAGGAGAAATACTGGGCCACAAGACCCAACTATCTAGGTACAACCAAACCCCAGAAAGTCCCATCCTTCCTCAAAGCCCCATCGGGATACGGACAGCAAATCATCTTTCTTCCTCCCAAAATGGAGTCAGCTACTAACCTGATATTCCTAATTGCTGCCTGCGCTGCCAGAAGTGGAGGCAATGCTGTCAGAGCACCCCCAAGGGCTCACTTAGCCCACACAGTGCCTTTGGTAGAGCCAGCAGCACCCGGCTGCCCCAGCTCAGCCCAGCAGCTGCTGCAGGGCCAAGGCTGTTTCCCAGCATGTGCCCATTCCACAGCCTTTGTTCTCACAGGCCAGGCAGGTGTGAGTGGTGCCGGTATGGCAGCGCCTCAGCCAGAGCCAGCAGAGCCAGGCCAAGCCAAGGGGTGTCCAGGGCACGGTCCCGCTGGGAGCCGCCGGCAGCGCGGGGGTTAACGGGAGCGCCCGTGGCACAGCGTGTGGGTGATCAATACCAGTGAGATACCAAAGCAGCTAGGCCACGTTATTGACTGCCAAGCAGATGATAAAACTGTTTATTATGAAAATTGTGGGGTGCCTGCAAGGTGTTCCCAGTGCCTCCTTGAGCTTTTTACCAGAACAAGAATTGCCAGAGCACCTCCTGTGTGCAGCCCCCCTCACCCCAGTGAGACCCCTCCCTGTGCCCACACACTCCCCAAGCCACCTCCACAGCCCAGCCACCCTGTGGCTGGAGAGGGTCACTCTACAGTCACTGTCCCTAACTGTTTATCTTACACACGCCCACATCAGCCGCTGTTCACCTCCTGCTGGAGCATCCATTCCAGGGAAAACGGAGCTCAGACACCAAAACCTGTGACTTCAGTCCTGGATCTTCCTCCTGATCAGCTGAAAATCAAACTCCATTTCCCACTCTAAAACATTTCCTTCAGTATTTTAATTTCTTTTACCTCTAGACTTTGTACAGTTTCCTACATCCTTTTAACAAGATTCAACAGATTTTATCCCTTCATGACCCAAATTCTTGTGCAATGCATTAGGAATTCTTTTTGAGAGGACTGAACTCTGGATACACTCTGTGTGGAAGACCCAGCAGGTGTGTGTGCATGCAGGCCATATCTCGGAACAGGTGACACACTGCAGCTTGTCACCTGCCACGGCCTGTCTGCAGGGCTGGCAGCCGACCTGCCAGCACACAGCAAGGCAACATTTTGATTAGGAAGTCCCTTCAAATATCAAAATAGGTTTCTCTTGGACCAAACTCAGTAACAGGTGTGCCCCAGCCTCCAGAAGTGATGCCAAGCTGCCCGATGGGATATGCTCTGGCATGTCCTCAGAGCATCTATTGCTCCTCCACCCGCAGGAGCAAGCAGAGGCTGTGACACACTCAGGGCTCCACTGCCACCACAGCCAAGTGACAGCTGAAAATGAGTTTAACAAGGGCTGAAGCTCCAGGGTTCTGTCAGCAGCTCCATGGGCAGTAATTAAGGAGTATGGGTCCCATTACCTCCCAGTACAGACAAGGCTCTGACAGCTCCATCTCCGCGTTAACCCAAGGACCACGTGCTGGGGGCTGCAGGCAGCGCTCGGTGCCACCTCCACTGCCTGGGCTGGCTGTTCCTGTGCAACCGCACTGCCTTCTCTAACTAATCACTGCTGATCTGCAAAATAAACTCCACACCAGCAGCCTCACTGCCCTCAACCTGGACAAGAGCACAGGAAGTGCTTCTGGCTAATGCTCTGGCCCTTCCTCCTCCTCCTCCCAATCCCTTGTCAGGACTGGAATAACCCAACCCTGTTTTCTCCCCCTTATCCCCCTATTCCTTGGTGCCTCCCACCCCTCTAAAAGATGCCACTCCTCCCACAAGCCAAAGAGTGTTAAGACAAATTTTTCAGGGTGAAAGACAAAACCTTACAACTCCACAACTGCTTCATCCTTCCATACTGAACCAACCCCTTCTTTCTCAGCTGCTCTTTCCCGTGCACACCTATACTGCAGGTCATGGCAGGGATGGTGTCACACCTCTACAGCTCACTTGCAGAGCAATGAGAAGGGCAGTGATGGAAGTGACAGCACAACTGAACCCAGCAGCCGAAGGAGTGAGCACGTCACAGCCACTGCCTTACAGGCTGGAGATTTGGACATGAGCTTCTAAAATTTGTCCCCCCTCAGCCCAAACACTGGTGATGGGCTGCAGAGCCCTGTGAAACTTATCCCAGAGGTCTTGGAGAGCTAGGGCTGCTCTTTCAATCATTCATCAGTATATCAGTTATAAACAAGATTAAAACAATCCCTTCTTATTAAAAACTAGACAAGGGAGATCTCCCTCCCTGTCACCCTAATGAGCTATCTTCCCTCAGGGATTTCCCCCTCCTGTTCTAGAACACCACTCTAGAAAACAATTCATTGTCTTAGTTCTGTTCTACTCCTCCATACAAGTCCTGTCCCCACTCTGCCACCTCTGCAGGGGGAGGCAGCAGGTACCCTGAGGCAGGGCTAGGTGCCCTTTCTGCTTTATCCAGAGCCATCCCTGGTTGTTAATGCAGCAGGAGCCACCTGGGGTCTGGTCCCCTTCCACAGCCCCCCTGGACCTGCAGCTCTGAAGACACAACTCACTCTCCTCCCGCAGAGAAGGCAGGGAGAGCAGACTGGGGCCCCAGTCGCACTTACTTTTCTTGAAAACATCTGTTTTCATTATCACTATTACTTTTAATTAGCACTTTACAGCAGCCCTGAGCCCTCCCAGCTGGAGGAGAGCTCTGCTCCTAAATGAACAATTAGAAGGTGCACTAAGGGAATTTTTTTCTCATCTTCAGAACCCAGTTTTTCAGCAGAGCTCAAAGAGCTCATCTGGTTAAAGGAGCTCCCTTGAAGAGGTCTCTTCAGGCACGGCTCAAAGCCTGCAGGTCACCTGGGGATCCCTGCGGCGTGAATGGCCACTGAACTCAGGAACCTGAAACACTGAACTGATTACTAATGTCAGGGTCTTAACACCTCTACCCTCATCACTCACTGAACAGCCTCCTCATCCTCACCCGGCCACAATAATTGCACTGCAGAAAATCAAAGACTTTAATGCCCATCTCACTTTTGCAAGGCCCCTGCCCAAGAGTTCAGGCCAAGCACAAGCTGAAAGACAGAGCCCTATTAAATGCATAAGGAAATAGGTCCCTATGAAGCATAATTACTAGAAACATGGACTCCTGATCAAGTGCTTCTCTGAAACCCAACAATGAAAAACATCCACATAAAAGCCCCCAGAGACGGCCTCAGCCATTCCAAAGAGAGCAGAAGGACAGAGAGGTGAAGTGTCAGGATGAAAAGGCTGTCCCAGGGCCACTGCTGCCATCCCAGGAGCCCTGTGAATACAGCACCCACAGACTCCAGCCTTTCATTAGGAACAAGGCACGAAGCTCCAGAAGTCTTTAGTCAACACTGATGAAAACCTCTTTTCTTGCACCCCTTGCTACTCCAGCACTGCCCTGCACTGCTCCCGATGCCACGAGACTCAGCTGTCCTTGGGGAGCCCCAAATCCTTGCATCTCACTGCAGCCTCCCAGCAGTGTTGCATTTTCCACCTCCCAGGTCTGGTCTTGGAATGTGAGCCTTGTGCTCAAGAGAGCATTCCAGAACCAATCCAGAAATCCTAAAGTTGACATGGCTTACAATAACACCAATATTATAAATTCCACTACAACCTGGAATCCTTTAAGTCACCCAGGTTCCCTGACACCCCATCACATTTTCCTTTCTCCTCACCCTCTACTACCAGCACTGAGTTAAATTCCATGGCAGTGAATTTCATATAAATGTCAAATAAATGTTACTTAATTATTTACCCTCTGATTACACCTCCTGCTGTGGAAAGTTTACTCAAGCTACTCAGGTGGGACACAGCTCGTGTGTGCAGCCTGTGGTAGTGGACAGGAGCACCAGAGGATCCCGTGGCTTGCCCTGGAGCCCAGAGAGCCTGGCCAGGGCAGCCACAGCCAGGCCGGAATGGCCGGGCCCGTGTCCACCAGCACTGTCCACACCCAGAGCACTCCCAGTGCCAGCCCACAGCCCCTGCCCTCCCACCCACACCCTGGGCACCCACGCTTGCCAACAGCACTTTCTGCTCAGCACCTGTATCCCGTAAGGACTGGGAGCCTCTGCTCAGCTCTCCAACAGCTGACTCCCTAGAAGGGGAAGCAAATGCCCAATGGGCCCAGATACTGATCAGACCACAACACAAGGTGGGGGGAAAACGACACAAAACAATTAATTCTTGGCTCCTTGTTTTAGCTCTGGGCGAGGGAAGGTGCACAACAGAGCGAGAGAAGACTGGAACAGACAGAGGCTGGGATGTGCTCCAAGAGCCCCAGGGGCAACAGAGCTGGCTCCCAACCCCACAAACACAGGGCTCCTCTCCAACAGGTGAGGGCTCCAGCAGGCTCCTGGGCAGAGGGAATGGGGAAAGCCTCCAGAGCAAGGTTTAGTCTGACTCTTCCATGCCAAACCCCTCAGAGAGAGAACAGGCCTGAGCCATATCTCATAAATCCATCTTCTGTGACCACGTCTGCATGTAGGTAAGAAAGGAAGAAACTGATTCAACAACTCAGCTGAGGTGCACACTGGAGTCGGCAATGGAAGGCGCAAAAAGAGAATGACACAGTTCACTGAAGAGAAACAGTTCACTTCTACATCACAGCCCATCTGAGAAGGAGGCTTGAAATCCAATCTTCATTTCCAAAGGCAGCTGCTTTCTTCCTCTTCACCCAAGTTCCAAATAGCAAAGACAGTGATGCTCTTGCCCAAATCATGCTCAACTGCTGGCCATGCCTGTGTGCTGCAGGGACAGCACAACGTGACTGTGTATGTGCAGTGACCACGGCCAACACTCCTGACAGTGGCAGAAGTCAGACAGGTCACCTTTAACAAATGGGAAAAAATAAAAAATCTCTCAGTCATAAAATAGTCTGGAACAATGTGAAGCTTTTCCAAGACTTGCAACTTCACTATTGCAGGCTAATGAAGATGCATTTACTCTCTATCAGTTTCCTCAGGAAAACTGAGGACTCACTGGTCCAACTTAACCACATCCTGTCCATGCTGAGAGCAGAACTAGTACTGTACCAGAACGTGCATGCTTGATTTTATTTTAAAAGAAATTAAAAATGGGCAATATACAGGGAAACAGGAACAGAGATTTAAGAGAAAATTCAATATGGTAAATACCAAGTGACTTAAAAAGAGCTGGAACAGAAATTAAATGCGAAAATTGTTCCTTATTTTTCTTTCAAACCTCCAAATGCAAAGTGATTTTTCTTTCAAAAGCAAAACCCCAACTGGGAAAAACTTAATTATGAAGGCCTTCTTCAAAGGTTTGTGGCAGAGGACACATGAAAAAATGGGAGAAAAGAAAGAGTTTGAGCTGCAGACAGATATTGCTCTGCAATACTGTGACAACCCACTTGCAGCCTGTGCCCACACAGGGCTGGGGGGCTGATGCTTCACCCCACCGCCCAGGCTGCCACTCAGAACAATGTCTGTCCTTCCCCCTTGCTCCCCTCTGCCCAGCCACAAGGAATGAACTCATTTACACAACAAGTGTTGAACCAACTCCTTCCCCCCACATCCCTCCCCCAGGGCCAGCAGCAGGCACCCTGCCACGGCATGTGCCGACAAGGTTTTAATCACCTGGGTGAAGGAGGATAAGGAGATATCTCCAGGCCTAGAGGAATCATTACTCAACCAGCCCAGCCTCTGCAGCATCAAAAGCTGAGTGATTGACTCTCCATCAGCTGATCCAAGAGGATCAGTCTGGGAGGCTGAGAAGGAGCCCTGTATGCTCTGTTCATCAATAAAAACAGTAAGCACATGATTTTCAAGCCATAGATCTCTACAGGCATGTCCCTGAGCTTCAGGGTCCTCCTCAATGTCCTTCCCCTCATACTCAACCGAATTCAGGTCCTTCCTTCTCAGTGACACCACGAGCCAAACTGTTGCAGGAGGAGCTGGAGCCCAGCCAGCTGTAATGTGAGCTCCAGGCTCCTTGGGGACATAAAATCAGCCATCAGACCTTTGAAAAGCTGCCCAGCCCATGACAGCAGTGTTTGCTGGACTACAGAGTCACAAATGAAGCCAGACCCCTTTTCTGGGCTCCCTAAAGTCTGCCCCTCTGTACGCACCCACACACCATCTCCTCAGAGCTCAGTCTGATCTGCTCCTTGCCCCCAGCTCTTCAAGGGATGTGATAAACTGAAGATATTTTATAAAATAACATTTCCTTAACTCTGTTGCCTAACCCATTTCCTGATGTGAACCACCCATTGACATAGATGATCCTATGAATGACTCTCCATCCTACTTAAAACATCTCTTGGAGCCACAGTAGATGTCAGCATTACAGATACAGATGTGAACAGGCTACTCAAAAATTTAAGACACCACAGAAAGTGGGAACAAGATGGAAGAAGAAAACTAATCTTATGTGACTACTTTTTTCCAAGGGGCACAAGTCTGGAAAACACATCAGCTTGTGTTTTGCCCAGAGATGCACATTCTCTGTAAGACATGTGGACACCTGGACCTCTGAGCAGTCAGGTACGGGGGTGAAGCATCAGCCCCTCTGCCCCGACTCACCCCACACAGGAACACCAGAGCTGCAGAAAGCTCCATGGGTGGTCCATGAGGGTTTGCAGAGTGAGAAGCAAAGAGCAGCACTGGCAGAGCTCTGGCAGGCAGGGAACGGCTGCCCTGGCAGTGCTCACCTGAGACAGAGGTTCCCAAAAGCAGGGCTGCAAACCAGTTCCCTTTTCTAAAGCAGGGGAGATGATCTCAGCAGCAGCACCGTCTGCCACAAGAACTGTGAGGCTGAAGGCCATGGCAGACCTACTCTGCCTGGAAGCCAATGTGAAGACTCCGAATTCCCGCAGGACATAAGGGAATTTCCAGGGTGTGACCACACAGCAGCAGTCAGAATCCAATCCTCTGCTCTGCTGAAGCCACACATGGAGGAGGTCCTGAAGATCCAAGCAAAATCTGGAATGAGAAGATCCCCTGGGTCTCCCAGCCACATCTTCAGGCAGTGAAATGGTGCAGCTGGCTCTGCTAGTCATGAAATGAGATGAGCTTTCTGGCATCAGCCTGAGTCAGAGGACAACCCTTGGGGCAGTCCTGAGTCTAAGATCCTCTGATGAGGAAGAAGCTGAGGCATCGTGGACTGTCAGATCACCGGTGCTGGGGTCCAAGATGACAGTGACTGATTTTCTTTTTAATCACAAGCTGCAGTTGCCAGAGTGACCCGTCACAGCCACGGCTCAGACTGCAGATCAAGCAGGGCTCTGGGCTGGGAGCTCTGCAGGAATGAGCAGAGCTCGTTGGGAGAGAGCCAGCCCCACAGGCCAGGACAAGGGACAGGGAGAGCCCCACAGGCCAGAAGAAGGGACAGAGAGAGCCCCACAGGCCAGGACAAGGGACAGGGAGAGCCCCACAGGCCAGAAGAAGGGACAGAGAGAGCCCCACAGGCCAGGACAAGGGACAGGGAGAGCCCCACAGGCCAGGCACAAGGGAGGTGCTCAAGAGCCACCCCAGAAGGGTGGCCCAGGGCACCAGAACACACAGCAGGACAGACAGCCCTGACCCTGTGTGCTGGAAAGCACAGACTGTAAATTCAACAAGGTTCCAGTCAAGCAGCAGCAAAATGAAACAAAGGTAAAAGGAAGAGCAGCACAAACTGTCAGGGAAGATGCAGCAGTGCAGGCTGTGCCAAGGAGATCCCCACACACCCCAGTACTCTGCTCTGCACAACACAGCTCACGCTGGACACGTCAAAACAAACCTGTGGTGTAATGTGGGGTCCCCACCTACTGCTGCCTCCCAGCCACCTCCAGCACAGGACTGGACAGCCCTGCAGAGGAATGCCTGCTTTGGGATGATCCGCACTCTTGCAAACCTTTCAGTAATAACCATCTGTTTCATTTCAGCTTCCATTATTCTTTATATGAATTTACTTCTTGTTTAAAGACTCAAATTCAAGTATAGAGAAAAGGCAAATCATTACCTTCCCTTTGAACCCCAGGGCACAGCAGCAGGGCACTGTTCTCTTCCCACCTTACACCTGGCTGCCATTCCTGTGAGCACTGTTACCCACAGACAACGCCAGGTTGAACTTTCTCAGATCTGTAAGCCAAGAATGAGCCTTTCCAAACCAGAACCACCCAGGTCCACAATGCTCCCACCTCTCCTGAGCGAGACTGAATGGAAACTGGGAGTGCAGCAGCACCAGGACAGACCCACTGCTGTTCCAAAGCAGAGAGGTGTGAAGGAGCCATCCCAAAAGCAGCAGCACCCAGAGCTGGGGAGATCAGCTCAGACAGAACTGCTCCACCCCCAGGGGACCATTCACCTCAACCTTCAAGATACCTTCCCCGCCTCTCCATTTTCTCTTCATGTTTCATGATTTGAGCTAAAAATAGCAGCTGTCGTGGAATCACAGACTGGGATGGAAGGGCCCTTAATGCTGAGCTCGTTCCACCCCCAGCCACAGGCAGGGACACCTTCCACCAGCCCAGGCTGCTCCAAGCCCTGTCCAACCCAGCCTCGGACACTGCCAGGGATGGGGCAGCCACAGTTGCTCTGGGCATCCTGTGCCAGGGCCTCATATCTAATCTAAACCTACACAATCTAAAACAATTCAGAATGCCCAAGCACATTTTCAACAGGTTCAACAGCAGACATTCGTAACCTTCCATCAGCTCAGAACTATGCTGGGTACAGACAGCAAATACCTGTGCTCAAACAGGGCTGGGGAGACACTGCTGTGGGGCTTATTTCTGTCTAACAGAGAGAGCTGCAAGTACTGTGAAGGCAAGAATAATAAATGAGAGAGCAATAAATAAAGACTTGGATCAAATATAAAGTGCATTTATCAAACACACACTGTGAAAACTAACCCTGTGTCTCCCTTTACTGAAAGACATGTCCCTTCTTCCACACTGCACCAGGGAGCTGTGCTGGAGAGGATGGGCAATAGCTATGATCTAAAAAAGGTAGGAAACTAGGCCAAGAGCAGCTGACACCAAAATGATGGAAAGAAAATACTGCCCTGGATAAAGGTTTCCCCTCTTGAAAGGCCTTGGCAGCCTTTGCACTAACATGTCTACTGGCCTTGCTGCCAATCAGCAGAGACCACCAATCCTTGATGAAATTAAATTGAGAAGCACATCCAACACACTGGAAGACCAGAATGTTACACAGAAAAAGCTAGGATTTGAAATCTAGAATAACAAGAAAGGAACTAAATCCAAGGTTATGACAGGAAAACTCTGAGTTTCTGCAGTAAATTCAGGGTTTACCAACTGGGAATTACACAGGAGGAGACAGACTAATGCAGTGGTCAGGATGAACCAAAGGATGCAGCTGGACAAGTGGCAAACACAATCTCCAGGATGTTGCTCAGATTGTTTGTGGAGACAAGGAAGCAATAAAGGGCACATTAATAGCACTGCAGGGTCTCAGCTGGAATGACATGTGTGACTGTGGCCACGTTAAGAGAGCACACCTGTGCTGGGAGGAGAGAGGGAGCTGCAGGTAGAGCAAGAGCTGGGGCAGAGGCTCTCCAGCACAGCCCTGGGGCTGCTGTGAGCCACAGGCAGCTGGCACTCATCTGTCCTGCACAGCTACCATGGCAGCACTTCTCATTTCCTCCAAGCTGAGCTTCTGGGACACAAACTCAGCAGCCCCATACAAGCCTTAGGCCTCACTAATGCCAGTGCAGGAGAGCCTTATGGGTTTGTAAGTTAACTTTCCTACTTTTCCCTGTTTATTTCTTATGGAGAAGATAAGAACAGGCCACAGTGACTGTGCCATGTATTGTGCAAGTGTTTGTCAGTTAATATTTGTGTTCCAGCAAGGCAAGGACCAGATAAGTGATGCCTTGGAGCTGTCCTCCCTTGCTGGAAATGCGCCAAGGAGCTGCTGGGGTTCTCCAAGCAGGTCATGACCCAGCTCTGACACCCACAAAACTACGGGGCTGCCCCAGTCTCACCTACCTGTGTACCTGCTCACATTGCTACCTGCCACCACATGCTCCTCTACAGCTACAGAGCAGCATGTGCAAGCACAAGCTTTCTAAATTTAGCCCTGCTTCTTCCTGCTCCAACCTCTCCTTCCACAGCGTAGGAATAATGGTGACAATCTCTTCTGGCAGCAAGCAGAACTAAAAGGATTAATCTGCTACATCTCTGTAAAAGTATTCCAATAATTAAGAGGAGCAACTGCTGAACAAGATTAGCAATAGACTAGAATAAAACAGAAAAAGCAACAGGGACCTCTACAAAAGCACGTGCTGAGGTGCCACACCTGCCATCCCAGCCACCCAGTACCCCAGCAGAAATGCCTCCTGCTTCAGCCTCCACTGAGGGAGGTTCAACAGGCACTGGATGCAGACATGTCCTAGTCCTTCTGCTCCCCTCTATCCTGTGGCACTGCTGCCCTGGTTACACTCTCACCAAATCTATTTCTGTGTTGTTTCCTGTCACAGTTTTTGAAGTGTCTGAAGAAAGCTAATATTGCTCAAACATGGAGTGACTGGGTCCCCAGAGACATCCAGGTGGGCTCCTGGCCACGCCATGTCCCAGCTCTGGCTGCAGCCACCACACACAGCACTGAGCTCTTGGACAGACACCTGCTGCTTGCTCTGGACTGCCAAGGGGAACTCCTGCTCTGGGACAAGAGCCTGGCAAGGCAGGGGGACAGGCACACCGTGCCCACAGTGTCCTGGCAGGGAAGGCCCATTCCCAGCCTCGCAGGGTGATTCCTGACCCGCTGCACCCACGCTGGGCTACCCGTGCAGCAGAGCCTGCTCTAGCAGGAGACTCTGTGACATGTCCCTGCTCTCCTCAGAGAGCTGCAGGACAGCCCAACACCGACTGCTTTGGGCTCACTGCCTCCTCTCCCCACACTCTGCAGGGCCCTGACACTACACACTGGCTACAACAACCCTCCAGCATGAAGCAACACAGATACTTGAAACACGACCTAAATTCTACTTCTGCAAAACGAGGAGTCACTCCAAGCACCTCCCTCTTGCAGCACACTTGCTTTGTTTCCTTTTAGATTTAGGACAGAGGTTTTCTAACCCTTCCAGGAGATTCAGACACACAAGAGAACTGCAAAGGGAACAGCGACCAAAAAGCAACACCACAGCTAACAGACAACGTGCAAAATTATTTGCGAGGCAATGCAGCAAAACAGGAAAAGCTGCACTTAAAAACCAGTGGGAGTTTTAATGCCCCAGCACACTGGGGCTGACAGGACCATCCACTTGGGTCTGCAACTCCTCAGGCCTGCTGCAGTGCTCCAGCACCTGATGCTCTGTGCTGAGCACACCACCAGGACACAGGTTCCCCATGTCCTGCTTCCCACCTCCAGCCATCCCCTTCCAATACTTCAGCTCTGTTCTCATCCCATCCTCACTCCTTCAAGGCTTAGTTCCCGTTTTAGGGAGTTCAGCCTCAAGGAAATATCCTGGATGTTATTCCTCTTGAAAGTATTTGGCAGCAGATAATCTTAAGTTTTTCTTAAAAGGTGTGTGTATATGCCAGAAAGGCCATCAGGCTCAGCTGTGCTTGTCCCAGGAAAACAGACAAACAGGGCAGAAGGAATGCAGCTGCTCCACTCACAGGTCCCAGGCACTCTGGGCACCCACATTTTCTCCTCCTCACTGAACACACAAATAAAGCTAACCCCACGTGAGACCAGCTCTCTGGAGTGCAGGTTTCCCACCTCTCCACGGAGCAGGTCATCCCTGCCAGTCCCGTCAGAGCTCCAGGGGCAGCTCCCGGCCCCTGCCCCGGGCGGGTGCCTCTGGAGCAGCCTCAGCATCCTCACACCTGCAGCTCCAAGGCCCAGGGAAGGCGCAGGTGTGAGGGCGAGCCCAGCAGTGGCTTAGCAGGAGCGGCACCTCTGGGAATGGATTCGGTGTCAAGTGTCAGCACGTAAATTGCTATTGGCTTCTCAATAAGCAGCAGCAGTGAGCTAAGTGTTTCCCTGTGTCGTGCAGGCTCTCTCTGACTCAATACAGCAGTATTGACAGCACAATCACAGGGTAATCCAGGCCCCACTAATATCTCAGCACCTCCTCATTGAAAATACACTTTCTACTTGGAGACCAGCCCATTAGCACGGGCTCCATCATCAGTGTCCCCCCAACCCACCAGGACATGAAGCAGCTCGGCCTCCTGACACTTCCTGGGGCACAGCCTAGGGCACCACAGAAAAGGGCTCTTTGCCATGAGAAATCACCAAAGGAAAAAGGATGAAAGCTAATCAGAAAGTCTTTATGGCTCAAGTCTCTGTAGGTTCTGGAAAAAATTGGTATTTCCTTGCTAGACAAGAGAAGTTCATTCAGGGAATTAACTCTGTTCTTGCCCCTGACCCTCTGCCTGTCATCTGTCCTCACTATCTTATCTCTAAACCTCAACCACAGTTCCTCCAGGCAGCAGTTTATCCTTTCATTCATGGAAAATAAGAGACCTGCACTTGCACAGCACGGAAACCCACACCATACTCCCTACTGCAGGGCATGGATGCCCTGGAGGATCCTGAATACTCCTCTGGCATTTGGACAAGAGGGAGGTTTGCTCATTTGCAGGTACCTCGTGCTACCAACCACCTGAAGACAAGATCAGAAAGCGAAAGATGTTCAAGAGGGTGTTGGGGCCTGGAGTGGCCCTGGGGCTGGACCAAGCACCTGGAGTGGCCCTGGGGCTGGACCAAGCACCTGGAGTGGCCCTGGGGCTGGACCAAGCACCTGGAGTGGCCCTGGGGCTGTCCCTGTGGCCGTGCAGCACCAGGGTCGCCCTGGCCGTGCGCGCCCGGCTGCGGCACGCGGCTCCACACTCCCCACATTCAGGAGCTGCATTCATGTGGAAAGCTGGAGCCTCACCGCATGCAGCACACAAACGGACTGCAGAATGGGCTGAGCCACTCATTTAGCCTTAATCTATTTTGGTAACAATAACAGCAGACCCAGGAGGACAGACACCTCGAGGAGGGCAGCACACAGGGTGCCCAGGGCCTCCTGCCGCCCCACACGACTTTCTGAAGACCATCCACAATGATTTCCCTGCCTCTGCTGCCGCAGAAAAATGGTTACAGACCAAACCAGGTGACTAAGGATGCCTTTTACAGCCACATCCCAACCTGCCTGGGACACTGCCAGATCTCTAACCAACACAGCTCTGTCATGTCCCACTGCTGACACACAGCAACCTTCCACCTCACCAGAGCCAAATCAGCACCAAGTCACTGGAGAAGAGCAGAAAAACCCAGATGGAAGCACTTCCAACAAACAGCAGGGCATGCTGTGACCCTGTGCCCCAGCGCCGTGCTCTCCCTCCGGACAAGGCGTGCTGCAAAGAGCTGAGCACAAGCGTTTGAAAGAGAGCCCCTCTGGCATGGCCACGCCAATTTGCCATTGCTGGAATTTCGAGGGCAGGGTCAGGAGCCATCTGGGGAGACAGGGAAGATGATTTGGTCTGGAGGCAGATGAGGAGCAGACCCCTAGTTAGGAAGAGGTTAACACTGCTCCTGCCTGCAATCTGATAAATGGTCTGCAGAAAGCAGGCTCTCTCACTTTGAGATATGATGTCACTAACCTTTATTGATCCACAATCAGAGAACTTTGCTTATCTCTCTCCTGTGATATGCCCTCCTGTACTCAACCAGTGTTTAATACACTGCTGGGCATCTGGCACTCGCTGCAGCTCCCACTGCACCTCTGCTGGCCCAGCAGGGACAGTGTCTGGCAGGCTGTGGCTTGAGTCATGCACCAGCTAGCTCGAGGGGTAAAGGCAGGCCTGCACCCGCTCCCACCTCACCACATCCACCAGGAACCTGTGTTGCAGAGAGTATTTACACCTGTACTGGAACATCTGGTGAGAAGAGGGGGCCAGCAGTGGACAGTGGTCCAGCAGGGTCTCTTACAGCCTGGTGTGTGGTCACCTGAGGTGAGCATGTGCCCGCTGAAGTCAGTCCTGTGGGAGTGTCTATCTTAGCACAACTTTTACTGTTTTACAGAAACAACACTTAACTTTTAGCCTCAACTTCCTTTCTAATATTTGAGGTGAAACATGAAGTTAGGTGACTAATACAGGAACTCTCAGTGGGCCACGTGCTCTGACGTGGCAGCAAAGTGCCATAAACCGTACGCCCCAAATCCTGTGGGGCTTGTTTCCAACACACTAGAGATGCCTGAAAAAGCCAGGTAGAAAAATCTGAACCTTAAACAATTACATCAGTCACATGTAGAGGTGACTGGAGAGGAGCTTCACGTGATATTTTCCTGCTAGACAACACACAAAGGAGCTGCCTGTGAGCTTGCCTTACACCACCACAACCACAGCAATACTCACTCACACTGCAGGGCAGCTCTCACTCACCTCTGAAACCAGGAGCTCACAGGCTCAACCAAACTGGAGGCACTGGAGAGGTAGAGTAAAACACTTCAAGATTTGCTTTGAATGTTACATGGGAATTGGTCTTGTAAGGTTTTAGAAAAAACAGAGCACTAAATTTTGCAATACACGTATAAAATAGCTGTGACCTATTTTACTCACTATCCACCCAAAAAACCACATTCCTGTATCACTGCAGGCCAAGTTTTAGGGAAGGAGTTCAATTTTTTCCCCTCTGTTAACTACAGATGATGAAGCGTGGGCACAGGGTCCCTAATCCCCAAAGGAAGATCCTAAGGAAAGTCACCATGGTCTCAGCAACATCCCTCTTGGTACAGAGAGCCCCCTTTGAGTCTGTGCTTCTGTGACTATAAATACACTGTGCTGCAGACAGAGCACAGGAGAAAATTAAGAAGAATTTGTCCACTTTGCAAAGGTCAAATTACTACATGTTACTGTTCTGATCCAGTCTAGTGATTCTTACAGTTTCAGACATGCACTGAACTTTCTTTTTTTAATTAAAGGTCTATTGAAACATGTGCCTCTTAAAATAGTAAATTACAGCCTTCTCCAATTTGTGCAAATAAATTAGGGAACACTGTCCGAATGCCAGCCTTGGCAGAGAGCATAAAAATCCCGAACTTAGATTTCCTGCAAGTCTAGAGACATTTGAATTAAGAGGTTTTAGACTGTAAGCCGTTAATATTCCTGCTCAGTCATTAAGTTCACATACAAAACACTAAATATTTCAGGATGCAAAGGAGAAACACACGGGCCAGTAGCCGAGTCACCTCTGTCTCTGACAGCTGGAGAGAAATCATCACTGAGCCACCAGAAAGAGCTTGGCTGATCCCAATCCAAAAGGCAAACCTGGGTAGGCAAGGAGAGGCCGCTAATGACTGGGTTTCATCTTGATGCCGTCGTTCCCGTTGAGGGCAGTGCAGTATTTATGACAGAAGTCACCCCGGGCGACGCCCTGCTCCACAGAGAGCTGCGGGCAGCAGCTCCAGCCCTGGCCAGCAGAAACGGGTGGAAAAGCAAGCTGGACCCCTGATCCATTACACTCTCCAGCTAACAGAAGGGAGGAATTATCTGCCATCCACGAAGTTTCACAAACCCTTTATCCAGCCTTGGACTGTGGGATTCTCAGCTGAGGCCAGCAGGGAGGAAAAAGCCCTAAGGAAACCCTGAACACTTATCTGGAAACATAAGCCTTGTTCCGACCTGCCCTTGCCTTGGGCATCAGCATCACCAGGCGTGAACAGGGGTCAAGGATCTCAATACCTTTTAACAGCATCCTCTCTGAGGATCTGGTCCACACAGGATTTCCCTCAGCTCTCCCACCAGGGGAGGCAACCTGCACAGCTGCTCCCCTCCAGCTGCCCATCGCTGCCAGCACTGCACCAGCAGATCCCAGAAATCTAAAGGCATCATCCGGGCTGGTCAGCTGCTGAGATGTTTCCTCCATGAAAAAGCTTTCAGTGTAAATATATCCTGCTGCAGCTCAGCATCTCCACCCCATTACAGATCACGAGACTCAGCGATTCCCTGCCAAAACAGCAGACTTGGAATAGTTACAATTTTTAATGTACAGTCTATACGATAACTTCACAACATCAGGGAAAATGCAGCTCAGTTCAGCCAGCAAGGAAGTGGCCAGATAAAGAACTTCATTGCTGGAGGACGCAGCTTTTAGATATGAGCATGTTCCAGGGCAGTCTGGAAGAGCTGTCTCAGACCAGTCCCAGCTATAAATCCCTACAAGGTATTTCTGGAAAGTGGATCTTCCTCATAGCAGGCACTGCTGGATGCCAGGCAGAAGAAACATCACTTCTCAGAGTGCCCTGCAGAAGCTTAGGATACAAAAATGATAACACTATAGGCCCATCTTCCACCTGGCAGCAGTTTTATGTGACAAGAATCTTCACTTCAGTGGATTTAATGAAGGGACTGTTTTATAAAATCCCTTCACCACAGTATTGCTGTCACCACCTCCAAGATCTGGATCCTCTGCTCCAGCTACAGACCACTCTGGATGTGAATTCCCAGAAACATCCCTACTGCCAGTCCTGTAAATCCAGACAGGTGTGCACATTTCTCCCAGTAAAAGCCCAAACTGGATCCAGGGGGCCAATAGAAACCCCTCAGCTGAGCATCCCTCTCCACACGGGGACCCCCAAACCTTGCATCCCACTATGCTCAGGAGACCTGGGCTGGGACCCGAGGGGCAGAGTAGAAAGGAGAGGGTGGCTGCTGCTTCTCTTTATTTAAAAGGTGCTGCTGGAGGTAGAAACACATGAAAGTCCATGTAGGACAAGGGAAGGAATTATCCCTCCCATTGATTTTCGCTCTGGGGTATTAGAAAGAACACAGCATTTATCTGGAGATTTCTTCCCAAAGCTAGCTATGGACTTTCAAACGTAAATGAGACTTGAAAGGGGCTTATCTGCCAAGAATCCACTGGAACTTCACAGGGGAGGGGGTGTGGTGGGGGAATGGGGGGGACACGGGAGCCTGGCAGGGGCTCTCTGGGCCATGGCCTCTCGGACAGCTGAGAGCCCCTCCCGGTGCTGGCCTCAACCCAGCAGCCAAGGGCAGAGCCCAGGGCAGGCAGCAGGGAAGGAGCTGTGGGGCAGTGGGGCTCCCTGCCACATCCTCCAGCCAGCATCCCTTCTTCAGAGTCCCCTCTGCAGGACCACAGCCCCAATGGCATGGGCACCTGATGGCACTGACCACCCCATGCCAGGGAAGGCAGAGGGCTGGGGGCAGCTCCCTGGCTGGACACAGGCTCACTGCCCCTCCAAACTCCATCCTCCAGCAGCCAGGGCTGTGCCCAGGAGCTGTGGGAGGCTCAACCCCGGCCTGAATCCCTTCTGCAGCATTCCCCACTGGTACCCACCTCAGTGCCACCCCACTGGGTGCCACCCCCAGTCCCAAAGCCCCTGCCCCACTCCGGCACGGGCTGCCACGCACGGCCCTGCTCGCTGGGAAGAGCCTGGGCAGCCTCGTCTCCCGTCGCTGTCTTTCCCAGGTAGCTGGGAGGGTGTAATTGGTGAGGCAGGAGATTAGAAATATCGGCAGCCTCTAAGTAAGACTTTAATTTACTGGCAGATCAATAGCGCTAGGGTTATATTGGCAAAGTGTCTACAACTCTATTGACTCACGCAATTCCTCTTATCAATTTATCAGAAATCTGGAAGCCAGAAGATATTGTTTGAAGAAAAAAGGCAGCAGGAGTTTGAACACTTAGCATGGGCTGCCCAATCAGGCACTCAGCACTAAGCGTTTTATAGCAGATGTATCAGCCGCAAAGGAGGCCAATATGATATGATTAAGAGCTAACTTGCTTCCTCACATGCCACACAGCCTTTTTAAGCTGCTGCTCACCTCAGACCTTTGCACTGACAGTCACTATAACAAACACAGTCCCACCAGCCCAAATGGAACAAGAAAAATTCCTATTTCACTCTGCAAGATCCTAAATTCAGGCCCTCCTGCCTGGACCGTACCCAGGCTCACCTGGGTGTCCTATGAAGTCTCAGCTTTATGGAGTTAATAGCCCACTACAGTATCGGGAACCTGTAAAGAAGGATTGCAGGAAAACCACCATTTCTGTACTTCCTCAGAAAAATTCAGCATGGCAGCAGGACAGGTCTGCCGTGCCACATTCCTTTGCCTTGCAGGGTGTGAAATGGAAAAGCAAGAGTAGGGAAAAAACACATCTCCCAAGTCTAAAAATTCAACTATGACAAACACTGCTGGGTATGAGAAGCGTTTCTTCACCTCAGAGGTGTGTTGGAACAGGAAAACAAAATAAAATACTCCAAACTCCCTCTCTTTCATTAGTCCTCGGATGACCAGAAAACACGCAGCAATTTGGGCTCCAGGACCAGGAAATGTTTCTTGACCAGTGAGCTGCCACTCCTGGGATCTTCCCTTGCCAGGATGGGAGCTCCACACTGGTGGCACTGCCCCTGTTCCAGCTGCATGCCAGGCTGCACAGGTCACCACTCCAGCTCAGCTCCACTCCTCCCCCCTCACCAAAGTGGCACCAAGGCTCCAAACATGAGTAAGGTGGTGACAAGTACCAACCCAGGGGCACAGGGGCTCTGCTTTCCAGAGGGAACTTGCCAGCCCCTGGCCTCGGGCTGGAGGCTGCCACCCCTGCTACTGAGCAGCCACAGCCCTGCCTTCCAGGGGGAAAACAAAAGCTGAAAACTAAACAGAAGTTCTGACGCAATAACTGTGAGAAAGCCCTGGCTGGAGGGCAGACAGAGGGTGGGACAAGCACAACTACCTGGGCTCCGGACCATGGCCAGGAGCCACTGCCCGGGCACCACCATGGCCCCCTGGACCAGCTCCTGCCCAGGGATGCCCAGGCTCTCCTTGCTGCCCACCCCAAGGCCCAGAGCACGGCAGGTAACCCCTGAACCTGTGGCTTGGGCAGCTCTGGCAGACCCAAACACCTGCAGGGCCCACTGAAAATCAGATAGAATGAAAGATTAAAACGAGTCAAATCTTTGAGCCCAAACAAGGACTCAAAGAGGGGAAGAAATGCCAGCCTCCCCCTCTGTCAAAGCAAAAAACCAACACCCAGCTGGTGCTGAAGGCTAGCGATTCCCCCTCCATCACTGCCATGTCCAGGTCACCAGAGCCACCCCTGGAGACTCGCATCTGGTGACAATCATCCATCCCATGGCATGTAAGGTGCTCAATCCCAACATTAGAAAGCAAACACTTGGCATCTCCAAGACATACAGAGCTGGCTTGGTTCTGTTCCTCTGCAAAGCAACTCCAGAGCCAGGGAGCAAACATTCACCTGGACACCCAGAGCATCCAGCTACAGTGACCACCTCAACCCCCAAGAGACACCTTTGTCCTGAGGGGCACGGGGGTCTGCAGCCACTGAGCTCCCCCAGGACACCCTAAGGACACCCTAAGGACACCCAGCACCACAGGCAGCAGGAGAGCGAGTGGAGCAGCTCAGACCAGAGAAATGGGGAGAATAAAGACCTTTTGCTTAAGCTCCAGGAAGCAAAGAGAAAAAGCCCTAATTAACTCAGCAGCAAGTTGTTAGTATTTGCATACAAATGCAGCCACAAATCACGACAAACAAGGCAGGACAAGGCAGGCCCATTAGCACAGGGATCCCGGCCGGCTCCTGTGGGTCACAGGCAGGCTGCCAGCTGCTCCCGGGGCACAGGGACGCGCCCTTATCTCAGCCAACACTCCCACAGCCAGCAGCAGCAGAAGCCACAGGGATAAGGTTTCCTTCCACGGAAAACAAAGGAATGGGATGAATTCTTCAATCCCGGCCAAGAGTAAAGTAAGAGCTGCCAGAGGAAAGCTGAAATGGAAGCTCCTCACTCCGGCAGCTGTGCTGCTCCTCACCTGGGATGAGGGCAGAGCAGGTGACCCGTGCAGGGACAGACAGACCCAGGACAGCCCCACTTCACAAACAACAAATCACACCCGATGTAGCAAAAGAATGTGCCCAAAAGCCTGACACAAATGACCTGAGCAGAACAAAATCCAGCTACTGCAGCAGTTCAACAAGTTTAGCCTTCCAAAAGCCACTGGAGCAGCGGCTTTATCACACATTTCACTGACGGCACCTCCTTGCCATGGAGATTTCTCCTCCGTGCCTGGCAGAGGCTGCAGGTGTGCCTGGCACCAAGGCTCCCTGCACAGCACCCGATGGACTCACAGCTCCCTGTGTTCACACACTGCATTTGCCCAATAGTCACTTATTACTGCTGAGGGCTCAGCATTACACTGAATTTACTGGTTTTCCTCTTGCAAAAAGACAGTACCTGCAATTCCACTCTTTGGGGTTTTGCTTGATTACGTGTTCCTTCCCTCTCCAAGTCCCCTCAGCTGGGATCTCAGGATTTAAAAGAAAACTCCAACAACTCCAACCAGTTCACATCAAGGCTTAACAAAAAGAGAAAAAAAACAACCTGACTTCTAATTTTAAATAGGAAACTCTCACTGGCAAGATCCCAAGAAGCCTTCCATGGTGAGTTTGATTAAATGCAAGTTTCTCATCACTGCAGCTCGGAGCCGAGGCCATGAGCTCGCGCAGAGAGCAGAGCAGCCCAGCCTGGCCCTGGGGCACACGGAGCCCCCTGCACGGAGCAGCTCCAGCTCTGCATCCGCAGCCAGGCTGGGCAGCTGCAGCGTGACACATCCAAACCAGAGCCAAGGTTGGAGGAGCTCCCCACACAGCTGCACCTGACCTGGAAGAGCATCACAGGAGAAATATTCTACACTAGATGTTTTTACTCCTAAACACCAAGTTTTGGAACAGACATTATTGAAAAAAATCACAGCTCTAAGAGCTGCTCCCACACTCAGGTCCTGCAGCACCCAATTCAGAAACCATCCCTCTGCCTCTGAATGTGTGTTTGCAAGGGAAATCACTTCTGCTTGTCCTCACCTGGGAGACAGTTAACATCACATTTTCACTCTGAGGTATGACATTTTGCTTTACTAATGACTTTATAGAGAATAAACTATTAAGAAGTCATCAGTCTGTGGGAACAATCAGAATCTGGAGGTTTTGCACAGGAATCACTCTGTAATGAACAGGGAAAGGGGCCTCTATCCAAAGATGTTGCCAACAGAGCCCCCACTGCGCTGGTGCTTGGATGTGGATGGGCAGACAGACAGCACAGAGCCCAAACACACCTGATGTACAAGCACACAGAGATCACTACACACACACAGCTGAGACCCAGGAGCTCATCCAGACCCAGCACATCTGCACCAGGGCAGGGCACAGCGTGTGCCCAGCCACCCTCCCCTCTGCCAGTGGCCGGTGTAGCCTCTGCCACCAGTTACATCCCAGAATTCTGCAAAGAAAGACACAAAAGAGACTCTTTGGAGGTGGGATTAGGCAACTGGTTACATAAAACCAAATTCAGTTTCAAAAACTGCAGCAAATATTTGGTTTGGAACTGCAAAGAGTGCTGGGACAGTGGAGGAGGGAGCTACCCTGGGAGGAGAAGGGGCAGGTATGGACCCCTCCGAGAACAGGATCCAGATCCTCCAGGAAAACACTGGGCAGTGCTGCTGCAGAGGAACAGGGGGTGGAGGGGGAGCAAACAGCCTGTTTGTTTATTTAAGCAGGTGAAGCTACAAACAGAAGCCATGCAGGCTGCCAGCTCCAGGTGCTGGCTTCGCAGGGAACACAGAAGGCAGCGGGGCGTGCAGCCCGCGGCAGCGGGGCCACAGCAGCACACGGCACAGCCCAGGGACCAGCAGCCCCAGCTGCCCACCCACAGCACAGCACCTCCACCCAGCTCCCAAAAGGAGCAGGATGCTCAGAAGGAGCCAGGGCACTGGGATCAGCTCATCCTTCCATGGCAGGAGGAATCATCCTGCAGCTAAGCCTAAGCCTCAGCCACAGCTCAGCTTCCTCAGCTGAAAAAGCCACACAGGGACCCTCCAAGTTCAACCATACTGTACTCCTGGAAGGGCAAAATAGTAATAAAGTAAAGATGACTAAAAGCAGTGCCTTCCTCCCAAGCAGCCTACGCCAAAAGCACACTGCAGCCCCACACTGGGACCAAGCTTTTGGCTGGGGCAGCAGCAGAGCGAGTGCTCCTCTGGGAATAGTCCTCGGTCCTGCCTGCTCCCCTCTGCTCCAGTAAAGCCATTTCAACCTGTATTGCATAATGATTTCAAATTAAAGGGAAGCTGGCAAAAAAACAACCAAAAATAAAATAATTTTTAGGAAGCCCCCCTCCCCCCCCCCCTCCTTCAGTAGTTTTTCTAACCCAGGTCTCTTCCCTAAACTATTTCCCCTTGCCACTGCCCCAAAGCTCTGTGTCAGCAAAAGGGAAAAGCATCCAGGGCAAGGCTGGCCTTGGCAGCAGCATCAGTGACACACAGAGACAGGACAGCAGCCCCTGCAGCCTTTCCAGGTCCTGCCTCAGCAGCGCTGAGCCCTCACCGTGATTTACTTGCCAGGAGTCCCTACACACAGGTAAGCAAGAGGAATTCAGCTCAGGCATGTGAACACGGCAGTGTGAACTTGCTGGTGCGAACAGGACATTCCTGTTTTGGTTTGAAATCAAGTTGCTTTGGTACAGCTCGTAACTGTTTCAAATTCAATTAAGCCAAACTAAAATAAACCCTCCTTGAACAGAAAATAATGTCCACAGGGCATTTTAATGTGCAAGTAAATCCTTTGAAAAAATAATAATAAATCAATGCAAACTTTTCTAAGCAGGAAGAGTGCTGGAAAGCAGAGGATATTTGTTCTGAAAACCTCTGAAACAGTCAGGATGAGGAGCAAAGCACAGTTTTCACCAGACACTTCTCAGAGCCCAACTGCACTGTTTACCTAAGACAGTTAAAAGGATATCAGCAGCGTGAAATGCAGTCAGCTTCAAAGTCACAGTCTCGAGTCCCAAACACGCCACAGCAACCTCATTTTAGGCAAACACAGGCTCTATTTTTGTTAAGTATTTCTCTTCCTCTGCTGTGCAAGAGGCTCATACAAGGAAGAAGGAACTTTAAAATATAAACCAAACCAAACAAAAAAACTTCCACACTCAAGACACCATGAGAACATTAAAGAACAACATCTCAGCCCTTTCTCCCACAGTACCCACTGCAGCTATTTCTATCAAAAGAATCTTTATTTTACCATTTTCTTCCCCTTCTGTAAATGATCTGCACCCGAAGACTCTCAGTCCTTTTACTTCCAGACACAGGGAGCCAGGAGCCATCTCTGGGGCTCAGAACTGCCCTAGACTCCCCACAGTGACCTGGACCATGACTTCAGGTCCCCATCCCCTCTGTGCTGCACAAACAGCCAAGGGCATCACTTGGAACAGTTCAACATCCAGGTAATGCCATTAATGGAGACAGCTGAATCCTAACAAAAGGAAATTCAGGCAGCAGTTGAGAAATCACCCAGTCCTGCTCCACAGTCCAGCAAGGCCTTCAACAAGACACAGATACAGCTTTTAATATCCCAAATATTTGCACACAGGAAAACTGTGACCAAAATACTCCTCCCCCCTCCACCTCCTGGCAGGCTATGCTTCAATGGCAGCTGGAGCTTTTTTTTCTCCACAAATTTTTCTTTTTAAAATGCTGAAAACCCACTGAGCACCACCAACAGTAAAATACCCATGTCTGTGCTCAACACCTCTCCGCTCATTTCTCGGGGGTAGAGAACTTCAGATCTCCAAAGGACAGCCAGTGCTTCTTGAGGAATCTCATCAAACTCATCCCACTGACTGCTGAGACTTCATGGGCTTCATACCCAGAAGCAAGAAAGGATTGAGAAAACAATTGCTGGGAGGGATAAAAACCAATCCTGACATCCAGCTCCTGCCTAAGGTAAGCAGACATTCACAAAGCCAGCGGCTACCTGGACTCAAGGAAGGAAACCTGCAGTCCCAAGAGAGCATCCCATCACTCCAGAGACACAAAGGGATGCTCAGACAAGGAGCATGGCTAGAGAAGTGGTTGGACACTTCCAGTTGCACTGCCAAGAGCTGGAGGACCTTGCAGGGGGCCTCTGGCAACTGGGTCTGCAGCCCTAGGCACAGCTGGGAGGTTTCAAGGGAAAATAAGTCGGTGGTGCTGCTCCTCCTGTGAGGCTGACTCCAGCCACTGCTGTGCAGAGCAAAGCTCAACTCTCCTCCTCCTCTTGCACGGGCTCCAAGCAATCCCCCGGCACTTCCAGAGCTTGGCTCTGTTGTTCACACATCTGCAGTTCCAGGTGAAAACGCTGCAAGCCTGCCATGAAGGCAGCTTTTCATGCAGGGCTGCGCTGGCACCAGACCCACCACCTGGGAAATTTCCAGGATCTCATGCAAACCTCCGGGACTTCCACGTTGCCCAAAATAAAGAGGAAACACTGGAGAGACTGGTTGAAATAAAGCAAGCAAGGAAAAAATAAATCTGTGGCAGCTCCTTCAGACAGGCACTGCTCTTCACCAATAACTGGTTTCTGAAAAAGCAGAGGGGCAGGCAGTGCTGACCGCCCACCCCAGGACTGGGCATCCCAGGCCAGCACGCACAGGCTGGCAGCAATGTCCAGCCCAGCACCTGCCCTGCCCTCTGCCAGCCACAAGCAACTGCCACAGAGCCCACGCTGCCAGCCCTCCTCCAGCCCCAGCCCGCTGTGGGGCTCTGTGTGCTCCTTGTCCACCATCCTCACCCCTTGGCCAGTAACACAGCCAAGGCAGCCAGCACACCCCACATGCTGCCCCTTCTCCAGCTGTGCTGCAGGCCCGACACCCCACCCACAGCAGCTCAGAACCTACAGCTGCCTGCACCTCCACGTGTGCCTTTACTTATCTGGGACCCTCTAGGACTGCAAACCCCAACATGACCGCTCTGCAACCCCAGAGCCCTGTGCCCCAGAAAGCAGCAACACCAGGAGGGATGAGATGGCCAAAACAAGGCCAACCAGTTCCATTTTGCCAGTACCACAGCACGGGTCTCCAGCACGATGCCCTGCTAGGAGGTGCCCAGGTGCTCTGGACAATCCCTCTGCTCCACAGCTGCCTCCAGCACAGCAGGTACTCCCATTTAAAATTTAAGGATGCAACAGTGCTCTGTGGATTTAAAACATGTTATGATTTTTCACAATTAATGCCCACTTACAGTCCCTGCATGTGAACCACACATCATCCCATTTCATCCCCCAGCTGAGGCAAACTCTTGGTGTCTTGCCCAAAGTCAGCGTCAGAGCTGAAACGGATCTTTTGACTTCCAAACAAGCTCACGGTGTTAAGCTGCTTTTAACTGTCTCTATGGAAGATGAAAAACAGCAAGAAGAAAGGAATTGGGGAAGGAAGTATGTAAGACTAAAAGAGACAAAATTAACAGGAGAAAATTAAAGAGGAGAAATTTAGGCTCTGACATCCGAAGCAGCTGTGTAGGAGCACATGTCTGGGTGCTGCAGAGCCAGCCTCCAGAAGCAAGGCCAGAGCACCCACTCTCACAGTCAGGTGCGAGGGTGCTGACTGCAGCGCCGTGGGGACACGGTGAGCCCTGCCAGCCCGAGTCCCACTGGGCACCTTCCCCTGCAGCCCTGGGCACCTGCTGGCCCCGGCAGCGCTGGGGAGGGATGCCCCGCTGCCAGCCCTGCTCCTGCACGCAGCTGAGCATGAATGACAGCGTGCCTGCACGGTGCTGGCGGCCGGGGCGCCTCACTCCGACACCAACAAAGCAGAAGGTTAATTTGAACCTCACAGCCCTGCTGCTGCGCGCTTGTGCCTCCTCCTCGCCCTCCCTCCCCGCTCTCCTTTCTGTGCAAAGCCTGACATCTACAGTTCTGTCTGGCACAGTCAGGGGCTGTGGTGGGAGCCGCGCAAGGACATGGGGACGTGGTGGCCGGCTGCCCTCCGCTCCCGGCCCTCGCTCGCCCACACGCCACAGCACAAAGCAGCCTCGGCCCGATCAGGAGGAGGCACCAGGAGCGAGGACCAGCCGGCAGTACCGCTCCAGCGGCCACGAGCACACCGCTGCAGCTCACCGAGCCCGGCGCCTGCGCTGGCACCGACACCCAGCTCTGTCCAACGCTGCGCACCCAAGGAACCACAGCCCGGCAGCACCGCACCCAGCACGGCACAGCCCCTGCTCTGCTCTCCGGGTAGCCAAGGGGCCGGGCACCAGCCTCTGCAACACCAGAGCTACAGCCGAAACGCACAAGCTGCTGCGCACAGCCGGAATCCAGAATACCTCCACACTGCAGGAGCAGGGCTGGTTTGCAGACTCTGCAGCTCTCAGACCTGTGCCTCAGACACCAAGCAGCTCCGTGCACTTCCCCTGCTCAGTCTCCTGAAACAAACTCCAGGCCTGCCGACATGCTTTCTCACCACACGGTACCTCAGCAAACACACCTTGGGGAAGAAGCTCCAGATTCTGCATGGTCTCAAACAACATACACCTGACTGCACTCGTCAGCCCAAACAACCTGCAGCTGATGGCAGCTCAGCCAGCAGTGCCTCCACACCCTGCTCACCACCCCCTGCTTCACTCAACTCCATTCTAACAAGGAGACCAAAACCCTCTGAGCCCATCACCAGACGCCACAGCCACTCAGGAAACCCAGCACCCGACCCAGCAGGATCAAGCACGTCAGTGCCACGTTACCATCGGCAATTCCATTTGTGCGCTGAATTCTGCGGCGAGCGTCGGTCTGCCGGTGGCAGCGTGGAAGGAGGGTTAAACCCCCTGCTACCCAAAAGCCAACCAGCCATTTTGGAGCCAGGCTGCCACCAGCCAGGAAAGCGTGGCTTGAAGCCCAAGGTGAGCCCAAGGCAGGACACAGAGTATGCTGCTGTTGGGACCTGAGCGTTTGGGAATTGCTCCCATCTTCCCTAGGCAGAGACCCGATGGTTCAGCAGGCTCGTTTGGGCCCTGAAAATAAACACTAAGAGCTAACATGTTACAGGCCCTGCAGGCTCTGCTTTCCCAGATTACGGGGCAGGTGGAGGATGGGAAAAAAACCTTTTAGCAGAACTGCCAAGCACATTGTCTGTCTGCTCCAGCACTACTGCCAAGCCAAGGAAGCCATGCAGCTCAGCCCTGACCAGATTTAATACCCGAAAGCCTGGTTACCACAGGGCCAGCATCCTCGTGTTCAACAGTAACGTGCACCACATGAACACTGTGAAATGTTTGTTTTCCGGGGGGAAAAAAAGAAAAAAGAAATACGCTGCTGGTTCTCTTTGCCTTTTCATAGCGAGAGGCATGTTTGGCACTTGTGACATAATGAAATTACAATCAACAGCCAAGTGTCTCTCCCAGCAGCAAACTCAAGGGCAAAGCCGGGTGGCCGCAGCCTGCCAGCAGCACCCGCTACCATCCCACTGTCCCTGCGCCTCAGCACATGAACATGGTGGCAGCCACCACCAGCTGCGGCCTGCGCTGAACATCCCCAGCCAAAAAACGATTTTTGGGGAAACGTGGGGACGAACTTGGACTGCGCTCCCAGGCACCTCTGACACACACACAATACACACCTGGCGCTCGCAGCCCCGCGCACAGCCAGCGTTGCTGTGGCGACGAGCACCCACCTCCCGCACCGACAGATGGACACGTCTGTCCGGCACAGCCAACAAGGAAGCGCTGGAAGCCCTGGCTCCTTGCCGGCACAGCGAGACCTCAGCAAGACCCTGAGGGGCATCTCTGAGGGGAACGAGGAACGCAGGGCTGGCCAGGGCTGGTGGCATCCCCAACCCAGCAGCAGGACCGCTGCCGGCAGCGAGGGAAGCCCGACTCATCCACCCTCTTTTGTTGTTTGGTTTTGGTTTTTTTTTTTTAAACTAGCTGGAATTTATCTATTTCTCCAATCCCTGCCTACACACAAACCCAAGCCCGGGAGTGAACAGAAATGCCTGAATCGCAGATCAGAGACAAAGCAGAAGGCGAGCGGGCGGCCTGCTCCCGCTGCCCTCACCTCACCCCTCGGCGCGAGGCGGTTATATTTAGGTACCGCCACGGTCTGCGGTGCCGCGGCCCCCTCGGGCACGGCGCAGAATGCAGATTTTCCAGACAACAGACCACAACAGCTCCGTCAAAACCATTAGAGGCTGCGGCGCCCAGGCCTGCGCACAGATGTTTTGATTCCCACTCTCCTGCCACGACAGCCCTCGACAGCCCATCGCTGCCGCCATGCGCAGGACACCCAGCCTGAATTTTGGCTCTTGAGGAGGAAGGGAGGGAGGAGAGATGGGCAGCCCAGCCCCCCAGAGACGAGCTCCTCTCTCTGGTCTCCCCCTGCGTCTCCTCAGGGATGGACAGCCTCCCCCAGGGCTCGCAGACAGCGTGGGGGTGACCCACCCTTAGGGAACAGGAGCAGCGCAGCGGGGACAGCCTCCACAGGCACCTGCTGTGGCCCTGGGGGCCTCTCCCAGGCTGAAGCCCCCACAGCCATCAGCTGCAGGAGCCTGCGAGCGGCTCAGGGGTCCGGCACGTGCTGGGCCAGTGGGACCCGCCGTGACCCGGCTTTCTTCACAGCCCACTTCTCCTGCCAGCCGGACGCACCCACTGGTACACAGCCCCCAAAGCCACACAAAGGCCAAACCTTGGCCGCGCGCTGACGAAGGGATGCAGGAGCTGTGAAGCGCTCAGCCTCTCCCGAGCCTGTCCCTCCGGAATCGATCTCCGCAGCGCAAACACGCTGCCAGCCCGGCAGGGCCGGCACACGCCGCCGCCAGCACCCACAGAAGATGGTTGCCGAAAAGTCTCCCACCGCAGACGAGAAAGCACCGCCGGCAGGAAAAAGCACGCACGAGGGATTGAGCCCCCGCGGAACAAAACACGGCAGGTGAATAAAGTTGATGTAAAAGCCTGCTAAGTCCCTTTTCTGCCTCTCCACGCAACATTTTTTTTATTATTATTACCGGTATTACTGTTATTTTGGAAAGCGGAAGGAGGTGTTAACAGGGAGGCTGACGCAGCCAGCTGTGCGTCCATCAGTTTGGGATTCAGCGATTCCTGCTGAAGCCGCTCAATCGCTGGCCAGGCCCAAAGCAAATCTGCTGCTCCTGGCCTCTGGCATGACACCGACAGCAGCCAGGGCGGGGGTCAGCGCAGAGAGATGAAAGAGGGACACACGCCTCCGCTTTTGTCAGAGCAGCCACCGCTGGGCCTCGGTGTGACAGCGGCCACCACAAGGCCAGGCGATGGTGCCAGGCACACGGGGCCGCCCGCACCGCCTCGGCTCGCCAAGCAGCACCTTGGCTTGGTCCTGCGGGAACAAAAGGCAGCGGCAGGGTGGGAGGGAGGGTCCGGAGGCTCTGCAGCAAAGGACCAGCGCTGCTGCGGCCGGCACCGCTGCGCGGGAGAGGGGCCGGAGCCAACTTCCTGCTGCCCTCTGTTCACAAAATGACCGCGTTAAAAAGAAAAGAGCAGGAGGAAAAAATACAAATACAGCAAAGCAACTTCTGGGGCCAGAAGCAGAGTTCTGCTCCCCTCTAACGTGCCTTTTCTTTGCTTTTGTTCCAGTCGAAGGCAGCCTGCAGAGCGGGACCGAGCAGGAGGCAGCTCAGGCAGACGCGCAGGGGACAGCCCTCGACCGGCGGCAGAGCAGGAGCCCGGCGAGCCCTGGGCCTGGCCGCGGGGCCGGCGCTTCAGGGTGCTGGGGAGCCCAGCGTGAAGCTGCTGCCGGGGCCCTGGGACCCCGCTCGCCCCCCTGTCGGCTGCTCCCGGCCTGCGCTGCTGCGGCCGCCGAAAAGCCACGCTCAGAGCCGGACAAGACAGTGCTCCCTAATGAGAGAGCATTACAATCAGCTTGTAATGCTGAATTTTTAATGCTGCCGAGGGCTCTGTTACATAATAAAGGGGGAAACGGGAGCAGAGGGCGGCCGGTGGGGCAGCCCAATCCCCCCGGCCACGCAGGTGGTGGCCCCGGCCCAGTGGTCACCCCTCGCACCCCCGAGCCGCCGCTTACCGCCAGCGCCGCCGGACAGGGCGCGCACGACGCCCATCGGAGCTCCTGCCCTGCCGGGAGGGTTGCACAAACTTTCCTCAAATGCGTGGAGGGGTGATGCCAAAACGCTGGCTCCGCACTCTGCCGCGGCTCGGCCGGGAAATGATTTAAAAGCAAAGTTCACGAGCATGTTAACGGCATGCTCTCGTATGTCCCCGCACACACGGGCTGCACTGCGCCGCTCGGTAATACCCTAAGACTGTAAATCTATAACCACTGCAATGATTTAGTGATTAAAAACATGATAACATATTGTGTAACTGCAAACCACAGAATCCCTGCCAACTCTCCTCCGAGATACAGGAACAAAAATACAGAAAATGTGTTGCTCGCAGCGGTCTTCCTAAACTCGATGGAAAGATTTTAATAATAATAATGCAAAAAACCCCAAAAAAACAAACCCCAAAAACAAAAACCCAAACCAGACATCAGAAAAGGCTGAATATAAAGCAAGGCTAGAAAAAAAAATATTTAAAAGACGGAATTTTAAATACAGATCTTGCTCTAACAAATTACAATCTAAACATGCCTCGCTTTTTTCTCTTTTTAAGTTTGTCGTAACTGGAATAACTGGTCTTGTGTGATGTCTTGCATATTCAAAGTGCTTTGTAATAGGATACGGAGACCAAACCTTATTTGCCTAAACTCAATGGGTTTTATTTTTTTCCCGTCTCTCCCCCCCCATTTCTTTTCCTTTTATTTTCCCTCCTCCGCCCCCCCCTTTCTCCCCTAACAGGGGGAGGGTGTGGGTAGAGGCAAAAGGAAGAGAGGGGTTTAAGCTGTAAGGAAAATACCTGAAAGGGGAAGCTGCAACCCGTAATACGGCGAGGAAAGCCAAATATTATACATATATTTTTAAAGGCAGCTAGGGGAGTTTTGGCCTCTAAGCAGCCAACTTGACCCCATTTTCTCTATTCTCTTATTTCCTCCGTTGCAGGATTCCTGCACCTTCAGTCGTATTCGAACTCAATGTGACCCTAAGGAGGGAGTCACCGAGTCTCCAGAAAATTGCTCCATATCAAACAGGAGCAAGAAGAGGAGAAAGACAGACAGCCGGCGCAGAGGGGACACGGCAGCGTT
>VZTB01000131.1:422922-521432 GCA_013397245.1 Thryothorus ludovicianus
TTTTTTTTTTTTTTTTTTTTTTTTTTAGGAGAGGATGCAACATTCCTCCAGTCCCACCAGAACCTCTGCTTTGATTAAATAAATATTTCTCTAGCCTAACGGTAACGTTTTTCACTTTCTGCTCGGGTCCATGTCCGATTATTATTTAAAATTTTTATTTCCAGGAGCTTGTCCCTCCCTATTCCAGCCCTAGCGAGAAATGTAGATGATCGCTGGGAACATGGGATTTGAATTTTAGGAGGAGGTGAATCAGTAAAGAACCTCTATCCAGGCTTCAGGAATATGTTTTTTTTTTTTTTTGTCTTTCTATAAGAGGCTATTTTTATTATTAGCAGAAATGCATCTAAATTAAATCATGTTTGAAAATCTAAAGAAGCATTTTTTTCTTTTTCTTTTTTTTCCTTACTTTTTTTTTTTTTAATTTTCATAATAACTCAAATAATTATCTTTCCAGTTTGTTTCATAGCTCTGAACAAGGAATGCAGTTGCGGTCAGTTTTTCCATTTGGGAGAACCTTAATGTAGATGTGTTTTATACTGCAAGGTAATAAACTGCATGTTTGTTAGTACCTATTATAATGAAATGTCTTGAGCTTTCCCTATTTCTTAACGTGGGGGTTGACCTTTGGAATTTTGACAAGTCCCTTTAAGTGGGCTGGGGGTGAAGGAAGAGGACGGGTGATCAGGAATTTGACTGTACTGTTGATGCATTGCTGGAAGTGCCGTGTGTTTGGGAGAAAGTCGCAGGTTTTAAGTCTCAGGGTTCGGTAGGTGCCACGGTTCTGTGGATGTTGTACCTGCAGCCCTGCTGTGCCCAGTGACCCAGGCGTGCTGTGTGTGAGTCCCGGTGCTCGGATTGACTCCAGAGGGGGACCAGTTTGTGTTTAAAAGCTGCCCTTAAAAATCTGTTAGTCCTTGCTTGATACATGTCTGTCTGGTTTTATGGAAGAGTAATTGTAAATGTACTCATCTTTCAAAAAAAAAAACAAAAAACAAAAAACCCAACCCAGTAATACAAAAGCAAAAAGCCCTCGAACCCTGAAAAAAAAAAAAAAAAGCAAAAAAAACCAAAACAAAAACCAACCAAGCCCCAAACCATGGAGCCCTGTGGGAATCAGAATTTTCTGGGGCTGCTTGGTTCGCTGCCTGGGAAGGTGCATGTAATTTGTAGCTGTTGTTCTTGCTGAACGTGAACCAAACGTGGGTTGAGGAAGAAGTTGAGGCGAGAATAAAGTAACCCTTGTCTTTAGCACTTGGGATAACTTATAAAAGTGCCTCTTTCCCCTGAGGCTGTGGATCTGGTGGCCCAGGCTGCGGGTGCTGCCTGTGGCCACACTTTTTGCAGAGCAAAGCAAAAGGAAATGTGTGGGGAAGTTGGGGAGCAAACGAGTGACTGTGGATGCTCCAGAAACAGGCTCCTCCACAGGGACGTGTGCGGGCGCGGGCTGGAGCCACGGATGTTGTCTCTGCGCTTGCATCGTGAATTCGAGCTGTGTGCCGCTGTCCTCTAATTTCCCATGACAACATATGGATCCCATAAAGGCAAACATGCCGAAGTGCATCTGTCTGGGTAGTTAACACAAACCAAACATCCCCTGCTCGGAGATCCCGCCGCTCCTCCGGCCGTGCTGCGCGGAGCCCTCCTGCGACAGCCCCTCGGAGCTCCGTCTTTCTTCTCCGCGCCGCTCCCGGGACGAGCCCGGGTGCCCCGGGAGGGAGGAGGGCAGCGGGCGCCGGGTCAGGGGAGCCGAGGGGTTAAGCGGGGAGAGGGGCGTGCGCCCTGCGGCCCCCCCACCCTCCTGGGAGCTGGTCCAGCCCGAGCAGGCTCTGCCCCGGGGTCAAGTCCTAGGACATCTTTCCCTCCCCTCCTGGCAAGGCAGGGGCTCAGGCTGGGAAGGGAAACAGCAGATGAGCAGAGCAGGGCAGGGGTTTGCCCCTCATCCTGGACACAGACGCCTGGAGGCTGGGGAATGAGAGAGTTCCCAGTTTTCCAGGTTGCAAAAAGAGGTGATGAGGGGAGGCTGTGTGTGAAAAGAAGGGAAGGAACAAGTGACGGCTGCAGGACCAGCGGATAAACCACTACGCAAACACGGAAACACAGCCAAGGAATTAAGGGATAATTCGTACAGAAATCGTTAGGTATGATTACATGTATGTGCACGTGTGTCTCTAAAAAATTTACTTCTCATAAGATTTCTTTGTTCTAGGCAAAAAGACAATTCGGGTGCTAAAATATAAAAAGGGGCTTCCCTTACTTTAATTAGAAATTTTGATACAGCCTCATCTGCAATTGTGTGGGTGCCTCTTGTTTCTATATGTGTATCTCTGCATACGCATAGATGGGATTTTGGGTTCAAATAGCTTTTAATGTGCTTAGCAGAAAGAAGCTCTTAGTATCAGATCTGCAGGGAAAATAAGACTGATTTTTCCCATAGGAAACTTGCTAAAGACACAGCTGAATTATTAGATTAACCCATTTTTTTGTCTCATGGCATATCTGATGTATTTGCGCAAAGATTTGTATCATTTCATTTCTACATTATTTTGACCAGGCGGAAAGAATAGCGGCGCTTTAAAGGGAAGTTATTATTTGTAGAAATGTATACAAATTAAGAGGAGCAACTTTGAAGCAAAATGATTTTCCAAGGCAGTGAAAATGGCTTTCTGGACAGGACTCTCAGCAAGAATGGTTGTTATCTTTAACATGTAAAATGGGGGTGAGCAGCTCCGGTTCCCTGGGCTCTGCAGGGAGTCACCCTGGAGACACGACCTGGCTCCAGGGGCTCAGGAGGCAGGGGTGAGCCAGATTTGCACAGGGCTGTGGTGACAGCACTGGACTCGGCTGGATTTTTAGGGATCCTCGAGCAAATCCCCCAGCACGGGGGACTGGGCCGAGGCTCTGCGGTGCTGGAGGCTGACGGGGCACAAGGGGCTGATGTACGGGGAGAGCTAAAAGAAAGTTCCAGGCTATCTTAAAATTCAGGCTTTAAAAATTATTATTGGGAGGGGGGAGATCCAGCTTAGAAAAAGTCTTCATAATATCATCCACTTCCATAGCTGCGTGCTTCTTGGAAATGTGTCTGAAGAATCAGAACAAAGCATGGAAGGCCAGAGTCCTTGAAGGAGCTCCAAATGATAAAGTCTGCCATTCATTTTAAACACTGCGTGCATTGTGGAAACACAGGTCAATTTGAAGGCATTTGTCAGATTTCCAGTTCCCTCTGCTCCTTTGCAATGGAAATTTGCAATCAAATCCCTGTTGCTGGAGTTAGGATGTCTGCCTTGATCAGTTTGTAGCACCCTATGCCCAAAGCACTGGCCAGGTAAGCTAGCTTTTCCTTTGGAAAGTTTGTTTGTGTGGAGTTGAGCAGGAGAAGGGGGGAAGGCAGAGGCAGATCGAGCTGGAGCAGACGCGTTTGTTCTGGGTTTGGAAGGGGGAAAGGGCAGGCACTCGGCAGCGATGGATTGCACAGGGCTTGCTGAGCTGCAGAAGTGAGTTGATACCATTTAGAGACGCCCAGCAAGAAGCATGGGAAGGGATATTCCAGCAGCAGCACAGTCATTGTTGGGATGCAAAAATGCAGCACGGCTGGAGAGCCACACTGCTGAGCAATTTCAGCCAGAGAGCAGGGATTTCTTCTGGAGTCATGTTTGCCTCCGTTACTGGGGGGGCTGCTGCCCTTATTCCTGAGACGGGGGGATGCTGGAGGGGACAGACTATTGCTGTAGAAGAAATGCTATAGGATTTGGGGAGGTTTGGGCTGGGGGGATGTTCAAAGGAGCATTTATCCTTCTGCCCACAATACATTTCTGGGGTTTTACCTGATTATTAAAAGACATTGTGCTCTAGGCAGTGGGAGTGACAGGACCTCTGTGGGTTATTCCAGCTGTCCCCAAACCTGGCAAGGCTGCTGCAGTCAGGCTGAGTAAACAGCCCTCAGTCAGGCAGCAGGTTTGTAATGTGCATTTGCTTGTTCTGCAGGCCGTAACACGAGTGGATGTGTTTGCCATGGAAATAAACACTTGGAACACATCTTTATGTTTCTTGGTTTTTTGAGAGAAATGAAGAAAAAAGTCTTGGCATTTAATTAGGAGTCACTAACCTGATAAATATTGAACATCATTTCTTTGTGAGCAGCTCCATGTGCTCAGAGTACTCTATGGATGTATTCCACAATTGCACTTATTTAATGCCTGTATCACCTCGTGCCTATTGTATTTATGTTGTCATCAATGTCAGATTTTAATTAAACAATTAAATCACTGTCACAGTAATTTCCCTAGAAAACTATTTTAAATGAAAAATCCCACAATAAATGCTTGGGAACCATCTTAAAGGGAAAAAAAAGAGGGAAATAAGTTACAAATTAAAATTACAGTTCCCCCAGAATTAGGGGAAAAAAAAAACCAACCAAACATTATTTTAGCATTGAGAAGAATTCTGGACTACAGAATTCGGAGTGCATCAGCAGGGAGCCCAAGCCACCTTGGCCTGTCTGGGGGCTGGTCTGGGTGTGCCGGGCGCAGCGGCTGCGCGGGGACCCCGGCCCAGGGCTGGCCCTTCCTGGGCTCACGCCCCCGCGGGGGCCAGGGGCAGTGACAGCGCTGCAACCCTCTCATCTCCGTGCCACACAGGTACCAAATGCTCCTTGCAAAAATGTCCATCGGCCTTCTTTCCCTCCGACTTATTTCAGAATTAAGCTGGAGCTTTGCAGGAAAGTCTGCATTGAATTATTCACCAAGTTAAGCACCAGCACCAGCTGCACTTACTATATAGTAACCACGTCCTCCACCCCTGCGTTGTGAGCAGTGAGAAATCGGATCTGACATAGCATCTTTGCTGCAGTTAATCAAACAGTTCATCGTTATCTCTTTGTAAATATCTGCTCTTATTCCTCTAAAACCGGTACTTCTTAGCACAAAAAAATCACAAACACGAGATGCAAAATTCATCAGACAACACATCTGCAGGAATCACGCTCTCAGCCGCACGCCGCGATATTACCTGTATTTAACATAAGCACATCTGACATTTGCGGCGGCGTGAGCGGCGCGTATTGAGATTGGGGGCCCGGGCTGTGGCTGCAGCGCCGCGTCCCCCGCAGCCACCCCGGCCAACAATGCTTCCATCTGTGCCCGGAGGGCCGCGCCGAGCGGGCCAGCGCCAGGCAGCAGCGGCGGGGGCTGCGCGCCTCGCCGTGCCCCCTGCCCCGGGCACCCATCCTGCAGGGATCGCCCCCACCGGGGCACCCATCCTGCAGGGACCATCCCCACTGCAGCACCCATCCTGCAGGGATCGCCCCCACTGCAGCACCCATCCTGCAGGGATCGCCCCCACTGCAGCACCCATCCTGCAGGGATCGCCCCCACTGCAGCACCCATCCTGCAGGGATCGCCCCCACTGCAGCACCCATCCTGCAGGGATCGCCCCCACTGCAGCACCCATCCTGCAGGGATCGCCCCCACTGCAGCACCCATCCTGCAGGGATCGCCCCCACTGCAGCACCCATCCTGCAGGGATCGCCCCCACTGCAGCACCCATCCTGCAGGGATCGCCCCCACTGCAGCACCCATCCTGCAGGGATCGCCCCCACTGCAGCACCCATCCTGCAGGGATCGCCCCCACTGCAGCACCCATCCTGCAGGGATCGCCCCCACTGCAGCACCCATCCTGCAGGGATCGCCCCCACTGCAGCACCCATCCTGCAGGGATCGCCCCCACTGCAGCACCCATCCTGCAGGGATCGCCCCCACTGCAGCACCCATCCTGCAGGGATCGCCCCCACTGCAGCACCCATCCTGCAGGGACCATCCCCACTGCAGCACCCATCCTGCAGGGATCGCCCTCACTGCAGCACCCATCCTGCAGGGACCATCCCCACTGCAGCACCCATCCTGCAGGGACCATCCCCACTGCAGCACCCATCCTGCAGGGATCGCCCCCACCGGGGCACCCATCCTGCCGCGGAAATCCTGCACAGTATTCCTTTCAGGTTTTTTACTGGAATGCAGCTTTGCTGATTGGGTTATGGCTGGGCTGCGTGTGGTTTCTGTCAGCCCTGAAGTGTTTTACAGCTGGAGCTGATTTGGGGGGGCAGGAGGGGGCACATGCAGCCTGTCCACAGCCAGGTCTGATGTTCATCTGCTGCTGTCTCCATCAAAAGGTGAGGTTGGCACTGGAGGGGGTGATGATGACAATAGTAACACCAGGTCCATCCCTTCCCGCTCCACGTTTGAGTTTGGCTCTCCCAAAAGCAATTTGCCAGCAGATGCCTTTTCCTCCTGTGGCTACAGCAAACCGAGGTGGCTGGAGCTGCCTCGGGCAGTTCCCTGCGGGGACTCCTGCCCCAGCCAGCTCCACTTGGGAGTTCAAGGCACAAAACCTTCAACCGAAATTCAACCAGCAAACCCCAAAGCACTGACTCCACCAGCCCAGAGCTGGGCAGAGTCTCCAGAGCCCCCCTGGCCAGGCAGACCCTCGCCTGCACCCAGGCAGGGCCACCCGCACCGTGCCCAGAGGCTCTGCCACCACAAGGGCCTTGGCAGAGCACGTGCAACCAGAACCGAATTTTTATACATGGGAAAGGGGAAAATGGATGAGGTTGCACAGAACCCTCCTCCAAGCAGGAGAGGCTGTGCTGGAGGAAAGTATTGCTCATAATGACACTTAAGCCCAGACACTTGAATGCTAAAGGTTAAACTTACATTCTTCAAGAAAGGGCTCCTTGCCAGCTTGAACTGTGTTGTGTGTTCACTATTGCCTCCTCCTCCTCTTCATCCACTGTCAATCCACTTTTGGTATGTGTTGAAATAACTGAGGTTTTGGGGTGGATTTTTTTCTTCCCCTAATGTCTGTTCTCTGTACCAGTTCTCAGCCCTATGTCTGTCATAGAGTTAAAAAAAAATTTAAAAGTCAGTTAAATGCCTGTACGAAAGTGGTTTTTTCTTAGCTGCAAACTACTGTAACTTCAATCCATCAAAGACCAGCCTCAGCATATGTTCTGTCCTCCAGTGACACACAGTTCATAGAACACCATCCTCCACCTCCTGTCCTCAGCTGAATAACCAGAACGTACATCTGACAATCAGGCTAAAATTGGAATTAAAACATGCATTGAAAGACTGATATATACAGTAACAATAGGGTGGAAAAATCATTCTGGGGACAATCCCCACCAGGGCTGGAGACGAAACTGACGGCAATGCTTCCAAATGCTCAAGCCAAGGAAGAAGAAACAGGAAAATGTCCACTCAGGAGTAGCACTTCAAGACGAATTTCAGCATAATATGAAGAAACAGACATGCAGTTTGGATGCTGCATTTAGACCTTACTGATCAAAGAGCACCTTCTCTGTATACTTTCATGCTTCTCCCCCGAGATATTTCCCATAAAAAAGAATGGAAATAATATTACATTGTGCATGCCTTCTAAAGCAGCCTCTTTACACAGCCTCATGCAGGCTTTTCGTAGAGAATCAGTCAGGTGAAAGCACAGAACACGGATCCCTACATCTCAGCAGCAGCAGCAGGTAGAGGAGACCCAGACAGAAGGCTGGATCAAAGGCTTTGAGGAGGAGCATGGAAAAGAGCCAGAGTGAGCTTCAGAAGGCAAATGCAATTTTTATTTGGGTTCAGAGATGATAAAAGGCCAGCGATGTTCATTTTCCTACTTCCTGCAGCAAGGGAACGGGGGGCTGCAGGGCTCCGCAGCTCGCCGCAGTGTATTTCTTGGCACGGCCCTAATTGTATCTCCTGGTCCCAGTGGAAGTTCACGCTTTTTAATATCTCTTATTGCTTCTGCAATTGCTGCCACCAGTCAGCAATCACAAACAGGAAGCCGTGAGTCAGCAGAGCCATAACCCGTGGGCTGACGGCGGCCGGAGGAGACGGACGCTCCTGGAAAACACGGCGCAGGGCCGAGCCAGGCCCCGCGGGAAGGGTGCCCGGCAGGCCCGGGGAGCTGTGCGGAGCCTCGGCTCCGAATTCAGCCCTTCAGCTTGCTCCAAAACCCGAGACAACCGTCCTGCTGCCCTGGGCCCGAGCGCCTTCGGAGAGGTTTCCCAAAGCTGGTCCCCAGCGCTCAGGACAGCCACGGCAGGCTGAGAGCACACACGGACACTGGGTCCAGTTGCCTCTCTGCGCCCCAAAAAGCAGAATTTTTTACTCAGTTAGGGAGAGGCACGGCAGAGGAGGCAGCAGTGACCCCTCAGCTGGGATACGTCAGCATGACCCCGTTTTCACACCAGTGGCACCCAGGGCTTGGCCAGGCCGCGGCTCACGTAGCGCGGGGAAGCAGATGATCTATTCCCAGCCTCGTTCCGTCTGTTTTCTAACTGTATTTAGCAGCGAGTTTACTCCAGACTGAGCCTGCGTGAGTAAGTGTGTATGTAAGGGTTGAGGATTGGCTGCAGCAGGCAGAGGGTTTGCTGAAAGGCTTGTTAAGGAAGCACTACTGACCATGCAATTCAATTACATAATGCTTCAAAAAATAACCGTGCTGGGAGTTGGGTCTGGGCAGCGCATTTTGGCAGCAGAACGAGGTATCAAATGTCCATCTTCCAAACCAAAGGCTGACAGTGTATTTGTGCCACAATGTAACACTGCACCTCGGCCGTAAACTGCTCTAAAGAGGAAACTTGCTTCCAGGGGAAATGCCTGCTGTTCCCTTTCAAGGCAGTGCTGCACCCTGCAGACCGACGTTATTTGAGTCCTTGTAAAATTACCACTAATCTCTGCACTCAGGATGCCTCGTGTTTTATGGGCACTCGTATGACGGCAGCTTTGTTTTCTGGGGGGAAAGCAGAGTGCTGAGCAGGGAGAAGCAGGCACCTGGCCATCAGCAGTGGCTCTCTGGGGGTTTTCTTCAGCTCCCTATCTTGCAGCTCCTCTCTGCCACTCTGGACAGGACAAACACACGGATGATGCACAGTATTTACTGGACAATGTCTGAAGAAAATATCTTGTCCTCCCTGAGAAAGATCCAGATGCAGTCCCACTCCAGGCAGAACCTGCATGGAGCTGTGCATCCCTTCTGCCGAGATGGATGCTGGCGGAGGGGACTGAAGGCTCAGGCTCCAGGACGGCTCCATCCACACGTTCAGGATGACAGGGATTTAGAAACCCCGTCTCCCAACAGCACTGGTAGCTTTTATCATAGTTACTAATTTAACTGCTGGGCTGCTCCGAAGGCGTCGCAGAGAAGGCACATTTCTGGTGAATGAGGCAACAGCAAACTAAGGATATTCTTAGCCACTGTGCAGCTGCCTGTACCTGAGCTGTGGGGCTCGGCTGCCAGGGATGCTGCATGAGCCCCAGCGCCCGGTTCGGGCCCCTGTCCCTGCCTGGGCGGGGGAGTCCCTCGGCCGGATCGCATCCTCGGTGACCCGGGCGAGCCCCGGCGCTGCCGCCGGGCCCGGGGCAGCGACGCGGGCGCGAAGGGGTTACGGGCGGCTCGTCCGGCCCGGCCCGCCCCGCCGCCTTCCCCGGCGGTTCCCGGCTGTTGCCGGCTGTTCCCGGCTGTTTACCTGGCAGCGCCGGCCGGAGGCCGCTCTGACATCACCGCCGCGCCCCCTCCCTGCCTGCCTCCAGAGCCTGTCCTGCCTCCAGAGCCTGTCCTGCCTCCAGAGCCTGTCCTGCCTCCAGAGCCTGTCCTGCCTCCAGAGCCTGTCCTGCCTCCAGAGCCTGTCCTGCCTCCAGAGCCTGTCCTGCCTCCAGAGCCTGTCCTGCCTCCAGAGCCTGTCCTGCCTCCAGAGCCTGTCCTGCCTCCAGAGCCTGTCCTGCCTCCAGAGCCTGTCCTGCCTCCAGAGCCTGTCCTGCCTCCAGAGCCTGTCCTGCCTCCAGANTTCGGCCCCCTCTGCCCGGCCCGGCCCGGGCGGCACCGCTCCAGTGCTGCAGGTGCTCACCCCTGCGGGGCTGCTCGCTCCGGCCCGCGGCCGAGCTGCTCTGTGGATGCTTTCTTGGTGCATTTGGGCAGGGAGCCAAAGTATGCAGCTTAAAGGAAATGTTTAATAAAGACACAGGAGCCTCAAACTGTTTATTTTTCCTTGCAGAAAGGTGGAGAGACGATGTCCCTGGAAACGCTGCCGGACCCGGCGCGGGCCGGGGGCTGACACTGCCTCTCACCTCTCCCTCCCCCGGCAGCCCCGGCCGCGGGGTCATAAACCGTGGGGGGAAAAGGCAGCCTATTAGTAACTCTATTAAGTCTCCATTAGTTAGGTGTGAACTCATTACTCTAATATACCTGGAGGTGGGATCCCACTTGCAGGACATTAGCGCTGCAATAAGCACGTTTACCACCCGAGCTGGACCGAGAGAGGGAGAGGATACAGCAGAGGAGAGGAGCTCCCAACACCTGCAGCAGCACCAGTACAACCGAGCCCTGCTGCCACTGGGGCAGCTGAACCTCTCCCACACAGGCTTCCTCCCTGTCCCCATGGTCACTGCCTTATGACCAGTCCCTAAAGCACCCCTCGAGATCTGCATTATAAAATAATAATTCCTGCAGTAACAACAGGGCAGCCACTGCTCATCTGCTCAGCTGGTGAGTGGCTACACCATGGGAAGCTGCTCTCCCACACTGCTGTAGAATCAGTCATTTGGGTTGGACAGCTTCCCCCAGCACTGCCAAGGACACCAGTCAGCCGTGTCCATGTCCCCAGGTGCTGTTTCCACACAGCTTTTCAATCCCCTCCAGGGGTGATGACCACCACCTCCTGAATGTCCCATCTCAGCCTCCCCTTTGCCTGGCCTGGCCTTTCCCACGTGTTTGGCACTTTGTGACAAGAGCTGTTCCACTGTCTGCAGCTGAGCACCCTGTGAGGAACTCAGGCAAACTAAATAATGAGCTTATAGGAAATCAATTAATTAATAATGGATAGGATGCAGGAGCAGGGCTTACAGAGGTTTGCTGAGATAGCACAATGAAAACTATGATTGTGTGTAGAAATCTGGAGATGCAGAACTTTTTCTCCACCTTTCCAGTCAGCTTGAACATGCAAACATGAGCTGCCCTCTGCCAAAGCCCCCACAGACAGGTACTGCTTGCCCTGCAGAACACAAAGACTCTGCACCATCTCCTCCCCATCCTTACTCACACTTCAAGGCTGCACAGAAGCACAGTCCATGCAGAACTCTTCCCAAAACTAATTTTTAAGCCCATTTGTTCCTAAATAGTACTAAACTGTACACGATCCCTGAAAAAAAAGCTGTCCAAGAGCACACAAGTAGGATTTTAAAAATTATTTCAGGAGGAAGCATGATCTTGCTTCTAAGATTCTTGGCCAAAAAGAGTATAAAATTAATGGTATTAAGTGCCTAAAAATACTCTTGAGGATCTGGGAGTTGGAACAAGGGCTTGGATTCTATTCCTAGCTCTGTCACAGACTCCCTGTCTGCAATGAAGGACCAGCTCAGACGGGACACGGGGTATGCTGGAAGTGCCCAGAAATGCACTTCAGAGCTCACTCCCCCCACTTTTTGCCCTATTTTCCCAGCCTGTACAATGACTGATGGAGCAGGTACAACAATGACTGATAGAGCAGGGCACATGAGATGGGATGTTGCTGTAATTCCTCCTGGGGTGTTTCCAGAGCACCATGAAACCTTGTCCTTTCATGGTGCCCCACTGATCAAGCTCACCCTTTTCTTCCCTCCCTGCTTCTCTGGAATGCACTCTTAAAATTCAAAACATCAGCAGTTACAAACAATTATGATTAAAAATGAAACTACCTGCTAGAAAAGCTCTTTCTCCCTCCTAGCACACAGCACTTCCTTACATCGTCCTCCTGGCCAGTGGCAATTTGTCTGCTGTAAGGATGCTCAAGTCCAATGCCCAGCAAAATTCAGTATTAAATTTGTCTCTTTGTTGCCCTGAACAGGAGAGACAGGCATCCTTAAAATGCAACACTTGTTTTTAGCCCTGGAAGATCCTGAAATATTTTAATACGTTATATTATACCTAGGAAAATTGTTTCATTGTGTAAAAATTATTTTATGTGTCTTTCTCACCCTGTTTACTGTTACCCTGTTAACTAAGCTACCTGTTTCTACATGGAATCCCATACAAAAACGGATTAAAATAATTGTGGAAGTTCCTAAAGTTTGAACAAGTTACTAGTGGCAGGATGCCCAATGACAAAACATCAGTTCACCAGCAAAGCCTGAGCAGAACTCACTGGTGGCTTCTCTGATTACAACAAAGGAACATGCCAATGCTATTTTGACAGAATCTCAAATCCCTATAATTCCCTGAGTGTCTTAGCTATGAAACCACTTTTGGCACAGTAATTTAAACTGCTAGATAGAAGATTCGAAGTAGCACATTTCAGTGATAAATGGTGAAGTTTATGCCCCAGAGTTGCTTTTACACCAGCATGAGGCACTGAGATGGGACAGAATCCTGCAGATTTAGTCCCACATGGATCCCAGACCCTGCCAGGTTCTGCCATCAGTGAAAGTATTCCAAGAGAAATGAAAACCCAGGCAGTGAAAACCTCTGCTCACCCCACAAAAGCGAGAAAAAGAGACTGACGTTTCCATGGGTGATTCTGTCTGATGAAATGAAGTATTTAAATGACTTCTATTTACACAGGATTTTGAGAAATAATGCTAATTTGCAGAATTGGCATCTGGGGTATGAGTACACATACCCTGGGAGAGCACTTACGGAGCCTTTGTGAAGCTAAGTAATAAACGCTTTGTCTTCACCACACTATTTATGGGTTGCTTGGGGGCATCCTGCTCTCCTCCTGCCCCTACCTGGGCATAAAATTATTGCCCAACTAGGTTTTAATCAGAGCAACAGTAAATCTGAATGACCACACATGCACAGCCATTCCTGCTCCCTGATCTCCAGCATTAATTATAAAGTGAGACTGTTTACACAGTACATACCACTTTCCTGACTTCTTTCTTGTTTATGTCTAAACCTTTATGGACATAAAACTTTGGAATTTGCTTTTGGAATAAAACTGCAATTTAAGTGGCAATAACTGTGCTGGGAAACAACTCGGCTATTGCTCCCCTGGTGCCGCGGTCACGGCAGGTTTGCACTGGAGCCTCTCCCACAGGAGCCTGGTGGCTCGGGCCATCTCCTTGCTGTCCCAGCTGGATGGCTCCTCAGAAGCTGCAGCCTGAGACAGCTCGCAGCAAACACTCCAGCTTTCCCTCGGGAGTCCCTTCCTTCACTTTTCCCCTGGGCTGGCTGCCCTGTGCATGTCCCCGCACACCCAGCCTGGGGTTTGCGGTGCTGCCCCCCGTGCCAGGCCGGGGCTCACTTCTCCCCTCCCACTGTACTGACCTGGCAGCCTCTGTGCTCCTCCAGACAAAGCCTTGTCCCATGCCCTAAGACACCCCCCAGTCAGACTGCCCCTGAAAGGGAAAGTTTTCTTGTACAGTAAGTCTTTACAAACAAAAGAGATGTCCGTCGGATGCCATACACAAGTGAGGGTACCAATAGTAAAGTTACTCATGCTCCACAAGCACTAAATTATTCCTCGTCACACTGGCCTGGCTGCTCATTTTGTCAGGCTGTCACACAATAAATTAATATGTTGGCTGTTTGGGGCTGAGAACTCTTCTATTTGTTCAGTAAAACAGATACTGCACACCTCGGGCACCGTATAAAAATAATAAATTACCATAGCACACAGGCAAGGTATTACTTGTCTCTCTCCTTGCCTTTACTTTATTCCCTCCATCCTCTGCCTTTCCTCTGATCAATTCATCTTCCATTTAGTTTCTATTTCTGTCTGTAGGTTTCACTCTAATACATACTGCTCCCATATTCCAACCATGCCACCTGCTCCAGAAGCACAGCTACAGACTCCACTGACATGAAGAGGAAATCACCAAAAGTTCAAGGGGAAGAAAAGAAATAATGTATATACTGCATACTGTAAGAATATCAGGAAAAAGGAATCAAGCCTCTACCTGGTGCTGTCTCTTACGCTGACATGGGTGCCTCCAGATTCCTGCCAGACTCCCTTTACTCTTCACATCCAACACAGAAATGTGGAGACGTGGTGGCCAGAGGAATGAACAGCCTTCTCTGTAGGCAGGCTGGGAAGTGTTTGACCCAATCTCCCTTGTAGGTTAAAATGTCTTTTAATTCTGGTGGGCTGAGTTGAGATGGGAATGAATAAACTCTCTCTTCATTTTAGCGTTCAGCTCGTGGAAGCTGCACAGGCTGGATGTTAAGTCTGTCCAAATTCCTCTCCTCTTTGGCAAGGTTATCCTACCTACAAAAATAAGAATTAAAATTAAGGTTTTGTTTGGCTTCTTACAAGTTCAGATCCTGCCCCACGTTTTCCAAGACACAGCTCCAACCCAAGTTTTAGCACACAGGCTCCCCAAGAATAGCCACAAAGTCACGAGAAGTCATCAAGTTATTGCAATACTAAGTGCATTATATTTCCAAAGCATCACGTAATCTTAGCTAATAAAAAACCCAACAGAATTTACTGTTTGTTCTTTTAAAAAAATAAATAAGCAAAGAAGCAAAATGTTAATATTTATTGAAAAGCAGAATGTTGGAGCCTTGTGCAGTTACTGGCAGGAGATGCTGTGCAAACACAGCCCCAGCAGCCACTGCTCCCACATCCCTGAGGTCCCGGGAAGGCACCGCTGGCTCTGGCACACCTGGGGCTCGGGAAGGTGAGGGCCACACCTGAGGCCACACCTGAGGCCACACCTGAGGGCTCTCCCGTCCCGGGGAGCTGTGGGTGCAAGCAGGGCACAGCTCTGGGCTGGGGCAGCTCCGCAGGTGAGCGGGGCTGGCCGAGGGGAATGTCTGCTGCTTCTGGCATCTCATTCCCACCCTCCTGTCCCACGTGGCCGTGCATTAGTGATGGGCACTGCTGGCAGATGGCAAAGTTCGAGCCGGGCTAATTAAACATACCGAGCTAATAACCTTCCATTTTGGGACTGGTATAATTCATAATTTAATGTATTGCTGCTGAGACATTAACCTTTCAATGACTGGCACAGCGCCCACAGCAGCCTGAGTGCTGACCATCTTTCAGGAAAATGAGTATTATTGTTAAAACAGGTATAAATCATTCATGGCTTCAGCTTTTGTGTCAAGCTGCACATGAAAATAAGTAGTAGGCTGGGTAATTTATTTACCTTTTGGTGGTTATTCTTATGATTTCATGATCATATTCTCTGATTCATAAACACTGGCCAGTTGCCATTCTGTTCCCTGTGGGAAGTCTGAGTGGGAAGTGTGCAGCTCCATCCCATGCTCGCTGCTCCCTCCCCTGCAAGAGGGCAGGAGCTGAGCTCAGCACACCTGCAGGGTGCAGGAGCTGTGTGTGCCTGCAGGTAACTGCAGTCACTGCCCCGTGCCACGCCGAGCCTCCTGCCTGCTGCCACTGCCTGCTGGCCTGGCACAGCTTCCCGAGGGAACTACAGCCTTTGACATCTCAGGAAGAAAAATCAGGAAAGTAACACTTTTGAGGAACACCCCTCCTGAGACTGAAGGAGCAGGTGCATCTCAGCTGTGGGTGTGTGCTGGTGCTGGCACAGCTCCTTGGGAAGCCAAGTGCCCCCAGCCCTGGTGGGGAGCAGGAGCCCTCTTGGCCAGCACTCCCTGACTCAGCCGTGCTACACAGATGGGCTCTTATGCAATTTTTTGCTTTCCAGTAGCCATGTGACTTTCTATGGCAGGAGTTACTCAATGTGCAGTTCCTGTCTGAAGTGGCCTGTCCGAAGGATTCAAAACAAGTCCTGAGCAAACCCTCATCTCGAGGGTTGGTGTTGCCTCCAGGCAGATATTGCTATTTCACAAGAGGAAAAGCTGAGGTGATTTCTTTTCTTTAAAGGGGAGGGGAAATGCTGCACGTGTACAGGCACTGAACACCCTTAGTGCTTACCTAAAGCTGAGAGGAAGCATTGAAAACACCTAGATGTGATAGAGAGGCTGCAAATTTGGGCATAAATCCCCCATAACCATTATGCTTTTTTCCACACATACATTTACTTGCCTTGGAAATGGACCTTGTACCTCATTGTTCAAATACTTGTCTGCAGTTATTCTGTATTTCAGGTTTTTGGTATTTCAGGTTTTTGGTATTTTCCCCTCATTCACATGCCAGGTGTCAAATCCCAAACTGGAGCAGAAGTCACTTCCTACACTGTGGTTATAAGAGAGTTAAAGTTCAGATTTCTAATTGCTCTCTCGAGGCCTTATTACTTGTTGATTAGGGTCTTTTGGGAACTGCATCAAACCTATAATAATAAACACTCATTTCACTGGAAGTTTGTAGCTGCTGTGGCAGCCCCGCAGCCCTTCTGTAACGGCACACGTACAAACCAGCCAGGAAAGGCCTCTCCAACTTCTTCAGAGGCTTTCCAGGCTGGACAGGTCTGAGCCAGGGGCATTTACGTGCCAGACTGGAGCTGGGGCTGCATCTCTGGCAGCACCCGTGTCTGCCTGTGCCCACAGAGCAGTGCTGTGAGTGGGCAGGAGCCTGGAGGGGAGCACTGCTGTGCAGGGACAGCTGTTAGGGCTCCTTCAAAACAGTGACTGGTTCCCTAAATGCTGGTCGATTTGGGGGCAGCAGCAAGTAAGGAGGACTGCCAGCACACTGCTGGTGGCCGGGCAGTGACCACAGTCCCCCATCTCCTGTTTTGGCATCTGACCAGAACACACGGCCTGAAGGTGCCACCCTGACACCCAGGTTCTCTGTGCTCCGCTCCAGCCTCTGCTGCTGGAGGACACGTTTGCTGCATGAGCAGTTTCTCTGCAGTACCCTTGGCACAATAAACTCCCTCCTCCCACAGGACCCCTGGCCCCACCAGCCCCATGGAATCTGTGGGATGCCAGTGCCAGCCCGGTCAGGGACACAGCCCCCAGATCCCAGCTGGGACAGAAGAGGGTCCCCAGGAGCAGTGGTGGGACAGTTGCTCTGTGTCTCATCAATGCACATGTTCCTAATTGCAAAACCTTTGAGTTCTCCTAACTCGAGCAGTCCAAGGTGTCATTCCTGGACTAGGTGCTTTGGAAGTGCTTGTATGGAAGTGTTTTACAGGCTGGATGTGGGATGGGATGGGATGGGACAGGATGGGATGGGACAGGATGGGATGGGGAGCACAGTGTGGTCATGGGTTGTCCCGGGAAGGGGAGAAGTTGCTCCAAGTGTGCTCCTGGCGAGTGTCCAGAGAAGGGCAGTGGGAAACCCCCAGAACGAAGGAGCCTGAAGTCAAAGCAGGTGTCCATGGCAAGCTGCTGCCTCGGAGAGCCGGGACCTGTTGGAAGGGGCGGATCGATGCGAGCCAAGCAGCCGTGCATGAGCTGTTGCACAGTGGCTGGTATTGATCAGAGCTAACGGCTGCCGATAGCAGCGGCCGCGGACTGACAGCCGAGCAGAGGGAAGGAGGAAACAGCCTTCGCTGGTGGCAGACGTACAGAAGAAAGCCGATAAAAAGTCAATTCCACTTAACTGAATGGCTGCTAACTAAATATTTTTGGGGCCAGAGCCTTCCCAGATGGCAGCTGGAATGTCTCTGCTCCAGAACTGAGACATCAAGCGAGCGTGGCATCGACGGCTGAGATAAGAGACGCTGTGATGGCCGGCGGAGCAGGAGAACCTGACGAGCCAGCCCTGCCTGCCCTGCACAGCCACACACCGGGAGAACAGAGATATCCAGAACTGCTCTTCCCAGGCCCAACACTAAGGTGGACAATGTTTCAGGCCAACTTTTAGCGGACTGGATCAGTGCTTAAGGCACCGAATATAAAGTAATTCTCCAGCAGTTTGATTAATAGTGTCATAGTCATAGCTTCAGTTCAGGTTCAACCTTTTTAACGTTTTATTATTTTACAGTGTAATAAATCAGGGCAGCAGAAAAAGACAGATGCAGGAATGTCCCTGTCTCCCGTCTGCTCGAGCAGACAATGGGTCACGGGATAACGGCTTCCAGGGCTGAGCAGCTGATAGAAAATCTCCTAGAGAGGAGTCTGTACCAGAGCCAGCGGTGCTCCGAGGAAGGAAGAGGCAGCTGGATGCCAGTCAGCACGTCCTGTGCAGCTGGAGCACTGACCAAGGAAGGAGCAGGCCAGGGACTAACTGGGATGAGATGTCTCCTTGCTCACGGCAAGAGGAGAGGCAGCTGTGCCACAGCACCAACTGTCCCTGGGCAAAGTGGGGTGCAGCTCTTTCTCACAGGGCAAACGAGCCCCTTCCTGCCCTTCCAGCACCAGCAGTGACCAAATGGAGCTCACCACACTGGGCCTTACTGGGCTTGCTGGTGGGGATGGCCACAGCTCAAGGACTGTCAGAGGAGGCTGCAGCTGAGGGCAAGGGAAGCTGAGCCGTGTAGGGCCAGTGCAGGCTGCAGAGAGGAGAAAGCAGAAGCTTTGCAGCCCAGTTAGTGGACAACAATACAGATGATACAGATGAAAGAAAGAACAGAGATGTTTTTATGAGATCAAAAGAATAAGAGAAGTACACGGAGAGGTTCATGTCTGATGGAGCAGATGGAGAGACTGTGGGAACATGAACCTAAAACACGCAGGGGAAGGGCCGGACGTGGTGAACAAACTTGACTTGCTAGGAAGGAGGAATGGAGGAAGAACAAGGGATCTGAAGGGATAAAAAAGACAAATCAAATACTAAGGAAACTCCTAAGGTGTATTTTTTATGGACTGAAATGCGTGTGTAGTAGCAAAAAGAAGTGACTGTGGCAATCAAAGGAAGCAATGACAGAGCCTTGGAAAAGAGGTTTTGTCATTAGAACGGAGAGTGGAGAATGATCCAATCATTCAGAAATTGTGAAGGGTAAGGGAAAATCTGGGTCACAGTAAGAAAAACTTCATTGAAAAGTAACAAAAATCTAATAAATGTACTTTGCTTCTCATATCACCTTGTTTTGTTCAATGTGAACCTCAGGACAGCACACAGAGATGCAAATAAATTCATGTGTAACATGGCAAGAACAAATGAGACTAATGCTTGAAATTTCTGCTCTGTATTTATAGGCTGCTGCTTATATTGCAAAGCAAAGCAAGTTGAATATTGAACAAACATTGCACTGTTTTCCATCGTCCTTTAACAGGAGTTAATTTTAACTTTTAAATTTTAATTAGTTTCAACTAAAACCTCTCTGCCTGGCAGTCCCAAGGCAGAGGCACCACAACTTACAGGTTATTTGTCATCACAACTTCAGGACTGTCAAAAGAGGTGTAAGCTACAACCCAGGGACCAGATGAGTGAAATATTGCCAGCGGCTGGACTCGGCACACAGTTACTTGTATTTGCATGTGCTGATGTTCAGGTGTTTATAAAAGCAGGTCCTCAGTGCTGCCAGTGCCACCCTGACACTGTCCCAGGTTTGTTGGCACGTGGGGGTTGCAGGCTGGACCGCCCAGGCCATTGACATGGACACACTGACACCCACAAACCCTGCAGCTGTTATGTACATGCTTTTAAAGAGCATGCTTTGAAACCTCGTGTTTACTTCTAGACTAAATTAAGTAAAGGTTAGCTGTGAGATTTAAGCCACTTTCTGACAGTGAACCTTCAGCTACACAGCAAAGGCATTGGCACAGCTGGAAAACTCCTTCAGCCCGGGTGTACCATTGCTGGACAGGCAGTGGGATAGTTAAGGGAAGAAATCAGTTCAATATTCCAGTATCTTTTCTGCTAAATTCTGTGCAATTCCAAACTATCCAGCCTGTTTCACTTTCCTATCAGGCTACCTCCCTGCATTCTGTTATACTGGAATGTTTTAAAGCTGACACGGTACAGGAAAAACTAATGAAATCTATTAAACTTCCAGTACAAAAGAGAATAGATTTCTAAGAAATACTGCACAAAAAAAGGGCAGATTAAAAAAATGGAAGCAGCAGAGAACAGCAACTATGTGCCACAAAAAGATAAACACAAAAAGCTCTGCTCTCTTATAAGACACCCACAGTCTCCATCTGTCATCCCAACCCTTCCTCTCCCAACTGTTCTTAAATTAAATGAATGCTTCTAATGGGCGATTTTCTCATGAAAGCATATGAGAATTCATCCAAAGACAAATTAAAACAATGCTGTGGAATCAAGCAATTCACCTCTCTCACAGGCTGCCTGGCTTCAATGGTTGCATTTACAATAGAAAAAGCAACAGTAAAACACCCAAATAAAGAAAAACTGGCAAAAGAACAAACCTGGCATTGACCATAGCCAATGCAAACACAGGTCACTCTCTGCAATCGTTCTCAGAGTCCTACAGCTGAGACTAAAGATTATTTTCCTCTGTATAAGAGACTCCTGTATACATCAGATTTACTGGTTCTGTCCTTTGCGGACCCTGCAGACCAAACACCTCCCGAGGGATCAGCAGTTCTGGTTGTTTTCATGTAAATAAGCCTAGCTTGGGCTACTGTGTCTTAAGTGGTTTTAAATTTATTTTCCTACCCATCATGTGTTTGAGTTGTTTTTAGCATCCTACACAGCATCCCATCCATGATGGACATGAATAACACGTTCAGATTTCCTATTCCTTGGTTTCTGGTGATCTGAATTTTGAGGCTACTGCTTACAGAATTCTTCTGTATTTGGGTTGAATGCATTTCACTTCTGTTGCTTGAAGCCTCGATGGATGTATTAGCAAAATTGCAATGAAATGTTTCTGTTAAACTCAGGTCTGAAGGAGGACACTTGAAAAGGAACCAGATGTTAAATTCAGACCCCATCAGCTGCCAGTGCCTCCTTCCTAACGGGTCTCGGCTGCCTCTGCATTTCACTGTTTGCTCTTTGCATTCACCCCAGGCAGTCTGATACCAAATGGTTGGGGTATTTTAGTTTTCTTAGCTAAGAGTCCCACTAAATTTAGATCTAGCAGCAGAAAGAAACTAAAAGGAGATGAGCCACCCCTGGGGCCCCAGAGAAGTTGCTGGCGCCAGAATAGGCTGAGGCTGGAAGCACCTGGGCTGGGGCAGTGTGGCTGGGCACTGCTCCTCCATGGCTGACAGGGCAAGCAGGGCCATGCCCAGGAGTGTCCATGCTGCCAGGACACACGCTGGAATGCTGGCTGGACAAACCACCAGCCCCCTCTGGACTGTTCTATGGCTGCAGGTGCTTCGTTCCCCTCTCTGGGTCTCAGCACCAGATCACAGTGCACACCCTGCCTGTGCCCTTGGATTTCCTTCTCTTTGCTTTAATCTTTTGTGCTCCCTCCCTGCTCCCTCGCTGACTTTGCATGATTTGGGCTCTCATCCTCTTCACTACCAAAGTCACTGGGACTGCTGGAGCTCGCAGCAGAAGGTAAGTGACCCTCCCCAGACCCCTCGCTCTCTGATTCCTGCCTGTGCTCTTTCACAGTTTCTCTTACTGAAGTCCCTCACTGTTGTACTTAACCACTGTGAGTGACAGAAATCCAATGCTGACCACTTCATTATGTACCGACCTTGTCCCCTGGCCTCCTGCCCCTCCATCTCTCTTGGGCAGTCTGCCCTGTGTCGTGAGTCCTTGTTAAAGGTCAGGACCCCAAACCATCAGCACGGGCCGTGTTGTTTTACTGTATCACCAGAGAAATCAGGGCTGTCGGATCTCATTAGGGCCTGTTCAGGGGTGGGGCGCCGCGCCTGGCGTGGGATGAGCGCTACCTCTGAAAGGCAATCTTGCCCAGATCAAGCCAGCAGCACGCAGGGATTGTATTCCAGCAGTCAATCTCTCCTAATCGCACCCACCCTTATTGGCATGGCTGCTGCAGGCCCTGCATGAGAAAGGAAATCCTCTTAAACAAATACTCTGCAAGAGTAAGACTCTGCTTCCCAATGAAGGCCATGGGCACGGGAGGGCAGGGGAGATGGGCACGGGAGGGCAGGGGAGATGGGCACAGGGAGGACAGGGCAGGTGGGCACAGGGAGGGCAGGGCAGGTGGGCACAGGGAGGACAGGGCAGGTGGGCACAGGGAGGACAGGGCAGGTGGGCACACAGGCTCACCTGAAGCAGCCAGAGCACTGCCTGGTTCAAACCAGAGCCGTGTCAGAGCTGATGGAGAAGTGTGACCTGATCCTCCCAGCGTGCCCCAAACAAACCAGGAGCTGTCCCCACCGCGGGGGCGGTGACACCGCAAATCGGCGGCAGCACTGCAAGGTTAATTATTCACAGCCTTAGAAAAACTTCTTTAAATTATAACTCTTATCAGCTCCTTCTCTGACATGAGTATTAAAACAGAGACCCCTTCCCTCACGGATTACCCCCCAGTTCTCAGTCACAGTCATGACCGTGCACTAAGGGATTTCCAGAGGATGTTGTCAGGTGGGCTGGGTGGTAAATAACATCATTCTCCACATGTGAACTGAGCTTTTAAAACAAAGTTTCAGTGTGGCTATTTCAGCACGACTGTGTGCTGAATTGATCATTTCCCCAGTGCACAATGCAGAAAATGATGCAAACCCATTACATGAATTCTGAAGACAAAGAGAAAATCTCAGCTGCCTAAATGAGAATAAATCAAAAAGTAAACACAGAGGCTAACAAGAACCACAGGAATAACCTTGAGAACCAAATCCCATCTAGGACAAATCCCTGTACAACATGGCAGGACAGGGGAGGCAGCACATTAAACTCTCAAAATACAGATATTTCACTTAAATGAGAGTTTTGTAACAATTGCCTTTTGGGCCACATGAGCTCCGAGCTGTGCACTACAGGACGACACCTCCCGATTTTTCTAGAAGCATTTATGGTATTTCAGCATTCCTTGCCTGAAAAATTCCACCGTATCAGACGATGGTGTTGCTCCAACTCGGGATAAGTCGAGCTGATGTGCACAGGGAGGTGCTGCTAAAGCCAGCAGCCCATGGATGGAAAGGGAGCAACTGTGTGAGGAAAGGGGGGCTAAAGGAACCATAAGGGCAACCGAGCCTGGAGGCAAGGTTTGGATGAGTTTTTATACCACCTTCTTGGGGGTTTTGTTATTAAATTTAATGCCTAGAAAGAGGATAAAGTTAGATGTTGTACAGAGAGAGGATTATCTTTGTATGGCAGACTGGGAAAGGCACGGCTCACATGCAGTCCACAGCGGAATTTTGAAAAATCCTTCTTCAAAAAAAAGTATAAAAAGAGGAAAAACTATGAAATCCTCAACTAGATAGAAAAAAGAGAAGATCTTAGCAAGTCTAACAGACAGCCCTAAAACCAAAGCACGTAGACTTGATACAACTTTATATTAGAGTGGCAGGAGAAGGCAGTATCTGCACGGGAACAGCAAAGTTATACAAGAGGAGGATTTACCAGGAGCTCAAAAACCTTAGAATATGGTCCAGATTAAAGGGAACTCAACACCTGCTTTGCCCAGTTCTGAGCCAGGCAGGTGCAGCTGCATTTTTTGAGAGTGTGTAAAAGAGGACCCTGACACACACGGGAGGTGTGATAGGGAAGAGCCTGAACCAAAACCAGCAACATTTTACTCCAGATTCTCAGGAGACTGGGAATGAGAGGATAAGGTTACCACACATGTTAAAAAGCCAGATTTGCTTTCTTCTAGGTCACTAATTCTGATATTTTTGCATCCATTTGGGTCAGCAGGGTCATAAAATATGACCTTTCCACATTTTGCAAAGTTTCTTCTAAATCATTCTCTAAGAGCTCCTTTAATGTGTTTTAACCCAGAGCAGTGGGGCTGGCCCAGCTGGGCTCCTTTTACATTCCATGCACAGTTACAGACATTTACTGCAAGGACCTGTGATGTTCAGTAGGGGAAGAAGAGCTAAATTAGGCTAAAGTATATTTTAATTTAATACCATTTTTGCTAATACTGAAAATAGACATATATGTGACATGGCTTAACATTTCAGTATTTGCTTAATTAACAGTTCCCTATGAGAACAAGTCACTCTTGGTGAGGTGAATGGTTCCCTGGGGGGCTCCAGAACCAGCGTGGGTGGTTCCCAAAGCTCCTCTGTGTGGCCGCACTGAATTTGCTGCTTGGCTTCAGCACTGGAACTATCTGTCAGGCCCAAAGCAGAAACAGAGTTTGAAAGGCAAACACGATCTGTGATCAATATCCTAACAAATCCAATGGAAGCCCCAGCTCCCAAAGGGTTAATCCAGAGAAGAAAAGGCATCCGCATGTTTAGTGAGCTAATGTGTTTATTGACTGGGAGGCCTTCAAGTCTTCAAGAGGGAAAAGCTCCGATAAGTGACTGGAAGTTCGAGTCAGACAGCCCGGTTTGGGTGGGACTTGGGTGGAGCAGGGTCACCTTTCCCAGCTGATTGGCTTTTCAGACTCCTGAGGGTCATCCCTGGGGTGTCCTGGGGCTGCACCTGCCCCGAGTGAAGCCCACTGTGGAACAGGGATGGTCCCACAACGGGGAGTGTCCAGGCTGGCTGCTGTGGACACAGGCCCCTTGTCCCAGAGAAAAGCAATGGGCCAGTGTCCCCCCAGCTCTGGGCTGCCCTTCCCAGCCCAGGCACAAACCCCAGGTGACCCCACAGTGTCCTGGTTCAGGCACCTGGTGACTGCAAAGGTGTAATGAGGGGATGCTCCTTATGGATTTCTGTTGTATTGGAAAAAGATTGTAACTAAACCATATATGTCCCATTTCCACATTAGTTAAGAGACTATAAGAAGATAAATTAAATTAAAGGTCCATCCAGCCAACATCGAGTCATCAACAGGGACCAGTAACAGTCCTGCAGGCAGGAGTATGGAATCAGGGGGCAGACAGTGCTGCTACCACCAACAACTTCAGATGAAGGGACTTTCTGAACCACAAGGATGTCCCACTTTCCAGCAGTTCTCAGTGGATTTTCTCCCAGGAAGCTGTTCAGTTGTTCCTACACACAGAGATCATCAAGAGATGACAATGTCCCAAATGTCTACTCAGGAAACAAACAAATGCCCTGGAATATTGTTCCCTCCAGGTCTAGCAAGCTGGTTGGGAATATCTGTGAAGAGGCAGGTGAGGAGCAGCACCACCAAAGCCTCAGAGAGGAGAACGGGGCAAAATGAATTCTGGCAAAATGAATTCTGGCAAAATGAATTCTGGCACCGCTCCCCATGGAAGGCCTGAATTAGGGATTCAGGGGGGTGCTGCCCACCACGCAGGAATCTTGTGCCCCTGCAGAGCCCCAGGGCGGGCAGGGAGCTCTGCAGGCAGGGCTGAGCAGGGGCTGAGCCGGGCTTTGAGCAGCCGAGCCTCAGCACCCAGGATCTCCGGCCGGGAGCTTGACTGACCGGGCCATCCAACGCAGCCACGGCCGCTCCTGCTCTCAGGCTTCTCCTCACCTTCATTTGCATATTCAAGGCTCGCCGGTGTCTGGCTGTCAGAGATGGTGACAGTTGGGGGGGTTTTTTAGCTTTATCAAGGGGGATTATTTTTAACCCAAATTATTTTGCATTGTAAATGTTTAAATCCACATCAAATCCAGATTAATGCATAAAATAGTCCAAGAGGGTATTTACTGGGGGAAAAAAAATAACAATAAACCAAATTATTATGGCTAGCTTCCATCTGAAGTGTTTTAAAAAGAGGAAAGTCTGAAATTTTGGCTAAAATATCACTTCAAGGAGAAGATTGAAATAAACCTCTCTGTAAAACGGCACAAGTTTACATACAAACTGGAACCCTTGATACTTTTTCACAACATGACTGGAATTAATAATGCAGATAAATCCTAAATAAATCAGGATTAGTGTTAACTACGTCTTGAGGTTTAATACGCTGCAGGAAAATGAAAGGGGGCCGGCGGGGGAGGAAGGAGCTTTGCCGGGAGCCGCACGGGCAGAGCCCGCAGGAGCCGAGCCGAGCCGAGCCGAGCCGCGCTCCGGGAGCCGGGCTGGCCACGGGCAAGGGCGCCCCGGGACCGCGGCGAGCGCTTCTGGACAGCCCGGCTTTTGGATCTGGTTTCAGGAGGTCAGCCGGATTGCAGTGTTTTACCGTCTTATCAGCAAAAAGATTAAATTCCCCTTCGTGGTTAAAGAGCTCAGCTCCACTCTGAAGGAAAATAGAAATAAAACTGCCAACACAATCGCCCGAGATAAACCTGTGGCAGTGTCAGGGCTGGGGAGCAGCTTCCCCGAGGCCTGGGTGTCTCTGGCTGTGTCCCCAGCCCTGTCCCCAGCCATGCCCTTAGCCCTGGTCCCAGCCCTGTCCCCAGCCCTGTCTCTCCTCCTCCCCACACTGCACGGAGCAGGGGCTGATGAACTCCTCGCTCTCTGATACAAAAGACGAGGGTTAAAATATTTACATTTGTTTTCAAGACTCCAGAGGAGTAGAAGAATGCTTCTTGTGTTCACTTTGTCCCCTGGGAATTCACTGTCTGTTCTGGCCCTGTCCTTGTGTCCCTGTGTAAGGACACCAGCTCAGGGCTGCCCTGCCTCTCCCAGGTGTGGGACTGGGCTGGAAACTCTCAGAAATTTGCAGCATTCTAAGAAATCTCATCTCCCATCTGTTTCCTGTTCCTCTTTCAGCACTTCCCCCGTGCTCACACCAGCTCTGGGGCTCAGGTTCTCACCCCGCCTTGTGCCACAGCTCGTCCCCAACACCTGTGCCAACAGCAACGAATCCATCACAACAACAATCCCACAGGACACGTGCCACTTCTGCCCTCTCGGGTCCCTCTGCCCCGTGTGCGTGTCACAGACCTGAACACAGTCCCACCTCTGCCTCAGGCAGCCAGTTTGCTGGACTCTAATGATAACCTGTTGTTTTTATGTGGAATATTTACCTATGATTAAACATTGACCAGTAAGCAAACAGAGGAGGTTTTCAATAATTTTTCAATATTTTAGAGCTGGAAATGACCCTGGTTTGTATCACACAGAGTGCCAGCAGTCAGTAGTGCTGGAGCTGCTGTTAGTTGTTGGGGTTCAAATGCCTCCAGTATGAGTCTGTGTCTCTGGTCTCTACAAGAACAGCCCTGTAGGTCTGTGTCCTAGGTGAGAGAGACCCAAAATGGTCCTGGTGACACCCCCTGGCACGTCCCTCTGCATGGGTCAGCACATTCTCCTCAGTGCCATTGGAAAGAACAGAAAAAGTTAGAAAGAAAATAAACCCCAAGCTTGCCTTTTCTCTAGGAAACTCCAGCATAGTCTGAGGAGATAAAGATGAGATGCACAAGTGTAAGTAGTCCTGAGGTACCTCTGACTGCTCCAGCTCTCACAGAGCTGACACTGACATCACACAGGAAATGAGGGCACGGTGCCCACCCACAGGTTCTGCTCTCCCAGGAGCAGCCACAGTGGGCAGGAGCCGCCCACAAACTCCAGGTGACTTTCAGGTCGGTTCAGATGGACCAAACCCAAAGGATGCTGTCCAGCAGCTGCAGCACCTGTGTGGTCCCAGGGCAGGACAAGCCCTGGGCTGGGCTCACAGGGGCTCGGACCTGTGTAATGCTGAGACCCTCCAGTTCCACACTGCACCAGCCCATCCATGCTGCCAAAATCCCTTCTCTGGGCTGCCATCAACGTTCCAGCCAACGCCCACAGGCATGGGGCTGTGTTGGAGCAACAAACCAATTCCCTCCTTGCCCAGTTCTGACAAAAGCCTTGTCAGAGCAGTGGGACCTGGGGCAGGCCCTGGCACTGCTGGCTCTGAGCCCGGCACAGGGCTCCTGTCCATCCCCTGCCCTGTGCCCTCAGAGCTGCCGTGTCCAGCCCGGGCCACCAGCAAATCCCCCCCAGAGGCTCAGGAACGTTTCTCCAGCCTGCCTTTGCCAGCTGCAGGAAGTGTTTCTGGAGGTCTGACCAAGAGTATCACTGTAAAAGTCCAGAAATCACTGGGTATTCATAGAGCACAGGAGATGGTTTACAAGGTCATGTTCAAATGTTTGGGTTTTGCTTTCAGCCATTTCCAGTAGAAGAAAAAAGGGAAAAAAAAGTCCCAAAGGGAGAGGGTGGAAGGGCACTGAGGAATGGATGTGACTTGTGTTGTGTCCACTGCCACAATGGGGCCTTGTAGCATCGGCCCCTCATGCTACTGAGCAAACTCTGAGTGCATTAAATGCACAAGACAGGACTGGTTATATTCCTTAAAAAACCCACACAGTTCTATTCCCACGTGTTTGAAAGGAGTAAACCTCCCAACCCTAAAGACACCTGTGTGGAACAGAACAAATAACCTGAAACTCCCTGTGAAAATCAGCCAAGATCTAAGGAGAATTCATTTGGTGCCCCAAAAGCTGCAAATTTCTCTTCACAAGGAAGTTTATACATCTCTTCTAAAAGAGGATATGAAAGGAGCTATAAAAAACAGGAATCAAAGTACAACAAATTAAACAAGGAAACATCTGTGACGATCAGTATGAGCCAAAGCTGATGGGTGTGAACAACTTATAAGAAGAGGCAGCTGTGTCAAGCACTACCCACAGAACCCTCACAAACAAACCTGAGAGTTCTGAAGTTCACCTTTGATACAATAAATTCAAATAATTGATTATTATGTGCAATAATTAACCATTACTAAACAGAGAAGGGAAAAATGTCAATAACTGTGGAGTAAAACATTCCTGGTGCACATTTGTAATCAAAGTGGTTGATGTAAATATATAATCAAGGTCATGTAACAGTAAAGGTGTAGGTTAAGTGGCATCTGTTAAATATAAAGATTTTTAGATCACCAACTCTGAACACTTGTATCTAATAATTTTAAAAGAATTGTTTGGAAACTCTTCAAAAGCTTCCGGCTAATCCTTAATATGTCTTTGAGAAATGGGAAAGTCTCTGCAAGGCTTGGGAGGAACTTTGGCTGCAGGTCTTTTAGAAGTACACAGGATTAACCTGAGTGTGCAATAGAAGGCAACACTGGCCACGTGCCAGCGGAGGAATGAAGGATGGAGACGCCTCACGGTGATGGTACTGCACTGGGAGTAACTAAATACTGCTTTTCATTTCCTCAGCAACTGTCACTGTGGATCCTAGATCATCAAATCTCACTTATGGCAATGCTGTAAACGTGTGACAAGCCCCAGATTCCCAAAGGAGAGCTATGAGAAAAGCTTCCAGCCCTCCCTCCAGAACTGGAAAACCAAACACTTCATGGGATGATCTTTGCCTACGACACCTGAAGCAATGGAGGTCTGACAGAAAATGTCCAGGCTAGGAGGGATGAGTGACTCAGACCTGAGCAGCGCTGAGAGCTGGGGCCCTGCCAGGAGCCTGGCAAGGGGCTCATCCACCTGGGGATGCCCCTTTGGGGCATGGCCAAGGACCTCCTTACCTCTCACAAGTGGGGGACTGCAGTGCTCCCCTGCAGGTGTCCACAGCCACCAGGTAACACCAACTGCCTGAAAATCAGGTCCCTTCACAGCATTTAATGCTGGACACACAGAACTGGGAATAGCTTTGGCCTGCTGACCATAAGGTCAGTTTCTAAACAAAGAGGTACAAGATGTTACATCAGATGGCAGAATTCAGGAACTGAAATGACAGCAAAGCTGCCGACACAGAGAATTGGGAAAAGAAATAAGTATTCAATAAATTTATATACAAATAACAACTGACTCTACAGCCACCTTTCATAGGAGAGGAGAAACATGTAAAGGAACACGGGAAGTTTTTTCCCTATGGCACTTACAATGCAATATTTAATTTGAAATTATTCTTTCCTGTGCACACTGATTATGAGGATGTGATCTTCCTCTTCCTCATCTCCGAATCTCTGTGTTTTTTCTATCATCAGTTTTATTTGGCCTTAAACTAGACAGCATTATTTATGGAATAAATGTCAAGTTTTCTCACGAGCTTAGTGGCAAGCACCATGACAACCACGTCCTGGTGTAGATGCTATTGACATTAAAGTAGGATGCAGTAGTAGTAATCATAATAATAATAACGATGGTGATGTCAAGGCCCTCAAGTGAGGTCTCTGTCATTGCAAACCATAACTTACAAGTGCACACCAACATTACACCACTGCAAGGCACAGATCTTCCTGGACATTTAAAACCAGTCATGTGGTCAGCCCCAGGAAAAAAATCACTGACAATCACAAACAATCTATTATTATCCAATATATCCCTACCGTATCTCTCAGTGCAGACATGTAAATATCCTTGTATTTCATAGGGAGTGCATGGAGAAAGCCAGGGCAACGCTCAGTGTTCTCTTCTTCCTAAAGTGGCTAAACCAACGCTGATGTTCTTGGTACTGGCTGATTAATCTCAGCAATTTTAATAAAAGAAACAGCACCAAATAAAAAGTAAAGAACCCTTTCCCTCCACCTCACATCATGTGGCTGCACCCTCCATATGGCCAGAAGGAAAAGCCATCTCCCATTTGCCCACCAAACCACATATTTAATCCATGTGCTTATGTCAAACTTAATTACAGCACATTTGGCATAAAATAACAATCCACATCCTTGGAGAGGGGAACTTAAGTAGTTAATATGTGTGATTGAATGAAAGTGCTTTGCTGAATGTTTATGAGAAACCCAAGACAGCCAAATGTGGTGATAGTTTAACCATTTAAACACCAGCTCTCCTGCCCTGTCCTGGAGCCCCTGGTGGCCGCGGGGCACCTGCCCAGCCACTCCTGGCCAGGACAAGTGCCCTGCACACACCTGGCCAAGCCTCGCCCAGCAAACTCACCAGCCCCTAATAACCCCTGTGGTGTTCTGAGAGACAATTTTCCTGCCCTTTTCTCTCATTAGGTGCCTTAAAAAGATCTCGGTGCTTCTTTCTGATTTTCATGCTAGTTTGTAGAGCTCACAGGTCTCCAAAATGCAAATTTCCTGTCTCTCTATCCTCCAAAACCTCTAAAGAAGCAGCCTGAAAACCCGGCGAGTGGTTCTGGATTTATGCTCAGTCAAAGGTTTAATGGGTAAGGTCAGAATAAAGAAGGACAGAATGCAGAGGTGCTTCAGGTCCCACAGGAAAGCTGCCTTTGGGATCACTCTGAGACAGAGCCAGAGAACTCCTGGCCCTTGGACTGTGCGACCCCCTAGAGCCTCGGAATGCTGCCCACGGGGACCCGTGGGGCACAGGACAAGGAGCTGCTGCCCCAGCTGCCTCTCTGGCCTGTGCTGCTGGAGATGGAGCCCACGGAGACTCAGCTTCAGGAGCACTGGGCAGGTTGGAGGGGATCAGAGGGGCTGCCTGGGAAACAGGCTGTGCAGCCGTGGCATAAAGGGATGGAGGCAGGTCCTGGTGGGGTGTGCAGTCAGGGGTGACACACAAACAAATCTTCAATGAAATCAGTCAAAAAGTGGTCCAGGGGCCCAGGGCGGCTGCTGAGGTTTTAATGCCCGACTGGAGAGGGCCCTCGGCAGCTTGATTTCTGCTGGCCTTGCTTTCAGCAGGGGATTGGACAAGGTGACCTCCAAAGGTCCCTTCTCACTCAAATCACACCCCAATAACCAGGAAGGACAGAAATAGGGGGTCACTGCAGTCAGCGCCCGAGATCACAGAGCGTGAGTAAAGTTCCGTGTGAGAAGCGGTGTGTGTGGAGAGCGCAGGGGAAGAATGAAAAGTGTTCAGCAGTGACCTTGCTACAAGGAGCAGGAACAAAGAGGAAACAGCTGAATGTGGTGCGGGGGTGACGAGCCCTGGTAATGGCCTGCTCCTGCTCCCAGACAATGCGCATGGAAAATCTCCCATTAACTTCGGTGACACGGCACCAGGCTCTAAAAGAGCAGGCACTAAAGTGGATGACAGTGGCAGAAAAGAGAGGAGGAAAGAAGGAAAAATTTAAGTTTCACTTTCATCATGCTGAGGATGAGTTCACTGTTGCAATTCTGCTGTTCCCTCTTTCAAAAATGAACACAAATATTTTGCACCAAACACAGAGGAGTGGCTGGAATTAACTGACTCAGTGTCTTTAAAACCATGGCATGGCTTTCTTCTTGCCACAGATTAATTCTTGATGATTTACCAGTGAGAGTCCTTCACCCTGCCCTGGATATAAAACCAGTGGTAATAGCCCAAGCCCCCTCACATAACGTGCAAAAGCCTACACAACGCCTGCTGTACACTGATGTAACTGAGCACGACACTGGCTTTTACATCCCCACCCTACCCCGCCTCTGCTAGCACAAAATAAAGTTAGTTTGCACACTGATTGAGAACATTTATATGTAGGAGATACATATACAGAGGAAAACGAGGTGATGGAGCCTTTGATAAGTAAACGTATATAATACAACTATATATTCCTGTGTCTAGAAAAAAGCACATGTTGAAGAAACTGTAGCTCCTGAAAATCTGTGCTTTTAGTCAGGGTGGCCAAAACATTGCCCAGATTAACATATAAATTGTCTTTTCTGATATGGGGAAGGTTACGAGAAGAAATTAGTGTGATTCATCAAACATCTTTAGGGCAGAGCTGCTCTGCTGCCTGGAGCTGCTGTTCACAAACTTGTTCTGTTTGCTGTGGCATTTTGGGTGGTTTGTGCCTCATGAAGAAGCGGCCTTTGTTTGGATCAGCGGACAGAGCCCTCATGCCAACACAAATCAAATATCCATGAGTCGGGATGCAGCAGTGCCTGAGCCCTCTGGAGCGAGGGCAGCGCTCGCCCCCAGCGCCGTCCCAAGCTCCCGCACCAGCACGGGATCCCGGCACGACCCAAACTCTCCCAGGTGTGGAGCCCATCCCACAGAAGCCGGGGGCTGCCCCGGGCCCTGCAGAGCGTGTCCTGTCCGTCTGCAGCAGCGTTACCGAGTGCAGGAGCGCTCCTGGCAGCGCCCAGCCCCGGCCAAGCGCGGTGCCCTCTGCCCCTTCCCACGTCTGCCTGACAGCCCTGTCTGCTCGGACCGACCCAGGATTCCAGGCACTGCTTTCCCATGCCACCGTCCCTCAGAATAGCTCTGCTCCCTGTATTTTTAGCATGGCTCAAATGGGCCAATATGTTTGATTTTCCACTGTTTCCACCCAGCTCGGGTCCTGTCCGCGGCAGTGTCCCCGCGCTCTGCTGGTGTCTGGCGGTGGCGCGGGCGGGGGACACGGGCGCGGGAGCTGGGAGATGGTAGCACGGGCAGCGAGAGCCGCTTTGCATACTTGGAGTTGTACAAAGCTGATTTTCTGAGAGAGGGAGAAAGACGGAGAAAGGGGTTTCTGTAAGTAGCGGAGACAATGAGAACAAGGCAGGCACTATGCCAAGCACGGGAGGACTGCCAAAACACATATCATTAGCTTGGGCCAGCTATAAGCAAGGAAATGAGAAACATATGTTGGAGAGCAAGGTTAGGAGCGAGGGACTATGGGTCAGTGACAGTCGTCCGAAAACTTTTCCCTTGTTCTTCAGCTGTGGCCCGCCGGTGTCAGATGTCACTCTGACAGCCTTCATTTCTCATGACGGCCAGGCTTATTTTGGCCTGCTTGTTTTTTGTTGTGTTTTTTGCTTTCCCTCCCCTAATGGGAGTTATTGAGAGGAAGAAGAGAACAGACAAGAAAGACTTTGCCATTTTTTTTCCCACAGTTATGGGAAAATAACCTTGTTTTCTGTGATGTTCTCTGAAATCCTCACCCTTTATAAAATAACGGTGGCTCAGGACTGGGATTCTGCCTAGCCCTGGTGAAAAGAAAAGGGTGGGTAGTGTATTCTTAAGCAGTTCTTGATGTTCTTTCTTAAATATAACTAGATGCACCTCATTACCTCAAACTAAAGGCCTTTTGTACTTCTTCAGGACTGTGCTTCCTGAAAGCCAAAGCATGCCACGGCTTGCAGCACCCACTCTTATTTTATAACATTAAGTGTATTTTTAACATTTTTACCCTTTATCCAGGCTGTTTGCAGATTATTTCATTTTTCCACAAGGCTACACCCAGATGATACATTCCTAACTGACATTTAAGGAACAGTTTGAAGTTCCCATTCCCTGTCCCAGCATCATTATGTCTGTTTTCCCTTTGATGGTGCTTACACTACAGAGTGTCTCAAAGAGCATTGCTGCTTCCCTCCCTAGGCTGAAATATTCCCAGATACAGAAGATCCTAATCCTAGGACTCTTAGACACCATCCCAAGAGATTTCTGTTTGACTCCTGCTCCAGCAGACCGACCCCGATGGGCCCCCGCACCCCAGCAGCACCACGCTGGAGCTGAGCACCTTGTAAAACCTCAGGGGCCTCGGGCTGGAAATGCACAGGAGCTTCATTTGCTCTGGGGCTTGGAATTGAGTACGGAGGAAAGAAAGGCAAGGATGCACGGGGAAATTCATCCACCCAAAGCCAAAGCCATTCCTCGTGGATGATCCTTGCCCTGATGGGAGATGCAGGATCATGGGTGGACACGATGGGGTTGGGTCCCCACTGCACAAAGGCATCTTTTATGCCTAAAAGTTTGCAAGAAATAATTTAATTCCAATGTCTTTAATTGTTTTCCATGCACTGAAGCCTGCTCTGGGAGCCAGGCAGTCCTGGCAGTCGCTGGGGAAGCTGGAGTAACACGTTTGGAGGTGCAAGATGAGGTTTGGAAGGAAAAGGAAAAGGATGAGGTTTGGAAGCAAAGGCGGCCCCGGGATCACTGCAGGCAGAGACCAAGGGTGGGTGAGCAGGGGTCACAGTGGCACTGAACTTGCTGCAGCCAGGGTTGTAGGTGACAGACCTGTCAGTGCCAAGCACTTAAACTCCCCAGCTCTGAGGAAGGGCTGGCACAGCACACAGCCACTGACACTTGTTTTCTCTCAGGCACTAGGTTAAAATGCTTGGAAATAATATTTTTCCTTGCTTGTTTCTGGAGCCTGGGCTGGGCAGCAACAACAGCACAATCCTTACAGAGTCCTTCCTGCCCATCTCTGCTCTGAAACACCTGCAGCAGAATCCTGAAGAACTTGCTGTATTAACATACTCTGTAAATTTTATATCTTTAATTTTTAATATGCCATTAAAAAGATTTGCTGGCTATTTTATATTTTTTTATAACTAAAGGGAGGAAGCCGTGCTGGCTGTCACCTGTCAAACACCTCTGCTTTTCACACAGCCCTTACTTGTAATATAAGATGATCCAAGATGAAATGCAAAGTTTAAACCAAAATTGATAACCCAGGGTTCTTCAACTCAGAGTGCCCAACCACCTCCACCAGCACAGACCCTGGTCACTCCCAGTCATCACGGCCCAGAACAAATCACTCGTTTATCATTACCTGCAATGTTCTAGGGGCCTAAAAGCAATACAGACCATAACTGTGATACCCAAGGTTATTGGGAAGATGTGTATCCTCGCATGGCTGCGGCCATCCTGACATGACTTGATGGCCTCTGTGTTCTGAAAAAGCTTCCTCAGGGATCCAGGTGCTCCTGAGGCATTGGTACTGGCCCCTGGGTGGAAGGCTGGTTGTTCCGTCTTTTGTCCCACGGCTGCAGAGATGCAGTCCCTTGCACATGGGAGCTCAGTGACCTGTCACCCCGCTTGCCCAAAGGGCCACCAAGAGCCAGAGGATGATCCTGGCTGGGAAAATCAGCCAGGAACCAGCTGGGAACAAATCCAGAGGACTCCTGTCTGTCTCATAGTGCCCAAATTACCATGATGTCACTGCAAAGTCCATACCTCAAAAAAGACACAGATTGATTAAACTTATAGACTCCAGGTAGAAAATATCTGAGCAGAACCAGGAATGTGGACTAAGGAGACCAAGAGAAAGTGCATAGCATTAATTACAGTTAATTTCTGGTTTTACTCTGCATTGAGAAAGGGTTACACAGAATTCCAGCAGCCTCAGGAAGTGTAGATGGATGCACAAAGACTTCCATGTTTCTTTGGGCTTGTCCACAGGGCTGGGACCATTCAAAGAAGATAATTTCTTTTCACTTGCATTTTTTACAGTCATTTTACAGTCACATGCAGTTATTTCTGTAATTAAGAAGGGGGGGTGGTAATATTTAATGTATCTTATGAGTATTTTTATCGATTTAATTAGCTTCCCCCAGGCAGACTTGAGGTGACAGTAAAGATGTTTTACTTGGTGCTTGCCATCAGCAGAAAAAGTTTCTTACAATTGTCCATCTCTGACAGAAGCAGAGAGAGACAGGAGGGGTTTGTGCTGTCTGCACCAAGCAGAAACTCGACTGGACAAGTCCTTGAGCAACTCGATCTATTTGTAATTGCCTTGAGCAGGGGCTGGCCCAGATGATCCCCAGAGGGCTCTTCCAGCCTAAATTATTCTGTGATTCCCTGGGTTTTATTTTCTGCCTGTACAGCACATGTTCCCTCAGCAGGTCAGACCCTGCTGGAATGGCTCAGTGAGAGCTCAGGGCATGGGGCTCCCTGCAGAGCTGGGGCTGCACCTGTGCACACACCTCAGTGCCCACCTGGAGGGCAGCTCCTGCACCACACAGAACCCACCGTGAATAAACAGATCGATCAAATTTATACGAAGGGCATGGAAACTCAAAAAACCCCACATCATTCCTAGCACAGGGATTTTTTGTGTTCAGAGGTCATCACGTTTCAAAAATATTTTCCTCTAAACACTTTTGTTTCCCCCCTGTTCCGAGCCTGAGAATTTGGACCAAGCTGGTAACTCCAAGAACGTATGGATACTTTTGAAAGTGGAAACTATTTTCGTGCCTGTAAGTAATTCTGTGGGAGTGAATGTATTTGCGGCTTCCAGGCCAGGCAGGATGACCTTTCCAGAACTTGTAAAATCTAATCAAATAAAAATAGATTCAGACTTCCTTAAAATGAGACTGCTTGAAAAAGAAGCCCATGGGCTGAAACGCTGGAAGAAAACAGAATGTGCACTCACAAATATACTTAAAAATGAAATTTTAAACTTAGAATGACAGTATTTGTACCTCTGCCCCTCTCTGTTTCTTCACTCCCTGCATTTCTATCTCATTCTTATCAGAGCTCTGTCAGCCCCTAAACTGACATTTTCCCATCCTGATCATTCCCAGGATAGAGGAGACGGAATTTTTTTTCAGTTGCCTGATGCAAACAGCAGATCATCCTACAGAGAAACGTCAAGGACAGTTTGGAGTCCTAATCCCTGACCCTCCTGCCCTTTCCTAACTCGCTATTGACATTGAACTTAGAAAGCTGCAATGCTGAGATGAGATAATGAATTCTGTTTGCTCGGAGTGTGCAGCAGGAGCAGGGGAGATAGGGAGGAGGAAGGGCTCCGGCTGGAAGGGCTCTGCTCTGGTTCCAGTCCAGCCAAATCTCCTCATGCCTGAGACCTGGGTAAGGAAAATAACTGCACAATAACCCCTGGTTCCCCCTTGGGCACTTTATTGCTCCACGGGCACATCCAGGGGAGATGGGAATTACTCATCAGTCAAACCCCAAAGTCTTCTCTGTTCCTTTCTGGGATCAAGTGTAAGTAAGGTGCTCAGCTCAGAATGATGTGCTTTATACTTTTACACAATTACTTGCTGGTTTGGGAAATTTTAGGAGACACTATTTGCTGTACTTCTAATTCCCAGAGTGGCTCATCTCCACAGATGCTGCTGCCCTGTATCACTCACACCAAACTGATTAAGTTTTGCCATCGTGATCCCAGGAACACTCGACTTTGAGCACTGCTATCCACAGCTTTAGCAGGCTGAGTCAGAACACCTCTAAATCCTCATGGAAGTCACAAGGCTTATAATTTTTAAATAGCATTTGCTGCTTGTTTTTATATTGCATATTGATATTTTTACTAAGTTTTCGATTAAGGACTCGTTAATCACAACCTGTGGATAATGAGACTGGCTTCTGGATGCTTATGTGGTTTGTTACTTTGTATTTTTAGCACTAAATATTCACCTATACTGCAGCTATCCTAAGATGCTGACAGAAAACAACACGATTACTGCTCCTGAAATATGAAAAAAATCCTATTTCTAAATGAGTGTTTAAGTTCTGAGAATGCTGTGAAGATACAGCTCTTCCCGAGATAAAAAATGCCCCTTGTGGAATGACTCATTAAGAAGGTGGCATCAAATGATGTCAACTTGTGTGAATTTGTCTACTTTCTTCCAAAGCACACAGGCTATTGGGTAAAAAAAAAAATCACACTAAAGGCACTAGTTCGTCCTGCATATTTAAGTCCTTTTGATGAGTAGATATTAGTGAGATGGAAAAGGAAATCAGAAAAGAAAAAAAAAAAGAGTTGGAGAAACCAAATTACTTTTGGCTGTACTTCTAGAAGAATCACCTCACCAGTTTTTAAAAATTTTTACCACTGTTGAGTATCATCAACTATTTCTACTAATTTGCACCGTAGGAAGTCAGGTATCACCTCACCTTTCTCTGAGCCACATTAATACAGGTCAGCCACTGGGTATGACATGGCAGTTCTTACAAAGCCAGCAGGACTTGACTACAAGTTAAAATTAATCCTAAAAGTTTAAATTCTTGCTTCTACTAACTCTGCCTGTGCAGGAATCCAGATCAGGTAAGCATCAACTTCCTGTATTGATGATAATTATCTGTGAGTCTACAAATGCACAAATCGTCTGAAAACTTGACACAAATTTTGAGATGCAACATTTTATCTGTTCTGCAACTGACCCCATACAAGGAGGAAAACTCAAAGTCAGGCTGACAAGTGGTTTGAAATGATTATTTGTCCACTTTTGTCACTGGTGGCTTTGGCTGTCTATTCTCTGCAAAACAGAGCAAATGAAACCAAACTCCAGCTGCTGGAACAGAGCTTTCCCTCTTGTCTCTTCGCAGCCACACTAATCAACATAATTCATGGTAAGAAGGAAGGAAAATGAGCATCCTCACATGGATATTTCATCAAGATTCTGGAGAGCTTCATAAAGCAACCTCTTTAAGAAACCATAAAATGAAACAAGACATATTTCTAGGGTTGTCAGCAGGTAGATCCACTGGTTTTGTGGTAAGTAATCTCTTTGGGAGGAAGTCTGTGCTCTGATGTCTGCGTTGGATGTTCTGTGGCTCCCCGCAGCCGCCCCAGCGCAGGTCTGTTCACTGGAAGAGGAGGCGGTGATGATATTGCTTCTAACAACCAGACTGAAGTATAGCCCCAGGCCATCTTCCAAAGCCCCCTCCAAACAGCCTCTAATTAATTTTAATCCTGCCACTCCAATGAGTCCCAAGAGTGCAGCAACCAAAACAAAAAAAACCTTCATCAAGTCATTCAGAGGAGCTCTGACGGCATCACGTCACGATTTTAGGGCTTCAAGCAGAAAGCACTATAGAAAGCTTTTAAACGCCATTTTCCTTTGGTTTCTTTATCCTCTGTCCTAAAAACCATAAAGAGCCTGTTTCTGATGAAAATGTAGCTCTCCTGTGTCTGCAGGCCCCTCGAGCTCCCTCGAAAGGTGGGTGGCAGGGCTCAGGGAGACCCACCGCCACCTCCAGGGCACTGGCTCTCCCCACCTGGGCTGAGCTGAGCCCACAGCTGCTCCTGCAGCCCCACATCCCCCAGAAAGGCTCTCTGCCAACCTGGCAACCAGCCCAATGTGCCCAACCAGCACACGGGACACTCAGCACTGGAACCAGCACCTCTGGAGCCGCTGTTGGCCTCGGCACCCACCAAGGAGCTGCCTGGAGCAGGAGGAGCAGCAGCTCCCTGAGCTGCTAATCTTCTCATATCACTTTGTTTGAAAAAAGAAACGCTCCCTCTATTTTTGTCTAGCTGATCTGTTGCTCAAACTGCCCCATGAATAAGAAATTTTGGGGATGCTCTCAAATTGAGCAGTAAAAGTGCTTTGCATAAGTACAATTCTCTGCATTTAACTTTCCACCAAGTTTCATCATTATTACTAGATTTTGCTAGAAGAAACACTCACGGAAAACAAGTTTCTAAATTGCTATAGAAGACCTCCCAAACTGAATTTTATATTTGTCAGTGTGTAAGAATATTAGCAATGGTAGATGTGTATAAATAGAACAGAGGTGCTCATGGAGAGGCAAGCTCAGGAAGACAAGAATGAGCAATTATACTGTAATGCAAATAGGTGGTGAATATTTCCTTATGAATCACCTTAACAAAGAATGTTGTTTATCCTTTTGGTTTACTCCATTTAAAATGTGCGTGAAAGAATTAAGTTTTAAGAGTTTCTTGGGAATAGGACTCAAGCTGGAGATGTGTGAGGAGACAGAGACACTTGAAATGGGCTGTTAATACAGATCAGAGAAAGAAACATGAAAAGAACTAGATTAGAAATGCAGATACCCCCTTCCTCATGATATAGGCTATAAATTGGGGCCACACTATTTTTTTCCTCACGTTTCCACAGTTCTGATGCATTACATAGAGCAGACACACATATTTCCCCCCCCATTGCTCAATGCATGGCTCCCTTTATTTACTTTATACAATTCAAATGCTGCTCTGATGTCCAAGTTATTAAATTCCTTGTAAGCTTTTCCTCAAATCCCTTGTGATCCAAGGTGCTATTATTACCTCTATTGCGCCGACTGCGGAGCTGAGATCTATAGTGATTAAAGGAAATGTATCTTCTAACTGTGGATGTCTAATTAAGAGAGGTCTACAAACTGTTTTCTCAGATCACTCCTTATGTGTCCAAAATGGTCTTCAGCAGCAGTTGAGTACAAATTCAGAGCCCTGCATCTCAAATGAACCATGAAGAAACTGAAGAATACCCAATTAGTAACAGTCTGTGAAAAGTTAGGTTGAAGTGAATTAACCAGCATCACAAAGGAGAAAAGGTGGCAAAGGAAGGGAAAACAATCAGTTTTCCAAGGCAGCATTCAATCATCTTAACCATTAAATAATCCTTTCTTCTCCTTTTCTTAGGTTGATCTGCTACTTCCAACTTCTGAAGCAGACAAAAGAGGGGTCCTGCAGCCAGCAAGGTCCCGCACCTCAGCCCCTGGTCCTTCCTCCTCCTCCCTCGTGCTGGCCCCAGCAGGGGTCACTCAGAGCCCAGGAACCACCGACTGCCCAGCGCCACCGTGGCTTGGATGGGCAACCCCTGGCTCCTGCTACGAGCACCATGGTGTGCCACCAGCAGGACTGGCTGCTCCCACGGTCCCCGCGTGTCCCAGGCCACCGGCACACGCCTGGCCATGCACGAGGCCTGGCAGGGTCACACCAGCCACCACCCCTGGGGGCAGAGGGTGGGGCTGAGCTCCTCCTGCTCCCTCAGCTCTGACCCTGGCGCAGGGCAGTGCTACCACACGGCCCAGCTCTTTAACGCGCAGCCAGACACGGATGATCCTGCCCTGTCCCTCCCCTCTGTCCCCAGCACGGTGCTGATGAGAACAGACCCTCCGTGCTGCCATGGAGCCCGTGTCACACGGACTCTGGAGGCTCTTCCTTCCCGCAGCCAAGTGCCAAACCCGGTGCTGCTCTGTAGCTTCCATCGTGGAGCAGAGATGCCAAGCAGGAACCACCAAACCCACAGAAATTCCCAAGGGCACTGCACACCCTCCCACAAGCACCTCAGTGTGGTACAGCTCTGACTGAAACCCAGGACAACCCCAACATCTGGCTGTAGTGTGCCCACCATGAACGGAGTCTCATGGACACCTGTCTGATCTAATCCCATCCTCCTGCACACCTGAGAAATGCAAGATTTGGAACATTCTTTGAAGGTTACAGGGTGACTAAACTAAAGGTAAATCTCTAATGCAAAATCCATCCTCTACCAAATATCGCATTTGAAATCTGGGCTGGAGATTTGTGGGGAAAAATTTGGTAGAATTCCTTAATATAAACAAACTATTGCATCTCTTTTTGGTTTTTTTTTTTTTTTTCTTTCGAAACAAATCAACAGTTTGATTAGTGGTGAAAAAAGAAAAGACACAGACCATCAAAATGGCACTTAGAGCAGACATGGAGAATTTCCAGTTGAATTGGTAAATGCCAGACAAAGGTGGAAGCAGCATTTCAGAATGGGAAGTGTAACTCCCAGGTGTTGGTGCTGTGAACGCCAGCACTGGATGTCTCAGGTTACGTTGCCAGGACAGGAATACTGGCCAGGCTTCACTCAGTTCGCAGTGGCAGCAGATGGACTGACAGGGTGATGGCAGAGTCCCCAGCCCCGGGGCAGGAAAGGCTCTCCAGGGAGTGTCCTGGAAACACGGGGGTGTCCAAGAGCGCGGGAAGGCCGAGGAGCTGCACCGCTCCCTGCCTTAAAACATCTCCTCCGAGTTTTTGTACTGAATGCACTGTGGAACATTCTAGATACACCAATAGGATGCTCACGCCTAAGGAAATGCTAGTGCTTCCAAGGTGTGCCTATTCTGCCCCATGAAATTCCTTGAGATCTCCTCAGTATTTACACGCTCCCTCCTTGCAAACAGTCCTGCGGTATCTGGAATGCTCCCAAGTGTCCATGCTAAACGCAGTGATTCATTGCACTGTGTTAATAATGGACAAGGAAAGAGGCTTTTGAGTTCTGTAACCCATAACAACTTTGAAAAGAACAAAGGGCCCTCTCCAAAGTCACTGGAGTTAATGGGCTCTTTTCACTCCAGCCCAACCTGGGCTTGCCGAATATCTAAACCGGGAGCTGCTGCCTCACTCGAGACAGCCCTGGCTGCAGCCAGAGCGGCTGTTCATTTCCCGTTACCCCCTAATGAAACAAAATCACGGAAGGTTAAAGAAAGGCACAGATGGTCTGTGGAGGTGATTGGAACCAATGACTTGGAACCAGCACCCTCCCAACCATCCGCACTGCCCAGGCAGCCAGCGGCACGCCTGGGCTCCCCGCAGGATTTTTCAATCCCGTGCCTGCTTACCCAGCAAGCATTAATCCTTATCAAGGAGATCATTTGTGCACATTAAGGGAACCATTTTCTCTCCTCCTTTCCCAAGGACTATATTTCTCTGGCTGCCTCTGGCAGAGGCTCCTCCAGAAGCCAACACAGAACTCACTTTTCCAGGCAGAAAACACAGGCAAAAACATCCCGGGAAAATCCGTGCAGGACCATCATCCAATCGGCTTTTTGGTCCCCTGGGATCAAAGAGCAGTTTGGTGTCTCTTAAACCTGATTCCTTTCACAGAACTACAGAGAGGATAATAGGCTGATTAGCCAGAAAGGCTGAAGTGGGGGAACTTTCCCTTCACACAAAATGCTGGTTTATCTTTTAGAAGATACATTTGATTTAGTGGTATTTCAGTCATTCATTTTGTTTGAATACATTTTAACTATCTTACATATCCAAGTGGGAAAAAACTCATCAACTTTAAGAATTCATTTGAGAAAAGTTCATCGTTTATGGATTCAAGCAAAAGACTCTCACGGCAACACCCAGCTTGGGAAATTTTGTTTCGATTCAATATTGTTCTTGTTTTGGAACCAATGACTCTTTTTGAACCAGTCAGGACGCAATATTGCCTGCCTGGCCATTCCCACCTCATGCCCAGCTTGGCTAATTCCAGCCAAAATGCAAGAAGAGAAAAGCCTCAGAGACATTCTGTGTGAGTGTGGAGTTGTTGCTTGGAGGAAGCAGTGTGGGCTCAGTGACCCCACTGAGGAATGCTGGCTGCCTGGAGGGAGCAGAGCCCAGCCCTGCCACACGTGGCCAGCACGGCTCTTGGCTGCACCAGCCCCAACACATGGTCCCAGCATTCCAGAGAGATGGAAGGAGCTGGGGATATTGCCATGGAATGGACAGAGAGAGTTGAGGGCATGGCCTTCATGGAAAACTGAGCCTTGTGGATTCATCTGCCTATGGAGCAATTCATATTACTGAAGAAAATTGTATTTCAGCAACGCGCTGTCTCCAGCTAAGAAGGACCTTCCTAGATAAAAATTCAAGGCTGGCATAAACCCATGCCCAGTCCCCTTGAGCATCCTGGGCAGGCACCATGGAGTGCTGGCCTTCCAGGGGAAACGCTCTGCTGGTGTTTCCCAGCTTGCCCATATAAGATAACTGGATGGGTAGATGTGAGGATTACTGGGAATTAGAAAGAGGCTTAAAGAACACTTGGCATGAGCTGACATCAGTGCATTGCCCACGAAGGCAGAGGAGCCCCGTGCTTCATCCGAGGAGGGAGTGCCTGCCCCGATCCCTGGCAGCGCGGGGAGGGATCCGGGAGGAAGCACACCCGCACCTCCGCACTGCTCCTTTGTATTTCAATTTTCTTTGGCCAGTGGGGATGATTTTATAGCATCACAGCAGAACATTATCTTTTATACTTTGACAAAATGAAACTGAGTCCTTGGGATTTTTTCACCCACTGCTCTCTTGGCTACTTCACTGCAGTACTATTTCATTACTTATTGATTTTTCAACGTGCTGTCTGCATCGCTGTAATTTACACAAGTTCTGATAGCCCTCAGCGATTCTTAACACCTCAGGGTGAGATCATGGAGCTCACTTGAGATACCAAAGGTAGGCAACAAGTTCCTCAGAAAAGATGACAAATTGACAAACTTGATAGTCAAGGAGGAAATTTGAGCTGCTGCAGGCATATCATATCAAGATGTTTTTCTTAGCCAAATTGAATTAGAGCAAATTTGTACCCCTAAAATTAGTCTCACATACAGCTAATAAGGGACTGTGAAGTGTATGGCTAAACCCCACAAAATTAATAATGCATGTCCCTCACATGGCAGCTGAACTAATGCTATTTTGGTTGTAACTGGAGATAACCACTGGTCTGTGGACCCGCAGGTGGTAAGAGAAGCAGCCTTGTCGTGAGCAAGGACAGGGAACTACAAAGAGCTTCTCTTACACTCGGGCAAGTAAATGCTGCCTCTTCAAGGCCTTCTCCACAGCTCTGCCATCCTGGGCAGCTCAGAGCAGTCACAGCTGGCAGGGCTGTGTGACCCTGACCAGACCAGCCTGATGTCCCCACACGATGTCACATCCCCAGGTTCGTCCAGCTCCTTGGAGCTCCCACACAGGGATGCTTCCGCAAGAAATCCGAGCTCTAATCCTGCCTTGAGTTTCTCGTGATACTGTTCACAGAGTCAAAATACAAATTTAGGTCACTTGTCACGAGAATCTGGCTATCCTATGGTTACAGATTCCTGTTACACTTGTACCTGTGTGGTGAAATCCCTTTGCCCCCCAGTGAAGGGGCCCAAATCCCACTCGAGCTTCCCTGGGAACAGCCAGGAGCAGACTGGTGGGAGGCCACCCCAAACAGCAAACCTGGGCAGAGACTGAAACAACACAGACTTTCAGGCCAACATGCATTCAGTTTTAAAAGGAAATATTTCTGCTTGTTTTCCAAATCAAGAAATTATATCAAGAGGGTCTTTTCTTCTAAAAGTGAGACAAAAAATAAGGCAGGATGCCCCTACAAGACCAAGTTTTCATGGTCAGGGAACTGACCACAGGACAACCAGAAACAAGATGGCCAGTTAAATTAGAGAAATGAATTATCAGTGAAGCTCTGTTAGCTCTGTCATAGCATCTTCCATCTTATTTCCCACTGCAGACCTGGATTAATGGGGCTACTCAACAAGGGGCAGCAGTCAGAGCACAGCTCGGTGCTCCTTCCTGGCTGGGACTTAGAAATCAAGTGATTTAGAAAGCACAAAACTGCATGTGTATTTTCATGCATTCACAAAGTCTACAGTGCTCATGTACTGCCCTTGCTTTTATTGCCATGAAGTGCTCTTGGCCTTTCCTTGCCTTTCCCTCTTGGCAGCGGACGCACACCGGCCCCAAGCTGGGGCTGAGTAGGGCTGTGCAGTCCCCAGGAGATTTCCCAGTGCAGCATTTTCTCATGAGAGTTGTCAGCCATGAAATGCTTTGTGGGAATGTGTTGGTTTAAGCCCATCTTGTGAGGAGCCCCAGCAGTTTTTTGACAGAAACCTCTGTACCCTTGCACATTCCTGCAGCGTCTCAGCAGCCCCCACCCCACAGCAATGTCCTGTGTGGACAACACACATCACAGGCACTGATACTGAGAAACTCCATCAGTTTAGTTCATTATGAAGGGAAAGATAAATGCATCCAAAATTGATGAAATATTCCAGACAATAAAATTTTTAAAAGTACTGTGTGTTCATTTTAATAGTTTATGAATTTGAAGTGGCTGATCTCTCCCTATTTCTGCTATCATAAACCCTTCAGACAACAACTGTTACACATATTTCCTTAACACTGTTCTAACTTCAGCTCATTTCATAGTTTTATTTCATATTCCTCAACTATCATATTTCAAAATTTACAGTCTTGCACCCAAGGTCACATATGGCCATGTCTAAGTCCTCTAAGATCTGTGATTCCGAAACGCTAAGCTGATGTTGGTTTAATTGATTCTGTGGAAGCAGTGATGCCTGTAACTCCTGAGAATTAGGGCTTTCCACAAACTGGCAAACTTTCAGTGGGTAAAATAAATATTCTCATATCCATGTGATAGAGGGTACAAGCACAGCACGCAGTTATATCAACACACCTCTCTAATGATGCACTTTGGATTAAATACCGTGTCTGAAAGAGCCAAAGGATCACAGTTTGTGGAGCACAAGCCCAAACAAACGCCAGTAACATGTCCCAGCCGTTCCCTTTCTTGAGTGCAGCTGCACCAAAGTCTGAAGATTCCAACAGGAGAGTTAAAGGGGCTGGGGTGACTTCTGCTGCACCAACAAGCCCCCAACCAAGCCCATGAGCCACACGGGGTCCCTGGGGTGCCCCCAGCCTCCCCCATGCCAGGCCATGCCCTTATGTGATCCCACAGAGCACTGGACACACCTGCTATGGGATATCTGAGCCTGGCCTGTACACTTCTCAGGACAGATGTAATAAAAATAATTTATTGCCCTTTCCCCCAACAGGATTATAGAAACATAAACAAAGAAATGTTGAGTTCTTCAAGGAAAGGCCCCTTGAACTCAGGGATGTGACTGGGAGATTTAAGACCACTCTTCTCAAAGTAAGGCTCAGAGAACAGCTTTCCTCTCCCATTTCTGCAGAGTTCTGGAGGAAGTACAGCAGTTTGGGTTTGAGGACTGTTTCCCTTTGAGACACCAAAGTTGCAGTTGCAGGACTGGGGTCCCCTGCCAGCATCCCCCAGGCCAGTAGGAAGCTCAGGGTACACGAGCCCAGGCACACGGGCTCGGAAAGCTCAGCCCACGCTGCAGTTGGATATGAAACTGTGGACAGGAACCCCAGAAGTGCTGCAGAGCAAATCAGCAACGCCGGCTGATGACAGCACGGACACGATGGAGGAAGGTCAACACTGCCAGAGCCTTTGCACACCCCCATGTCCCCTCAGCCCCACTCCTCTCTCCCAGTGCCCAGGACCACCATGGGGATGCTCCCAGCTCTCTCCTTCCCTGCGTCAGGACGGGAGCAGAGCGCCCAGAGCGCTGCTTTCCTGTAGCTTTTCTCTGAGTTTTGCTGATAATAACATTATGGTTTTCCCTGCGCTGGCAGTCGGATGAGAGGAGCCTGCAGCCTTTGGAGGGATCGATCCGATCGATCCCAGAGGCTCCGTGTCATTTCCAGGGGATTTGCTAAAGAAGCTACTTATGTCCCTTTTTCATTTTCACCAACTCATTACCAGCTGCTGCTGCTGCCTGCACTTCAGCAGCACCTGCAGGAATGGAAGCGGGCGCTCCCAGCCCCGCTCCTGCTGCAGAGGCCTCTCCCACGCCCGGCCGGGCCCGCACCCAGCGCTGAGGGTCGCTCCCCACCTCTCCCTCTGTGCAGGCACGCACAGACACTCTCCTTTCTCTTCTCCTTCTTTAAAGGGCAGCCCAGCGGCAGACTAAGCAACTGATCCCCCGGCTTAACTTTTAAATTAAGACCATTGTAAATTTGGGAACTTGAGAAGAGATGGAGAGGACACCCATAATCCTTTGCAAATGTCAAGTGGCTCTCGATATTGGTTACTTTTCAAAGGTAGCTAGGCTACAGCGTGCGCAGTAATGAAAAACCCTGCCAGGCCCACTCCATAGGGCTTCAGTCAATATACATAATATTATTGGGCTTTGAAAGGATTAAAGGTTGTTTCTTTTGCTTCCTTCTAATATGGAGATCTATTGCACTTAAAGCTCGGAGCGCGCCTGCTCCCGCGGGGTGAGGCTGCAGGGCTGGGACGCTCCAGCGCCGCTCCCGTGCCCATCCTGGCACCCACGGGTGGATCCATGGATCCCCCATCAGCCAGTCCTGACCTGGGCACCTCAGCGCTCTCCCACGCCGAAGAGCAATCAACACATTTTTAAAATAGAAGTGAAACAGCACTGAAAGTCTTCAGTTACCAACAGGGCCAGAGGGCAGACTTGCAAGGGTTGAAACATCTGGAAAAATACCATTTTTCACTACATCCTACTCAAAAAAATTCACAGATCTGTGTTTTGACTGCAGGAACTCAGTTCCTCACAAACACCCATTAAGTACAAGAAATCTGAACAATTAGCACTGATTTGAAGCTCCCAGGGCTCCCCAGAGCCGTCACGGCAGCTCCAGTTGAGGCCCCAAAGCAACACAACTCCTGATCCAGGTCCCCTCCCTGAGCCTGGGGTTCCTGAAGCAAAGGGCACATGCAAACTGCAATTTGAGGGGTCTCAGACAAAGCCCTTATGGCTGAAATACCATCAAACCCATATTTTTTATCTTTTCACATCTGTATTTTCTTGTCCTGATGTTTAATTTACATTACTTCATTGAATATGTGGAATTTTGCCTCTCACCAACCTTGTAAATATGATTATTGCAGGATTCCCTCAAACTCTCCTTTTATGAAGCCAAATGTGCAATGCTGGCCAAGGCTCAAGAGAAAGGCAGCACTTGAGATTCCTGAGCAGCAGAGAGCAGGATTTAGCATCCTGCAGTCCCTCAGCTCCCTCTGCTCTGGGGTGAAGCTCCTGTGACTTAATGGCAAAGAGCCATTGGTCCCTCTCCACTGGATCTTTGCTGAAGTCACTAATTCTGAAAAAAGTAGTTGAAAAATATAGTTTTCCTGTACTAACCACATGATTTGATCTTCAACAGGTAGAGATGGAGATCAGACCCTGCAAAGTTCCCATTTCAGCAGAAGACAGGAAGTAGGGGGAAAGGAATTTAAGGAAATGTTTTAAGATTTTTAACAGTATCTTAAAAACCTCAATCAGGAAGATTTTCAACTGAAATCTAACAAAAGTGCTGCTGCAGGTTTCAGGCTTCCTTGCTTTAGGGCTGATTCAGCTTTGGATGGATTCAAGAGAAATGGTGTCACTCTGCCAAAGAACAAAGCCTTTGATTTCAGATTGATTTAGAAAAGAAAAATATTGCATATTAAACCAGCAATAAATAAGAGGGAATGTTTACAGACTGGATGACACATTAGTTCAGGTGCTGAGGTGAGGTGAGTGGAGTCACCCCTGAGGCCCAGCTGCACAGCCTGGCCAGCTGGCTTGGCAGCCTTGTCCTGAGGTGGCTGCCACTGGCCACTTGGTTACACTGACCACAGAACTCCATTTCAAGAAGGATTTTGGTATTTCTGTGTCTCACCAGAATTAATCTTACAAAAACTGATAGGTTTTCTTTATTATAATGTAAATTTATTTTAGAAGTTCTGGATGAAAGAATTAGTAAGAAATAAGGATCCAAATGTTTTCTTAAACATTTACCTTAACTTTCCAGGGCAACACGTACCCAAAATGGAATAACCAAAAGGCTCCAGTGTCTCTGGTTTGTCTGATTCTTGTGGGGACAAGCACAAAGACAGTGATGATAGAACAGTTAAGCTGCTGATACCCTTTATGAGATATTGAGAGATTCCAGAAACTCTCCTAACAGCTTGTAAATATTTTCTAAATGTCACAAAAATTCCCCTCTGTCTTCAAAGGGTCTGTAAAACTCCACAGAGACCTTCAGGTGAGGAAACCCACATGAACTGACGGAGAAAGGAGAAAGAGAACCATGATAGCAGAAAGGGCCCAATCCAGAGGCTAGAAACACAGAAATTACACCAAGATAATGGGGGAAAAGGGAGTGAGAACTGAAAAGGAATCTATGTAATGACCAGATGATCCTTGCTCAAATAAACTCCCTTTATAGGCATCACACTGTCACTTTCATCTTCTGTGATCACAGAAATCCCAGACTTGTGTGGTGCTTCTTGTCTGGTGAGGGAGAGAAACGAGACCCACCCCTGCATTGCCTGCAGGTGTTGTACCCACCTCTGCCAGCAAAAGGGTCTCCAACCTGTTTTTAAAGGCTGCAGCACAAATAGCCCAAGTCCATTAAAACAAGGGAATTAAAAAAAAAAATAACATCAAAGGATTCTAGCCTAGCAGGGTGATGAATCAGAGGTTAAATACCCAACACTTGTTCAGGTATCACTTGAGGGATTCAATTTTCCTTTTCATGGTAATTTTAAGTTGAATTTTTAGGCCAACAGTTGTATTTCCTGAGAAATCTATACCATTCTCCTAGCAGTTTCTTTGAAATAACTGATGGATCTTCACCAACTAAATTCCAATTTAAAAGATTTGTCAGTAAGAAAATCCCAATCTCAATAAAAGGTAAATGCAGCCGGAGCTCTCGGAGCCAGGCTGATGGCAATAAAGGAACAGGGAGATTCTATTAGCTTGAGTAAGTTAACAGATTCCAGGTAATCCTTCCTATTACCACCAAACACCTGCATACAGATGCCACACCGTAACTGAGGATGGATTTTTAATTTCTGGAAACGTAAAATCCTGGGCACACCTCGTGCTGGGAAGGCAATGGAGGAGGGAGGGACTGGGGCAAGACCTTTGCTGAGAGGAGGCTTCCTGCTGCAAAAGTCCACGGGATGCTGTGGAATGGTAAAGTCATTCATCACATGTATTTAAAGTTGAATTTGCTGATATTTTATGGTATTGGATTTTATTTCTATTAACATTTTATGCTGAAATTACAGAATGATTCGTGAGTACTGAATTTTTGATTGCTTTTATACTTGCTGGGACACTATTAACGTTGATTTACGTTAATAGCACTGTAAGAAGATATTAACAATGAAATTTCCAAAAGCACTTAGCATCCCGTAATTGGAGTTAAATGACAAAAAAAATGAGGGGATAATAAAGTAGAGAGAGAGACAGAATTTTTGACAATACTCCCTCTAAACTGTATTTTTCAGGAAGAACTGGAGCAGGACAATTTTATAAAGGAATGAAGTCCCCCATCGGGAAGGGAACACCTGTACTGAGTAGGAACAGGAGGGTGAACGGAGCTGCAGGTGCAGCACAGCTCCCGTGGAGGGATCCCAGGAACAGGAGGGTGAATGGAGCTGCAGGTGCAGCACAGCTCCCGTGGAGGGGTCCCAGGAACAGCACGGAGCTGCAGGTGCAGCACAGCTCCCGTGGAGGGGTCCCAGGAACAGCACGGAGCTGCAGGTGCAGCACAGCTCCCGTGGAGGGATCCCAGGAACAGGAGGGTGAATGGAACTGCAGGTGCAGCACAGCTCCCGTGGAGGGATCCCAGGAACAGCACGGGGTGAACGGAGCTGCAGGTGCAGCACAGCTCCCGTGGAGGGGTCCCAGGAACAGGAGGGTGAACGGAGCTGCAGGTGCAGCACAGCTCCCGTGGAGGGGTCCCAGGAACAGCACGGAGCCGCCTGCACACAGCCAGGGCTGGCTGCTCCCACCTCCGCTCCGAAACCCAGGAACGGCACCGGGAGGGAGCGACTCGAGCCAGGGGTCACCTGCCGAGGCTGAGGTGCACCTGCCCCGGGGAGGGACAGAAAGGGGCCTCTGCTGAGGGTGCTGTGGGACCTGCCCGAGGTGACTGCACATCCCCTACAGCCTCCTCGGATCGCAGATCGCTGAATTCACTTAGACTCGTGTCTCAGACTTAATTTACTTCTTTAAAGCAGAATTTCCACAAATTCTACTTTGACATCGCCTGCATACTGTTTTTAAAATTCTCTTTCCATTAAAAAAGCATCAAAGTGTTTTTTTGTTAAAAAGTGCTTCACCGATCTCATCACCAGAAGTTAAACAGCTCAGTCAGGGAACACACAGGGCAATGTGACAAATCGTATGAAAACTTGGAACAAAAAAAGTACACTTGAAACAAAAATCTTAAACCAGGCAACATAAAGAAACAAAATACCTTTATTGGCTTTGAGTAGCTCTGGGAAAAAATGCCAACAATGTTTGTAGGGAAGTGTTTTATCAGTTTTGTTTAAATGACATTTTGTGGAGGTCAGAAGGGAGATTTGACAAAACATTTTCAAGCAGTTTTAATCAAGAAAATATAAAAATATTATGTTGCAAGAAGATTGTTTTGTCATTTCACTCAGACCAGGAGGGAAGCTCGTGTCAGACTTTTGTTAAAAACAAATAATTTCAGTGGCATTTTATGGCCCACTAGAACGTGGAATAAAGTCATTGTAGAAGTCGAACTACAGAGCAGTGAATGAAAACTCCTGGCTGTACTCAGGAAAACAAATGTGCAGCAACAACAAGTCTCACCAAAGCAATGACACATCAAGTGTGGGATGCAAAAATGAGCAAAGCAAAGGAAATCTTAGACAGAACCAAACTCTCAGCTCTGTCTGAGGGAATGCTGGGATCTCATAGCCTGGTGATCCCATCCCAAAATTCAGACATGAAGCTGCTGTTACAACTTTTAAAATTATAAATTAGATATATATGTATATATACACACATCTATAAAAAAGCATTAATAAGCAATCTGGTCTAGTGGAAAGTGTTCCTGCCCATGGCAGGGGCTGGAATTGGATGAACTTTTAAGATCCCTTCCAATCCAAACCATTCTGCGGTTGTATGACAAATACTAATGTACAAACCTCAGCTGAACAGGGCTCTGTGGGGTGGGTAAGTGGCTCATGACCTGTCTCCTCCCACATCAACCCACCTCACGTCTGGAATTGTCCAGCTGCAGGTTGTGGCAGAGATCAGCTGGGGAAAGAGTTCTTTTGTGTGACCACGAACAATGATTGTGCTGGTCAGGAAACACAGGATTTGTTATTATACAAATGCAAAAAGATTTCTTGTTTTGAAAGACCAGCCAATATTTCCCTTTGATAGGAGAATGACTGTTCCACAGGCAGGGCTGTATTTTGGACACTGCCACCTTCACTGAGTTAAAAACAAACAAACAAACCCCAACCCAACCCCTTTTATCAGCAGGAACCACATTTGCTTACACAGAAGATGTCAGCAGCCCAGAGTAAATAGATCAAATGGAGCTGACATGCTACTAAATTTAATATGCATCCTCGTGTCTTTAAAATTCCCATCTACCCACGCATTTCAAAGGTAAGTTTGTGGATTTCTTAAGTAATTATATTTCAATAACAGGCGAGAGAGAAATGCCTGGAAACTTAACAAAACCACTGACTGCTACATAAATTAAAAACTGATTGATGGATGGAGAACTCAGATGAATGGTTAAATTGGCACATGATTGGGGAAACAGATCAGAGGTTTGTGTAGGGCCAGCTCAGCAGAGTGTGACAGACACACACCCAAAGGAGCAGCCACACAGATGCAGCAAGAGCTAAGCTCAGGGGTGAGTGGTTGGCACCCAAAGGCAGAGCCAGGTGCTGGATGGGCACCAGTGTGAGGAGAAACACGGAGCTGCAGAGCCAGGGACTGGCACACAGGTGTATGGGGACACAGCTGCCCCCAGCCCTGTCACACTCCTGGCTGCTCTCCCTGTTTCCCAGCTGCTCCCTACTGCTGCAGCAAATCCCACCTCTGTGGGGCTGCCACCACGGCCAGAGGGCCCGAGGGGAGCAGGGCTGCCAGGAGGGAGCCAGGCAATGGCTATTTCTGGAGCAGAAGTATCGGACTGTATGAAGAGGAGAGAGAAGGTGGCCATGCCCCTGAGAGCAACACTGATCCCTGCAACGCCAAATCCTCCCCAGGGCCCAGAGCCACGCTCGCCTCTCCAAGCTGTGCCACTAGCCAGCGCCTGCAACATCTCAAGTGGGAAAATGTAATTTTATTAAGGCTCTTGGAGCTTTACTCCCAGCATCTGCACTGCAGCAGAGCGTACAAAGGGAGGTTATGAAGAATTTCTCATTATGGCCACCGGCGCAGACTCATAACAGCCCTGGCCAAGCTCAGTTAATAAAGCTCCTGCTCAGCCCACCTGCCCCCAGCCCCTCGCCCACAGGTGCCCCCGCCCTGGGCCACCCCACACATGGCCCCCTCAGCCCTCACGGACAGGAAACTCCTGCTTTGTCTTCCCTAAGTCTGATTGCATGGGCACCTTCATTTGCAAACCTGCTCTTGGAGGCCCAGAGCTGTAATTAATCCATGTCACAGGAAAGATGTAGTGTCGGGAGAATTTATGACTGGCTCTGAGCTGCCGTGATGAGCAGGGGCACCTCAGCCCCTTGTGATATAAATGCCTCTGCTAATTGGATTGCAGGAGCTAATCAGGAGCTGGAGAGAGAATGAAGGCGCTCAGCCTCCTCGCTGCTGGCGTGGGCTGATAAAGCTGGCAGCCACGGGAATTGCATCTGTGGGAATTGCATCCTGGCCCGAGATGGCTATCGTGGGGTGCCCAGGGCGTGGGCAGGAAGGGTGGCTGCCCACGGGGCTGTGCTCACACCCATGGGGCCGTGTGGGCCCATGAGCACAGGGAGGAACTGGCTGCTGTGTCCAGCAGCTGTCCCGAGGACACCCCGCTGGCTGCTGTGTCCAGCAGCACCTTGGGCAGCGCCGGGCCGGGACACGCCCATGGCACTGCGTGGCCGCCTGGTCTGGCCGGTGTTGCAGACACCCCACGGCCCCCCTCGGCAGTCCTTGGGGTCTCCATTGCTGACCTCAAGCTTCAGAAAGGGGCTGAATACTCAATGATCCCAATACCGTGTCTATTGACACCTTCAGGACGTGACTTTCCCCAGAAAGACAGAAAACCAGAGAGATGAGGGGGAAGAGACACAACAAGGACACTCCTGCACTGGGAGTGCGTTGACCATGCCAGGAGCAAACTGGGTGAATGTCAGTGGCTACACGTGTGCTCCACACACCACACGGGCCCTCAGATGGTGGGTGAGCAGGCGAGAGGTGGCTCCTGAGGATGGGCCTAGGATGCCTTCAAGATGGTCTGACTCCAACCTTCACAAAATCTTAAAGCTCCCTGATCATCCCCAGCTCCTGACCAGGGCAGACCTGTCCACAGGGATGTGGGAAGAGTCCTGGATGGAGAGGTCTGACCTGGCTCTCCATCCACACAATCCAAACACACGCAGGTCTCAACTGGAGAGCAGGGGTATTTTTGCAATCCAAGGCTTGTCTACATTCAAACAGCTTTTCTGTCTTCTCCATGTCCTTCTTATTGCCCTTTATTTTCATCTCTGCCTCCCTTTCTTACAAATACATGGATTAGAAAGCAAATCCTGAAAACGATGACTAAACCCAGCCATCTCTCCTTACGGAAACACTTTCCCACCTTCTTAAACCTTTTTGGAGGCACGAGGGAAAATAACCCTTGTATTTATGCAAATTTCAAAGTGGCGTGTGATGATGGAAACAAAACAGTGCTGGAGCGCAGCCAAGGCATGGCACCGACGGGGCCTCTCAGCTGCTCGCCTCCCGATTCTTCGGGGGAAGCAGCTGTAGAGAAATGAAAATACAGAAGCCCCCGCACACACCCGCCGCCGCCCGCGCGCATTCCAGCACCCGTCACCTCGGAGGCGGCAGGATGCGGGCTCTGGCCAGGCTGCCTGCAGCCCGGAGCACCCTGTCGTCCCCCACAAGCCTCCCTGTCCCGCTGTTCCCGATTCCCCTTTCAGGAATTTACAAACATTTTCCGCAGATCAATATCTGTATTGATTATTCATTGTGAGCGAGTCGTGTGTCTTTGGTGATCCAACCTGGCAGAGTGAGCAGCCAAAGGCTGCAGCAGATACGGGGGGGAAGAAAAAGGAGAAAAAAGCCCTACAGAAGGCGAGAGAGACCCAGATCTGGCTGGGTTTGCTGCTGCCAGCAATGGAGACGGATGGAGAGGAAGGAAGGAAGAAAATGGGAATGGCATGAAAAGGAAGAGACGAGAGAGCCGAGGAGAAAAAGCAAGAGCAGGAAAAACAAAGTCACCGCTGGAGAACTGGTGCCGGGGCACGCCGGCAGCCTGGAGAGATTCCAGCCTTGTGCTCGCCCTTCTGCACAGGGATGCGATGGACTTATTGCTTCGGGAGTGAAAAGTGACTCACGGTTTTGGTATCTGCTACGTAAGAGCTTTGGGGGGATTCCTTGGCTGGCTGACAGAAAGGGAAGAAAGCAGCAGCAGTGAGGTAAAACGCGATCCCTTCCTCCTGCCTTCCTGGGAATACGCGTCGCCCGGGCTGGCTGGAGCAGCTCGCTGCTCGCTTATGATATGCAAAAGGAGAATAATTAAAAGCGCCAGCATCACTTGCAAAGTGAGTAAACACAAAGCCTTTCAAAACATGCTCTTCAGCTAATGAGAAGCTGTAATTTCTTATACTTAAAGGCAAAAAAGAGCCTGATGAGGCTCGGTGGAGTGTGCGCGCGCGCCTGCGTGTGTGTGCATGTGTTTGTAGATATGAGAGAATCAGTTAATTGTTGATGATGTTTAGAAAAGGGATTATGAGAAAAGACACTGAAATGATGACAGGGAACATCTTGGATCAGAGCCAGAGAAATAAAATAATCAAGGACAATCAAGCCTGCAGCTCCGGAGAAAGCGCCGACTGCTCTGCCAGGGACTTGGAAGGAATTTCCCCGAGCTGCCGAGCTGCAGCTGGAATACGTGCTTGGCACCAGGAGAGAGAACTGCAAGGAGCAGTTTGCTTGGAGCATGAGACAACAGAAGAGAGAACTATGGAGCTCTGCTATAATTCAGAGGTTAAACAGCTTTGTCTGCTTATCTGTCAGGTGGAGACTTGGTTTTGTCCACATCTGACCTGCCCTGAAAATGCAACTTCTGAAATCCCCTGGCTGAAGCTGAGCTGAGGATTCTCCAGACGCCTCTCCAGAACTACTGTGACGTTATGAAAACAAAGGAAAGGGAGTGCGAGGAATTAAGTTCTCCTGTGGCTGCAGGACCTGATGGACCTGACCATGGAAACTGTCTCCGGAATCGATTCCTTCCTCAATTCTGGAAATCAGAAGCTTCTTGCTCCAGCTGGGGATTGCAGCTCACAAGCACACAGGAAAGGTGGTGGTCACCGGGAATACCAGGAGCAAGCTTTCCTTCCAACCTGGGCATCTAGCTGCTGTCCTGAACGGATGGATTTTAATAAATGTTGGCTTTCTCTTGGGCTGAGGTTGGGTAGGGAGAGAGAATAAAGGGAAATTCAAACCATCCTGTGACTGCTGTGTTGTCAGTGAGCTACAGAAATGCCGTCCCTTTGTTTTGGATGCTAAACTCCGTCTGACTTCATTGTTGCTGGATTTTGGCACGTTACACTCTGGGCTTCTCCAGCAGCACAAACACATGGTCTATTAAAGTGGGAATCTTTGGGGACGCGGAGGCAGAGGAACGAGCCAATCATACGTGGCTTTGGCACATTCCCCGTTGTGCAGCTTTGCGGGAAGCGTTGCGGACGCTGTGGATGGTAGGTACGCTGTGCCCGGCGCGGGAGGGCAGCGCGGGCGCGGAGGGGCCGCGGAGCGCGGCGGAGCCGGAGTGCCACGGCCGGGGGCTGCCAGGCAGGCAGAGCCCGCTCGGAGCCCGCTCGGAGCTGAGCGGAATGCTAAGTGCCCGGGAGATTTGCATATTAACCAGCCCGGCAGCGGCGTGGCCGTGCGGGGCACAGCCTGTCAGGCGCTCACCCGGCTCCTTTGTCAGAGCCCCTTTACACTTGTGTTCGGCTTTTGTTTCCCAATCACACCCTAGAAATTCATTAAGAGCAATGAAAGCGGGGATGCAAAAACCTATAATGAAAACAAATGATCTATTTAAACGGTGCTGGGGCTGAAAGGAGGGGGTTCGTGGCGCCGGGACTGCAGGAGAAGGAAATCCTGCCACCTGGAAAATGCCTGGACATGCGTGTCCTTCCCCGTGCCAAGGCTCCAAGGAGACAGCTACTACAAAGCCGGTGGTGCGTGTAAAGATGTTGTAGCATTGTCTTTACAGAGCCCCAAACAAACACCAGCGACTGGCCAGAAGGAGAGGTCGGTCCTCATTGTCCCTGCTCCGGCTGCCGCTAATGCCGGAATTCCTCTCTGGCACTCGATGGGCTTTCATTAGAAACAACTTTCAGTGCCTGTAAAGATTTAAAATCACTTGACTTTTAAAATCACTCGAGCTCATTCACCCAGGTCCTCTGCTGTGGCCCAGCAGCCCCGACGGGAAGGTGTGGTGGCCACAGGGGACGGTACCGGGTGCCACCACTGTCCTGGACCTGGCCTCAGGACGCTGCCCCTGACACTGGGCTCTTCAGGTGTCTTCCTCTCCTGTTATTTCTTAGACAGATTATTTCACAAATGTTACTGTCCCCTAAAATGTCACATGGTTGTGAGAATAAAAAGATTTAACCCAAGCATGGCCTTTTCATCAGAATTGATCAAATAAGAGAAAACCTGAAATAATCTATGTTGTATGATTTTTATTTGTAGGTGATGTGTGTCTGGGCTTTAAATATCACAGAGGCACAACTTACGTATTTGTCAACAGGATTTTTAGGCAAATCTGAATGTTCTCAGCCCCAGAGCTCTGTGCCCAGGCTGAGCGTGCCCATCTGTGGGGCCTTCCCTGTCCCCAACACAAATCCCCAAAAATGTGTCACTGGCACAGCTCTCTGAGCTTCAAGAGTACTTAATTTGTACCTCTGGGAAGCAAAAATGTGAGCAGGGAAAAGGGAAATGGGCTTCAGCCCCTTTGTCACTCTGTACCCAGCTCTCACTCTGGCTGGGTCCCTGGGCACGAGCTCCAGGGCTGTGTGTGTCCAGTGAGGCATCCCACCAACTGCAGCTGACTTCACCAGCTACACACCAGAGACACACCACACAATGATTTTATCTGTTGGAGAAACTGGAAGAAAATCTCTCAACACCACATTTTTCAGTGAAGAAAACAACAACAAACTCTTGTCTGAGGAAACCTCTCCAATTTGTACCTGGTAAAGATATGCTGGATAATCTTACTCTAATGGACTTTAATCTATCTCCACAACTGGATAAACAAATTAAACCCCTTAAGAACCTTCAAAATTTATCCTGAACTACCACCAGTCCTCATCGTTAAACTTTTAATTGTAAACACAGCAAATAATGGTGAAATGACAGAATTATAGAATGGTTTGGGTTGGAAGGGATCTCAAAGCTCATCCAGTCCCATCCCATGTCCTGTGAGCAGGGACACCTTCCACTGTCCCAGGGTGCTCCAAGCCCTGTATCCAGCCTGGCCTGGGGCACTGCCACGGATCCAGGGGCAGCCACAGCTGGGCACCTGTGCCAGGGCCAAATGTTTGCTGTTTGCTCAGGGTCCTGCTGACCATGACTGGGCTGGTGATGTGGTGCCAACAGGTTTTGGAAATAAAAACACATATTCACAGCAGCTTCTGGAAGAGTCTTGTGCTAGTTAAAAAGTATTTTGGAAAATCACACGAGAACTGTCGCTCATATGCCAGCATATCACACAGGTGATGAGCTGCAAACACATTCCCAGGTGTTTCTCTTGGTATTGAAAGAAAATAGAGGAAAGTTACTAAAAATATGTTCTATTCCTACACCAGAAGATCAAGACGTGCATTTAAAGCTCTGAGATTGGGCAGGAATCCCACAGTATAATCTCACTATTTCTAGCACTGTCATTAATGGAAACAGCACACAGACTGGTCCCAAAATGGAGTTCTTTTGCAGGTGCTACACCTTTATAAAGAAAACTTGCAATCTCCAATACAAAAATCAATAAAGACATCATAGTGTGAGAAAGTCTCAACTGACCACGTGTGCTGTCTCTCCAAAATCTTTCCATTGTCCCCATGTCAATCCCCTTCACTTCCTCCTGCCCCACCCTCTCAGTGCTTCTCTGTCCTTCCTGTGCTCCAGCCATTGCTTTCCCCTCTCATTCTCTTATTAAAACCAAGAACACCAGGGAAGGTGGGATTTCAGCACTGCCACTGCTCCACAAAACCTCTGGATTCAGTTTAGAACACCTGAAGAACACCATTCACCCCCGCAAAGAACACCCAGGCCTGGAACATTTCCTAACTAAATGGAAAAAAGCAGATGCTTCTTCAGGATTCTCTGAGATATTGAGAGCACAAAGCTAATGAGAGTTTGCCTATCATATGATTTCCCAAGGTTTCCATTACATTTGTAAGTCTGATGATTCTCAAGAACCTGAAGTGTACACTTGTGCCATAAACAAAATACTTCATATAAAAAGGTAGGAAAAAAAGAGGAAAGACACTTTCTTTAAAGGATAAAAAACTCCCAAGAACTAAATACACAGAAAAAAGTCCAACTTCAAATTTACGTTTCTCAGTTTTTCATCAATATACAGAACTCTGATGAGTATTTTCTGAAGCCTGTCATTAATCTTCCCATTGCTCTCAGTATCACACAAGGTTAGTCTGGTAATATCAAGAATCCCAGAGATTAGGAATGACCTTGTAATGACTAAGTACATACAAATATATTAAAAGCAGGTACTTCACAGTAACTCACTGAAGTCTATTTATACACAAAATAATTTTTAATGACACTACTACACTTGGACCACAGGGATTTTTCCAGTGCCCAATCTCATGGTGGGGATACTGGTGGGAAGAAAAGGGATATTTGTCCCATGTTCAGGAGATTGTGTTTTCTGCCAGCCCATCATTTACCATCATTTTGGGAAACTCATATTTACAAATTGTAACAGACCATCCAAATATGATTTACTTTCACCAATTCACATGGAAAACAAACCAGATCAGGAGTCTCGTCCTTTCCTCATCCTCCCTTATGGCTGTTTGATTAGGACAGACATTCAAGGGACAGTTTTCCTGCTAAGAAGATTAAGCCAAGGGAACTAATCACTTGGCCTGTTCTTTAATGACAGAAACTAACAGTTAAGGTCAACATAAATAATTAAATAACAGAACCCTGATGGTTCTTCACCAGCCCAGACAGAGCTGCAGCCTGGCAAGGCTTTGTAGACATGTAGGAAAAGCACAATCTGTGGATGGCCTTGTTCAAAAACACATTTTCATTGAAAGTAAGAGGAGCTAACACTACTGGCCAGCGAGTGAGGTGCTCAGGAACACTTCAGGCAGGTGGCATTTAAACAAAGCCACAGTGCCACGACAAGGAGGAGCGAGCAAACCCTGCTGCTCAGGGAGCACAAAGAACCCTCAACCCTGCCAGAGAACAGCTCTGTTACATGTAATCACATCTCTCCTAATCCAGGTGATTTACATTACACATCCCAGGAGGGCGACCAACACAAAAATCACTTCTACAAGGCTTATGAAAATTAGGTCTTCCTACCTGCCTGTGGAACCGTGGGGATGTGGCAGGATCTGGTGCCGATGAGTGGAGCAGGAGATGGTTCCTATTCACACCAGAAAAAGGCAGTACCAACTCTCCAGATCAAAGCCTGCGAATAAAAGATTGGGAAGTATATAAAATACTTTGAAGGATTTGGAATAATGCAGCAAAGAAACACAAGTTTGGGTACAGCAGGGAGTTGTAAATATTTTTTGTGTTCAGTCCCAACTCAGTGAACATTCCCAGCCATTCCATCTGCTCTGCCACTGAGGGCTGACCTGTAGCACCTTTGTGACAGGTACACTTTGCCTCCTGCAAACCAGACAGCTGCACCTGCCAGCCCCCTGGCTTCACGGGGAAAATATCAACTTCATTTAGGCAGCTTTGCCCACAGAAGCCCCCAGGGCCACCTGTACCACAAACTCTGACTCAGCCCCCAGCAAGGCCAGCAGCTCTGTGGCCTCTTTGCTCTGCCCAGCAGCTCGGTCTGGCTGCTCCAGCAGGGGAGCAGAGACATCAGTAAGGAAAACAAACACAGGGAAGAGTCAGGGACAACAGCCTGATCCACGGAAAGCTCTCCTTTTGGGTGCACAGCGTGGCACCTGGGTGGGCAGCTGACCAGGAGGTGCCATGCATCTGCTGCCAGGAGCTTTTTGGGACAGGAGTGGTTCTTGCTGCAGTCACACATCTGTGGCTGTCAGGAATTCATAACTGGGAATTACACAACTCTCAGGAGATGCTGTTGCCCAGTTTGCTGCTCCTCTGTCTGTGCTCTACACCTGAAGCTGTGGCTGCCCCTGGAGCCCAGTGTCCCAGGCCAGGTGGACACTGGGGCTTGGGGCACCCTGCAATGGTGGGAGTGTCCCTGCCACGGCAGGGGTGGGATGTGGTGAATGTTCAGGCCCTTCCCACCCAAACCATCCTGGGATCCAATGAACACTGTGGGAACACAAGTGTGTGTGGGGCACACCAGGGGAAAGGCTAAACCTCTACACATTCAAAGCTTGGTTCAAACCAACGGAAAAAGGAAGTTATCTGAAATAAAAAAGGTACTTTCAGGAAAATGGAAGCTGTTTCCAAACAATAAAAATAGAAAAGGATATAAACCCAGCACACTAAGTGCAAACCCACGATAAGGCAAGGCAAAACAGGGTCTGGAGAACAATCATCAGAGTTCCTAGAGCTAATAAAAGCTTCTCCAACACAAAAGCAGGAAGCCTGTCTGTCACCCAGAGCTGCTGATAGATGGGCAAGGAGTAAAGGGGGGCATTAAGAAAGATAAGGGCACAGCAGCAAAATTAAATTAATTCCTTGCACTGCCATTCACTATGCAGGGGTCAGCAGGGTTCATATGCCAGAGCAACAAATCACCAGAGGCCAACAGTGCTTCCTCAAGGAGCCCAAATATGAAACTGCTGAACTTTCTTCCTTTGCATCTGAGGACTGGAAGGTGACAAATTTTTACAAAAGGCTTTAGGAGTGACTCTGGGAATGACAGACCACAAAGTCTGATTTCCAGAACAGGCAAATGGGTAGAAAGCTGTGGGACTGACCAGAATTAACAGCAGTGAATGTCTGGGGTAGAGCCTGAAAGACAAGAGCAGAGTTTATATGTACAGATCCAAGTCATCTGATGAGGAACCAGCCCTGCTAATACAGGAGATTTGGGCTGATACAGTGGAATCTGATTTTCTAAAAGCTTTTCTAGAACATCCCTCACTAAAGGTTCTTAAAGAAACTAAACTGTCATGGAGTAAGAGGGATTAATCTTCCTGTGAATTCCTGATAAAAAAAAAACAGGAAATAAAGGGAATAAACACAACATTAGCAAGGGATGAGGGATGGAGCAGAAATTTTGCAGTACTTCAGCTTAGTCACGAAAACCTTCAAGAGGAGAAAGCAAAGTGACACGCAGGTAATGAGGGTAACATCCAGAGTTTTTCAGAAAAGTCACCTTTAACAGAGAAGAATTGAGCCAAACCCTCCAGAGTTCAGACTGGAGCCACAGAGCCAGCGCACATCTGTGTCATGGGCCACAGGACGGGATCCATCCCCTGGGCTTTGGCAGGTGCTGAGAGCCCGGATTGCCCTGGGCCCTGAGGTGGCACTGGAGATGTGACAGCCATCCTCCAGCTCCCGCCAGGCTAGCTCCTGCTGAACACCTGACTGCTTCCTCTGACTGATGAAAGAAGGAAAGCTTTGCCACTGCTGTGAGAAATCTCCCTGCAAACACCTCCCACCTCGGAGGATCATCCTCCAAATCCAATTGCAAATGGGATGAAATCCCTTGCATTGTTCTGGCATGGATGCCGGTGGGCAGGGGCTGCTGAAGCTCACCCTGCCCAGGAATGTGCCTGTGAACAGATCTGTGCCCTGCTCCTGGTGTGACCTTGGGGACACAGGCCACGTCCCCTGGGTGGGGCAGATGGTGAGAAATGTCTCTGAACCTGTCACCAAAGGACTCCTTTCTGGAGAGGGTACTCTGCTGGAAGGGAGCTTGTGCCTCTGCCTGGCCTGGCCAGCTCCTCCTGGACTCCAGAATGACACGGGAATCCCTCCTGCCCAGCTGAAACTGGCAGGGAGCTCTCCCAGTACGGCAGGGAGCCCTCCCAGTATGGCAGGGAGCTCTCCCAGTATGGCAGGGAGCTTTCCCAGCATGGCAGGGAGCTCTCCCAGCATGGCAGGGAGCTCTCCCAGTACGGCAGGGAGCTCTCCCAGTATGGCAGGGAGCTCTCCAGCATGGCAGGGAGCTCTCCAGCATGGCAGGGAGCTTTCCTGGCAGCAGCTGCCTTGATTCTGCAGCAGCTGAGTTCCTGTATGGCAAAGAAAGAGCATCCAACAAAGCTCACACTAAATTAAGGCCGAGTCCTCCTGGCCAGCACGGAGACAAGGGGGGGTCCTGCCGCCTGCCAGGGCGGGCAGCACCTGCCCCTCGTGGGGCCAGGGGCTCGGGGCGCTCCCTTTGTCCCACCACGTGCCCACATACTGAGGCCACTTGTTCCCGTTAGCACCGTGCCAAATTCCTCGTGCCCCGCGCTAATTCGAGAGGATGGGCATGTCACACCCAGCCAAGAATTACAGCCACTGCCAGCCAGGGCAGCCCGACCCTTTCATTAGGCCTTTGTTTCAGAAGTGAGGGCTCACGGAGTCTTTCTTTGTCAGAAATACCCGTGCAGGCACTGGAGGAGGCAAAGCCGTGGGCTGGCCCCAGGGACGCTGTGTGTGTGACTGAGCCAGGCGAGGGGCTCTGCCACGCTCCCTGCTCTGTCACACGAACCCGCAAATTTAGAGAAATCATCTGTCTGCAGGCCTGAAAGGCCAGCGCTGCACTGCTGCTGCAGAGCTGCAGAACACAGCACAGAGCACGTTCCTCCACCCACCCCAGAGCAGCCAGAGTGACCAGCACGGAGGGACAGAGCCCTGGCTGCACTGAGTGCCCTGCCCTGGCCACCAAACGCCATTCCAAATGCCCAGGAGGGAAATGGAGAGGCCCTAACGCCCTGTGCCAGCCCCGGTGCTGTCCAGCAGCTGCTCCCACAGAGCCATGGGCACCTCGAGCAGAGGAGCAGGGAGGGCTCTCCAGTGACCCCGTGCCCAGGGGCAGAGCCACAGGGTGATGAAAATATGCTCTTCACTGCCTCATGTCTGCTGTTTTCATCTGAACATCACTCCTGACATCATCTGGGGACACCATGATGATGGCCAAAGCATCCACAAATTCTGCCTGTGAAGCTGGTGATGCTCCTGACATTTCTGGGTGCTGAATCCCTTCTGCTTGGTGTCAGCAGAACAGAATCACAGAATCCTTGGGGTTGGAAAAGGCCTCTAAGCTCATTGAGTCCAGCCATTCCCCAGCACTGCCACAGCCACCACGGCCCCATGTCTCCAAGTGCCACATCCACGTGGCTGTGCCAGGGCTGGACAGCCCTTTCCAGGAAGGAATTTCTCCCAGTACCCAACCTTACACAGACTCAGCAGTTTGGCTTTTGAAGGACACACTGCTCTCCTGAAACTGGCCTGTCTGCAGCACCCAAACCTGTACGTATAGACTGTTGTAAAACCTCAGCAATTCCAACTGAATCCAAGGAAGATGTTGTGAATTACTGAATTTGTCAGGTTAGCAGCACGAGAGCAAACTGTTCAGACAGAACAATGCTTCACAAAATGCAATTTAACTTATTTTCTTAATTGTGGGCTGATTCTGATTTATGCTAATTCATAACAGATTATGAACTCTATTATGTAATTGGGAAAATGACCATAAAACTTTCACAATGCTAGAGAGGTTTTTGGTTATTTGGTTTCACACTCCATCGCTTCTGGGGGCTGGCACACACATGGCTGGGGCTGTGTCCCCACGTCCCCCCAACACAGCCCCGCTGTGACTGCAGAGCACAGCCCAGCCCCAGGCAGCAAATGGAGCCATTTATGGAGACTGGGCCTGCCCTGGGAGAGAGGGACACACATCCTCCATGGAGAGGCTGAGGCACATCGGGATGTGGGCAGGTATTGCCCCAGCCCTGGAGCTGTGCAAGGGCAGCCTGGACAGGGCTTGGAGCACCCTGGGGTAGTGGAAGGTCCCTGCCCATGGCAGAGGGGGCACAGGATGAGCTCTGAGATCCCTTCCAGCCCAAACCATTCTGCATTGTACAGTGAGGAGCTGCTGGGGCTGCCTGGGGGCTCTCTGGGTCACATCCTGCTCGGCCTCCTGGCTGGGCAAGAGGATGGACCCACAGTGGCTGAGGTGGAGAGGAAAGCAGCACACCACTATCTCAGGGAGGAACTCCCCCAGCAGAGCACTGCAGCAGGACATGGAATTGGTACATTTTGAATCCTGGCTGTTCTTTTACCCCTGGCCTGAGCTGGAGAGAGGGGCTGGGTGGGCAGTCACCATCCAGAACGGGCTGCTGGAGCTGTAATTGGTTTTCAGTGATTGTATCTTTTCCTGTGTTACTGCTGTACATGGCTGCGGTTTGTACCATACTGAAAATCAATAAAAATGCATGAAAAAATGTTCTCCCACCCCCCTTAAAAGTTAAATAACCTTGTTAGGATTCTGGCACTGCTATTTTAAATCAGTCAGTCTTTGTTTTTCATCCCAAGCCTGAGACTCACTGGGGTTTCCCCAGGACCCTGCTGAGAGCCAGCGTGGTGCTCCAGCCAGAGCTGGTATGGGCAGGAGAGCCCCATGACACACACAGGGACGTGGTGCTGTCACCACAGGACACAGGGTGCTGTCACCTCTGGCTGATATGGAGGAGTTGGAGCCAGGAGGGGGATGCCTGTGACAGGAGGAGCCAGTGCTCCCCACGCTGCTCTGAGGCCCCTCTGCACAGCTCCTCAGGACCAGCCTAAGCAGATGTGCTCCCAAACTCACACCGTCCCAAACTCACTGCGTCTTTGTTTCCTGGCATCTACAACATACCACAAAAATACTGAACTCTTAGGGTGGGAAAGGACCTTAAGGTCCATCTCATTCCCACCCCCTGCCGTGGCAGGGACCCCTCCCACTGTCCCAGGCTGCTCCAGCCCCAATGTCCGCCTGGCCTTGGGCACTGCCAGGGATCCAGGGGCAGCCACAGCTGCTCTGGGCACCTGTGACAGGGCCTGCCCACCCTCCTAGGGAAGGATTGCTTCCCAATATTCCATCATCTCTGCCCTCTGGCAGTGGGAAACCATTCCCTCTTGTCTTGGCACTCCAAACCCTTGTCCAAAGTCTCTTTCCAGATCTCTTAAGCTCCTTCAGGCACTGGAAGGGGCTCTAATGTCTCCCCAGAGCCTTCTCTTCTCCAGCTGAACCTAAAGAGAATAAAAGTAGAAAAACCCCACAAGAACCAATTACTCTGTGCTGCAGGTTAGGACTGGGATGGAGCTGCCCCAGGGGTAACGTGGCACTCCCCTGAGGACAGGGAGCTCCCTGAAGAGGGGCAGGGTCCGGGGCAGTGTAAGGGACACGGCCCATGGCCCCACAGGGCGATCACAGCTCCAGCACCAGGAGCTGCTGCTGCCAGCCAGGCAGTGCTGCTGGTGCCAAGGGAATGGCACAGCTGGACAAAGGGACACCCACGGACACCCCCAGCACCCACCACGGGGTCAGACTGACCCCAGGGAGCCCTGGTACTGCCTCATCCCTTTGGGATATAGGGATAGAAATCCACTGCTTTGCTCTGGCCCAGTGACTGACATCAAACCCAGACCCTGAAAGGAGGGCTTCATGGTAAATGGAAACATTTATATTCCTCAAGAAAAATCAAAACTAATTTGAGCTTAATAAGAGTACTTTGTTTGACACAAGCAAAACTTTGCATTTGGACTGTGGGATTTTTTAAAAGTTCCGTTTCAAAGGAAAACCTTGCTAACAAAATGTAGTGATTTTAATTTTTTCTGATTTTTCTAAAATATCTTCACTTTTATTAAATCTTTTCCATTTAACATAGCTTTGAAAACCTTTAAAAACTGCTTTCCTGAAAATAAACTATTTCCCTCTCTGTCTGGGTCCCTGCAGGAGCCTTTGCTCCGCAATGAACACACACACACATCTCCGAGTTCAGCATTTTGTCACATTAGCCAGGCCCCATAGTCTGGAATTCCTCAGGAATTAAAGCCTTACATAAACACAGCATTTAACTCCATTACAATATAATAATGATTTTTAAACAATGTTGTAATAGGTTCTATAATTTTTTTAAAGTGCATATTATTGTGCTGTCATGGTTTCCCTCGCTCCATAACAGCCCAGTCAAAGCAACAGATACAAAGGTAAACACAACTGGGAAGGTACCGAGCACTGCGTGGCCCCTTTCCCAGGTTCAGAACTTGCTTCTCCCAGCTGCCAGCTGCTCCACAGACACCCCATACTAAACGTGGGACTATTTGTGTATTCTTAAACTAAAATATTTTTCAGTTAAAGCAAGCATAAATTATTTATTCATTTGTATTTGCATTTAAATACTTGAAAAATGTCCAAATTAACTGCTTTGAAAATTGTTCCAAAATCTCCCCCTAGGCTGTGACCTTGTGGCCAAGTCTAATCTCAAAGCAAATTGAAAGAAGGGCTCACACTGATCACATCCAGCAGCTCTGGATGTGCTTTGCCCAGAGAACCAATGCAGCCATTTGCAAACTCAGCCAAGCACGGGGTTTGGGGCCCACACTTGGGGTCCAGACAAAGGTTTTCCACCATGTTACCCAAGCCTAGAGCTGATGACCCAAGATTTTGTTGGGAAGATTTCACTCATTCAGCTTGGTGGCTTCCTTGAAGCTCCTGTTTGCAGCTATACCCAGCTCAGCCTTCCGTTAAAAATCCTTCCCAACGTTTGTGGTCGTGGTGGAAAGCACTGAGTTTCAGAAACCAGAATTCCAAGGAAAACAGGAACTGCATCGGTTTGAATACTCGACACATTTGTGTCAAATCTGCGCCTTAGGGAGCTCAGCTCAGAGCCACGACAGTGCTTTTATTTCGCATCCCTCCGACCCTGCGTGCACCTACAGCCAGCTCTGCACCCACGGCCCCACTGTGGCACCTCACAGCCCCAGGCTCAGAGCCCAGCCTGGCCACAGAGCTCCAGACACCACCCGGGACTGGCCCCCATGCCAAGCTCAGCTGCAGGCTTGTCCTTCCTTTGTCATAAATCTGGTTTCTGCAAAGAGCAGAATTACAGCAGATTAATTCCTTACACCCTCCCTCGCAAGGAGAACTGCTGAGAGGGAAGGGAGGAAGCCCAGGTACTGCTCTAAGATCTCAGCCAGCTGCACAATGTCACAATCCAGCAAGAGAGGTGGTTTCCTGACATGTGTCCTGATTCCAGTTCCCCCAGATGGGGGGGAGCTCCTGTGCTCATGATTATTCCCCTTTCAGGGATAGAACTCGGCACCTCACCTGAGTGCATCAGCTCTCTGAGTGGCTCTCAGAGTCCACAGACTTTCAAGATGGGGATTATCTCAGGATTTCACCAGTCTGACCTCTAGGTTTGGGTCATGGTATGCTCTGAAAAACCCCCACATCCTTGCTGGACCCCCGGGCAGGGAGGTCACTGAGTGAGCCCCGAGTATGTGGCTGGGCAGGCTCCAGAGATGGGGCCGTGGCTCTGGGGCCGTGGCTCTGGTGGCTCTGGGGCTCGTGCTGTCACATGCCAAAGATACGAACCAGGGTACAATGATCACCCAGTGTGTTACTGAAGAGGGTGGAAAGGAGCTGGTCATGCCATCCCTGGAAGGTGGAAGGTGTCCCTGCCATGGCAGGAGGTGGAACACGACGAGCCCTTCCCACCCAAACCAGTCTGGGATTCTGTGATTCCAGGATGAGGAGACTACCAAAGCTTCCACTGCTACTTCAGCCCCTTCTCACTGCAGAGTCTCTGGGTCAGAGCCCTCTGAGAGCCACTAGCTCACCTCCAATTCCTTCTCCTAGCTTAGGGGCAGCCTGTGCTCAAACACAGAAAATTATAAAAGCTTTTGTCAGGGAGTGGCTCCATTTTGGGAGAGCAGCTGGGGTGCCCGAGAGGAGCAGCCACACAAGTTCTCCCCCTTACTCCTTCCTGGGCAGCCCTAGGCAGCCCCTGGGTCCCTGGCAGTTTCCCCTCCCCAGGCCATTTCTTGGTCTCTTTTGAACGCCCTCCGAGTGCCGTGTCCGCGCTTCCAGCCCTGCAGACAGCGAGAGCAGGAGCGCAGTCCCGGCCCCAGCACGGGCACCCTGAGCCAGGCGATGCTCCGGCAGCACGAGCTGCATCTGTCCCCTGTAAATAACCCTCGGAGCTCACATGGATTATTTAGACTTTCTGATGAAACTGCAGAAATGCCACTGCGGCGGCCGCGCGCCCAATCAGGCGGCGGCTCCCTGACCCCGGCCTCTCCGCGGCACCGCTGCTATGAGCTTCAAGGGGAAAAACCCTCCTTGTCTCTCGTTAGCCCTTTTTTTATGATCTAGGATTCTGTTAATAATGACTCCGTGTTACATAAAACAGATACATTAATGTCACCAAGTCCCAAAAGTACTGAATCAAGCTGACTCCTTCAGAAAGGAAGAAAGTAATAGATACGAGCCTTAATAAGAGCACGGATCCGAAGGATGGGAAGGGCTCCACCAAATCGCTTTCTCCTTCCTATTTGAAATGGGGGATTTAAAGGGCCATGCAGCTGGAGAAGATCAGAGTCGTGGCAAGATAACTGTGAACACGCCATCAAAGGGAGCAAATCAAACGTGATTTTAGGTGGTGTTGCAAAGGCACGCTCAGCCTGCTCCACCTGCCCGCTCCGCTCCCAGTTGCTAATGGGGAAAGGAGATGGAGAGGCTCGGCAGCCCCACAACCTGGCACTCACCTTTCATCTCCAGAATGAAAGTGCTGGCTTAGACCGCAGCTTTGGAGAAATAAGTTGCCTGGACTCAGTTTAGAGGAAAAAGTGGCCAAGTCTTTGACCTATGCACACGGCTGAGACTATTTCTACTCTCCTACAGCTGGAGCAGATGTTACAATTAAAAGCAACACCCAGTGACCGTTAGCGCTTGACAAATATTAAAACAGAACAAAACCCCTAATCAGAAGGATGAAAATACTTAAGTAGCAAAGCTAGTCATGTCTGAAAGCTTCAGAAAAGAAAACGCAGGACAGCCTGACCAAGCAGCCTGCAATGGAACGTGATGCACAAGAGAGGTGTGATCAGAATCAAACACTGGTGGTCTCACACAGATACAGGGTGCACACCTGGGTGGTAAATTCCCTGTGAATTGTGCCCAGGGAACAGGAAAATTGACTAATAAATGTGTAAGCAGTTGTAAGTAGCTTAAGGAAAGACATATGATAAGAAAATCAAAGTTATGTTTGCTGAATCGTGCTTAGCTGGGCATCCACCAGGGCAGGTGCTTGGACTCCCACCTCAGTGAATTTGTGCAGAGGTAAAATCTTAAGGCCAAGATGAGACTATAAACAGACACAGCGTATTTTGTAGAGTGGCACCAACACATAAGGCTGGATTTGGCAAAATGAAAACACAAGGAGGAAACATGAGGCCTGATGGGGTCCCAGGGTGGTGCTCCAGAAAGATGGAATCAAGGCAGGAAAGTGCCACCAGCCACAGAGAACACAATATCCAAACAACCCAGGATTTTCCTCATGCAGATATGTAACAAACAGGGGAAAACTTAAATTAATGGCAGACGTCTGAGCGACAGACTTCTGCCTCCTCCTCCCTCCTGGCCTGCTGAGCCTGGAAGCCCCAGGAGTGGAAGGATGCCCATGGACAGCAACAGTGTCCAAAGCAGTGAGTGACCACTGAGCGACGGCAGCAACACACAAACCGTGGGCGAGGGGAGTATGAGAGAGGGGAAGCAGGAGGTTCTTCCTTAGGAAACCTTCACTGTGCAATCTCCTGTTCCTGGCTTGCCCCAGGACTACGTCTCCCAGCAGAGCCTGGGAGCAGCTCTACACCAGCACTCAAGGGCCATCCAGACTCATCTGTACAAACAAATCCAAATTCAACTCCCCTGGCAGAGATTCTCCCAGGGATTAGGTCTATTAAAATTTGTATTTTGCAATTACTTCAGTTTGCTTTGCTTCTTTTCAAGGTTTTATGTTAAATTACATGGATGGAGGGTCAAGCTTTGTTTAAAAGATCTGTTTTTTCTAGGTTGTGCCACTGTTGGAACAAATTTTAAATCATGTGATACAATCACCGTTTTGATTGATAGGGTCATTTTTAACCAGACTGTCTGTGTTTAATAGAGCAAAATCTGGCTTAATCTACTAATTTTTAACTTAACATAAATAAAGAACATGACATGTCAGCCGTTTTTCCTAACGCCCTACTCCAAAATGCTCAAACTGGGATGAGGTTTGTGTTTATACAGCTCACCATGACACAGCAGGCACCTCCACTGTTGGGCAGAAAAAGCTACATCTCTGTGTGTCTGTTCCAAATTCACAGAGCAGCTGCACCAGTTCTGATCTAAGAGTGGTCTAAGAATTAATTTGTGAACAACCAAAGTACAATGTAAGTGCTAGGTGCAATTATTTCAGGCGCTAACTATCTCATGACGATGGCAGATAGGAGTTAGACAGCAACGAGACTAAAACTGTGGTTATTTCATTATTGCATAGACAATGCCAGCCCTCAAAGCATGCCAAGCATTTTCCAGATCAGAGGAAAGTGTGATCCCTGCTCTGAGAGTGCCTAATCTAAAAAGTCAAAGATGAAAAGAGGGAAAGGAACTCTGGATACAAAGGAATCTATGTAGTGACAGGTCCCAGCTTGTTATTTTAATTAAAAATATGCTAAATCCTTCTTTTTGCCTCTTTCAGCCCTCTCATCCTGGCTCTAAGCTTCAATTCCACTGTCCACATAACCTCCCTAATCATCCACTGCTCCCTCCACATAAAGGAGCTCCTTGGAGCTGTGTCAGTCTGGGAACAGGGTACGTGGCAGAGGGTGACACTGGGCACAATGACAGATCCCCAAGACTGGAAATCCAACAGATCCAGCCCAAATGTGCTTCCAGAGAGCCATGCATGTCCTGCCAACAGGGGCCTGGAATTCAGAGGCTTCTTGTTACTTATAGGGAATAAAATGAAGAAAAGTCCCCAGCAGTGTTCCCTTACACCTGGGCACAGCTTGCAAAGGGCATCCACTGCCCTAAACCTGCCCCAGAGGACCATCAAATCCCCTGAGCCCAACACATAAAACCCTGCTTTATCAAAGATTACAGAGTGAGCCAGCAGTGTCATCCCAGTTTAAATCTTGTCCCAGAGTTTTATGGGGGCTCAGAGGTCCCAGTGCCACCCTCCTGTTGGCACGTCCTAAACTTGATGCAAACATCCCCTGGTCCTGCTGCCTGTGCCCCACTCCCTGGCTGCCCCTGGAGCCCACTGGATATTCCCTCAGATGTCTAACAAGCGTTGAACACAACTGAGGTTTAGAGAGAGGCAGAAATCAATACAGCAGCTTCCAGCAGGCACGCTGAGGGATTAGCTGTCCCAGGGAACAGCACTGGCAGCTCAGAGCCAGAGTCATGACTCCGAATAGTGCGCGAGGTTTATGAGGCTGGGGAGCAGCCTCTGGCCTCCATGACCTCCAGCTGGCAGGGGAAAAGCTGGCCATGGAAACGAGCACCCTCAGCATCCCTGCTCCAGCAGCAGCAGCTGCCCTCGGCAGCGGGCAGGGCAGCAGTGGCCACACAGGTCACTCTGAGCACTGCCCGGCCACCCGTGAGTCCCACTCCTCCACTGCGGCCCAGTGATGAACTTCGGCTCTGGAGCTCGACAGGGAACAAACCAGAAAGGCTCTGGACTCCCTCCTTCCTGCAAGTGTGCAAGGCCAGGTTGGGCAGGGCTTGGAGCAACCTGGGATAGGGGAAGGGCGGGGGGTGGAACAGAAGGAGCTGTAAGGTCCCTTCCAACCCAAACCACTGCATGATTCCATGATTCCAACCCAAGAGCAGCAAATGGCAGGCAAGGCTGGTGGCACAGGTGACGGCAATGAGGCAGATCCTGGGAAACTGCTGGAAAAACATGGAAAGCTGCTTGGCTTGTACCATCACCAAAGGAGGCCCCACAAACCTCTAAAAACAAGATACAGGATCCTGTGTCACTGCTAACAAGTTCCTCTCTCTTCAGAACCCCGAGGTCCCCGAACCTCCCGAGCCCGACCGTCCCTTCCCGCGGCCCCGGCTCCCGGGCAGAGTCGGGGCAGCTCCGGGCAGTGTCCCCGCACAGGGATGGCCCCGCGCGGGTTCGGGCAGTGTCCCCGCACGGGTTCGGGCAGTGTCCCCGCACGGGTTCGGGCAGTGTCCCCGCACACGGATGTCCCCGCACGGGTTCGGGCAGTGTCCCCGCACACAGATGTCCCCGCACGGGTTCGGGCAGTGTCCCCGCACGGGTTCGGGCAGTGTCCCCGCACACGGATGGCCCCGCCCGGAGCGCCCCCGGCTCCCGCGCCGCGCTCTGACCCCGCCGCGCACAGCGCCGTAAATCTGCTGCACCTGATGGGAGATGGGCTTTTTAGGATCTCTCCGGGTGCTTTGAGGTAGCACTTCCATGAACTCCGTGCCACAATAAATAACGCTACCTGCAATATGTCTTAGGGAACGTGGCAGCAGCCGCTGTCCTGCCATGAATTTTTATTCTTTTGCCGTCTGGAAGATAGATTCCAGATACAGCATTACCCCGCACTTAGTGTCAAATCTCTTTACCCCTTTGCCCCGACAGAATGACAGGGACCACAAATAAAATAAAAGAATAAAAAAGAAGCATAGGAAAAATGGCCTGAGAGCAGAGGGAGAGCACTAAACTCCCCTCCCTCTGCAGCTGAGCAGCTTCAGATCTGACAGCAGTGACTAAGGCAGGGGCAGTTGGAATGGGAAAAGGCAATTTTTGAATACTGCCAATGAGATTTCTGCAGGAGGATTCCACAGAAAGCAGTGCAGAGATGAAATTTCTCTGAAGAGTATAACCTATGCAACAGTGGAGAGTATGGGAAAATGGATTTGTGTGCTGGCCCAAACTGCTACGCCAGGGATGGGGAAACGTACTGACTCAATAAAGGGATTTTTAAAGATAAAGCTTCTTTCATTTTAAAGAAAAGGGTCACATGCAATGACTAACAAAATGGTCTAAATATTTGCAAACCTTGACCTGTAGATCTGGTACCAAGGCTAGACTGCAAAGCAGGAATGCTGTAACCATTATCAACAGGAATAGCTGGGAAAACGCATGGAACTGGCACGAGAGTGCTGCAGGTTCATGGGGATTGCTGAGAGCCAGGGCAGAGGGCACCCCGCGGGGCAGGGCAGGGGGCAGAGCCCCTGGAGCAGCTGGACACGCTCGGAGCTCCTCTCCAGCCGGGCTCTGGCTGGTGACACCGGAGCTGTGCTGGCCCACAGGGGCAGGAGAACACTGGAACCCACGAGAGGCCAAAGGCCCATCCTGCAGCCCGGCAGGAGCCAGCCCAGGCAGCAGCACACGCAGGGGCCCCTGCAGAGGAGGACACTGGGCTGACCACGAGCCACAAGTGCCCTGGGATGTGCTGGAGGGACACGGGCAGTGGCTGGAGGGAGCTGGTCCCGCCTGTGCCCTCGGCTCAGCGCTGCTGAGGCTGTGCCTGCAGCAGGGGCCCAGCCCTGGCTCCCCAGTGCAGGACAGACACACGGACGTTCAGCTGGACAGGACAGCCAGAGGTGCCTTCCAGCCTCAGCGAGTCTGAGACCTGGCCCAGGACCAGGCTTTGCTTTCTGGTTGCCTCATAGAAGCAACTGAGCAAAGCACCCACAGGACTCACTTTAAAAAATCCCAAACGCAGGCAGGTAAAATATTATTAGTTATACAATTCCATTGGGACTATGAGAAATATCTCCTCAAACAACAAGAATACAGCTGGAAAAACTCTAGAAAAGGCAAACAACTCCAACTATCCAGGAGTTAATAGCACACAGGGCTTTTTTCCTCCCAGTCTCCCTCTTCCAGCTCAGTGCCTTATAGAACACCAACATCATGGCTCTTTTCCACTCTGAATATCTGGGCTGCAGTGCAATCTTGTCTGAATTTGAAGACGCTATTTTACGTTCTTCCTTTACTCTGCTGAAATTACCTAGTTTCAAGTCCCTGACATCTAAAAGATGTAAAGGGCAGCACTCCAGTACCCTCCCATCAACACACACATCCAGTTAGAGTGTTGCAAAGATCTCCCTGTCCCACCATCAAGTCACCATGGCTCAGTCTTGAGGTGAAGCCAGAATCCATGGATGGATGCCCTATGAAACGTCCCCTTCAGCAGGTGTGAGCCCAGCTCACACCAAAAATGATGACCCAGTTCTTGAAGCACAGCTGCCTTAACATCCATCCTCTTCCTATTTCCACTTCTGAAACTGACCTTTAAACACTGTACTAAGACTTTGCAAAAGACAAATTTTACTGAGCAACAGCTGCACAAAACCAGGCCCCTGAAGATGTCAAATGACACTTTTGCCAGACAGCAGAGTTAAAGTGAGGAGATTTACAAGGTCATTGACAAATGCAAGTATTGATTGAGTATTAAAGTGTCTTGTGATTAATACAGCCTTCGAAGTAATTAGTGCAGAAGATCTCTTATATCTCCCCATGTTTAAATAATGTATCTGTGAACATGCAGACCCCCTGTCAATCACTCTGGTTGAGGCCAAACATCATCTCACCTGATAACTCACTTGGAAACCGGGCTTCCTGCCTGTTCAGTCTTTCAAAACCAGCAACTCTTCCCTAATTGCCTGGGGTGACCTATATTTAGAGCCTTGCAGTTCACTGGGGGGATAGAGAGGAGGAGAGACCAAGGAAAAATGCTAAAGCACCTTATTCCTACAATGGCACAAAAACCCAGGAGAAATTCAGAGGCACTGAATGGAAGTGACCTCAGGAAAGGCTCTGTCCCTGTGAGGGGCTCCACACTCTGCATTTAAACAAACTCTCCAAGCCCCTCTTGGTTAATCCTGGGAGTAACTTCTGCAGAGGGAGAAACCCCAGCTGCTGCTGAGGACTCTCAAACTGCAGCTGGCAGTCCTGGTGTCCCTGTGCCAGCTCTTGGTGCCCACCAGAACAGCCTAAATGCCACCAACAGGAAGATCAGGCTGCCAGCAGTTCCTACAGCTACGTCCGAGTTTTCCCAGAGCAAGCCAGTGCTTATCCTTCCTCTGGATCCAGGATGGAAATCTTCTGCTTGAAACGCCTCTCTTGGAATAGATCAGCTTGACACCTTCTGGGGTTCGTGGAGCCCACGAAACATCAGGTACTTATCTAATGGCTTCTCAATCCCTTTTCTACCAGGCTCTAAGCAATTGCAACCACTTGGCTTCTCTGAAGCACACTTCGGGGTCGTTAAACATTTACTGCTTATTGGGTAAATAAGGCTCCAGGAAACTCCTTCCAGCTCACCCATTTCCCAGTTGCTGTTTGAGTCCAGGTTGGAAAAAGCCAAGAGCTGAACTGTGACCCCACCAGAACCTTGCTTTTACACCTTCCCCTAACAGGGACCAAGGACAGGTGTAGAATATACAAATATTCTGGAATTCTGCTAACACTTCACACTCTGCCTTCCTGGCCAGTGCCAGTGGGTGCAGAGCTGCAGCCATTCCTGGTTTAGAGGAGAGCTGGGAACCCAGCACAAGTGGATGTCTGGAGAAGACACAGCCCTCACCTCTCATGGCCTGTTGCACATTCCAAGGTTAAAACACGCAACAAATGGGACTTAATCACCCTCAGACCTGACTAAATCAGAAAAACTAAACTCATTCAGAGGGGGGAAAAATGAAGGAAAATAATCCTTCTTTGGAAGACAGTGAAAAAAATCCAAACCTGTGACTTCACAGAATCCCAGACTGGTTTGGATTGGAAGGGACATTAAAGCCCACCCAGTGCCACCCCCTGCCATGGGCAGGGACACCTTTCACTGTGCCAGGGTGCTCCAAGCTCTGTCCAGCCTGGCCTTGGGCACTGCCAGGGATCCAGGGGCAGCCACAGCTGCTCTGGGCACCTGTGCCAGGGCCTGCCCACCCTCACAGGAACAATTCTTTCCCAGTATCCCAGTTAACCCTGCCCTCTGGCAGTGGGCAGCCATTAAAGCTGGGCCTTTTGGCCTTCTCTTAGATGAAACACTAGAAATATTCTTCTGCCTTCAGTGTTAATCTCACTTTCTTTTTTCTCATACCTGCTACTGTCCCATAACTCGTGAGCCCCTCTTCCTTCTCCTCTTTCAAATTTATTTATTATGACTATTTAACCAGCTATTGGTTCAACACACTCCTCTCAAATATTCATCATTTGGTTCTCTGGGTAAATCGTATTTAATCAGCACAGCACAGAAAACAGTGTAATTATAGATGCCGGATGCCATTACACTCAGAAGAAATTAAACCTCATCTTAAGCTGTCCAGGGGTGCCCTGAGGAAAACAGGCTGCCTGGTGGGAAGGTGACCCAGAGGTTTGTGCCAGATGTGCTTTTAGGTCCTCCAGACTGAAGAAATGCAGAGGGTGGAAGGCACAGAGGGAGAAGGAGAGAAGCCTCTATGGACAAACCACCAGAACTTCTCATGAGCAATTCTGTAAATGCATCTTCTTTTTGAGAACACGGCAGCGCCTGTTCCGCCTTATGCCAATTACAGCACTTCTAACAAGGTTGTTTTTTAAGGTAAATAATTCTATTTTGGTAATACTAATGGAAAATGCCTTTACTGATCGATAAAGTCCAAAAAGTTATTACAGCAACAGTGATGCAAGAAGATGCTCAGAGGAAGCAGCGGGCCAGACTCCTCCAGCTGGCACAGAACCACTTAAAACTCAACGCCAGCCTCGGATAAAGCAGCACAGGTCACCCCGGTTATGGCAGGAAATGCCAGAGGAGCCCCTTCCCCTGCAGGCTCCGTGTGTCCATCTCCAGCCATCAGCAACGCCCCGGATCAGCCCAGAATGCCCAGAGAGCCCCGGAGGGGGAGGGGACCTATTGTGTTTTTTGGTTTGGCTTTTTTTTTTTTTTTTTTTTTTTCTTTTCCTCTCTTTGACCTAANATAATACATCTGAGGTTCAGATAAGTAACTAAGAGGAAGGAGAGCTCCTTCTAGTCCATCCTGCTGCTGACAATTAAGAAACCTCAAAGTAATTTTTGAAAATGTCAGCGTCTCATTTAGCAAAGGGATAAATAATGAATGAAGCATAATCACTGTCCTGCGCTGGTGGTACAGCTTCGCGGTGTCATTAGTAAACTAACGGTATAATATCTTCGTGTCACAGTTTAATTATATCTTGTAATTAGTTTCAGCAATGGATTGCACAGAGTCAGGCCCCCTGAGCTAAACAAAAGGTAATAGAACTTTCAGAGTCCTCGCATAAATCAATTATGAAAGTGTCCTGTGTTATTTGAGGCTTGTTTGCTGTAATTTTATGCACAAAGAAGAGATGATCCCTGCTGCCTACGGAGGGCGATTCACCTCACCAATTGCCTGAGTAAATGAGTGTGAGTGCTGAGGGGCAGGGGCTCTGCCAGAGCCAGCAGGGCAGGCTCTGTGTGCCAACGAGCCCGGCCTGGTGTCAGCAGCACACACAGGAGCCCCACGTGCAGGCACGGGGTAAGGGGAAGGAAACCTCCACCGTGAGAACGGGCAGGCCCTGGCACAGGTGCCCAGAGGCTGCCCCTGGATCCCTGGCAGTGTCCGAGGCCAGGCTGGACAGGGCTTGGAGCAGCCTGGGACAGTGCTGTGGGATGGCACACCCCGAGCACTCCGGGATCTGGTGACCTGCAGACACAGCACTTGGCACCACGATCCCCGGGCTGTTGGTGCTGATGTGCTCCAGGCCAGCAGCGGTGATGGGCACGGCTGTCCTGTGTCCAAAGCTGCACACTGCTGCACTTCTGTTCACTGCCCGAGCTCCAGCCAGCACCTCTGCCCTGTCCTTGGCCCAGAGCCAACCTGCCCTGTGTGCTCGGCTCTGATCTGCAGCTTGCACCAGCACATCAACGCAGATGAGATATTAACCGAGCACTTGTCCCTAAAGAGTGGTCAGGCACTGGAATAAGCTGCCCAGGGAGGGGTTGGAGTCACCCTCTCTGGAGTATTCAAGAGATGTCTCTGGATGTGGCACTTGGGATGTGGTTTAGGGCTGGTTTTTGGTGTTGGGGTGATGGTTGCACCTGATGATCTTAAAGGTCCCTTCCAAGCTTGATGATTTGCTAAAACCAGCCCCCAGCAGCAGTTCCTGGTCCAGTGACTGTCTTCAGCCATATTTGGGGTTGTTCTTTCTCTTGCTCATTCCTGATCTTACTCATCTGCTGCCACGGGAGAGAATCCCACGGGAGGGCTGTGCTGGAAATGGATCCAGGCAGGCTGAGGGGTCCCTTGAGGTTACCCAGTTGTACTTGCAGTGGATCAGAGTCTGCTGCCATCCCACATGCTGCTGCTTGAGCTCTGGAAATTCTACAGGAGATGCCCTTTTCCTAAGAGCTCTTTATGCCGCACCAGGGTTGTGGATAGAGCAATCCATACCTGGGAAGGGGTTGGGAATGATCCCCACCATCCCAACCCCTATACTCTCATGTAGTTTCAGGGGGAAAAAAAAAAGTTGAATTACTGGAATTTAATGTATAAAATAATGTTTCACAGTTCAGGCTTAATAGCTGTATTGCATTTGCATATTTTTTCCCCAGTCTTCTGAGGAGTCCTACGTATTCTGTCACCATTCCACTGTGTAGGGATGCACACACAAGGCTGTCCCTGCTCTCATGTCTGAGTGCCTGAATCATTTATCTTTTCACGTTGCTCCTCTGCCCCCACTGCTTGGTGTTGGAAGCTGCCTATGTGACGTGGGATGAAGATGGAAAAAAAAAAAAACCTAAATAAAATGAAACCTCTCAGTGTGTCTAATTTTGGCCTACTGATATCTCCAAAAGCAAAAAAGGCTCGCAGCAGCAGCAGAGGGCTGTCCGGGGGTCACCCAATCCACGGCTGAGTGTCTGGGACCCCACTGCGGGCAGCAGAGGGGAGTGTGGAGAGGAGTCTGAAAGGTGCCAAGACGTGTAATTGTCTCAGTCCTGATCAAGCTGCAGAACACACCGGGGTCCTGGTTCAAAGCCCTCCTCAAGTCTGCCTTGAAAGCAAATCCCGTGGCACGCTGGCCTTGCTGTTTATACAACAACTTCCAGGTTTAAATGAAAAGCTGCTTCCCAAAGCAGCCTGAATCCTCCCATTGTGAGCCCTTCAGCAGATTTAACAATAGGAAAAGCACCGAGTAGGAAAAAAAAAAAAGGGGGGGGAAAAAAAAGGAAAAAAAAAATCAAGTCCAGTCCTCGGAGCGGTGCTGCAATCCAGCCGGTTGCCATGGTGACATGATGACTTGTTCACATGGCAACATACCTTCGGTCCACTATTAAAATGATGGGAGCAAACTGGGCTGCACCGAGCTCGGCATCCTGCGAGCGCCCGCGCGGGAGGAGGGACCTGCAGAACAAAGGTGGAGAGGGCACTTCTGGGGGCAGGGGAAGCCAAGGGGGATACGCTGAGGTCCAGATCTGTATCAGAGATGAGTAACAGCTGGAGGTGATAAACTAAATTTTGCTTGGATATAAAATCTGCCTTCAGAAGCCAAAGGATGTTTTCCGTACGTTAGTGGCATCATCCAGAGAGCACCGAACTTCTTTAGGATGTGACCTCGAGTAGCCACGGCAAAAAAATGAATTGGGAAAGGAAGGGAATCACTGGAGACCCCATCAACACAAAACCAGTTGTGGTAAAGGTAAAACTCAAGAAATAGCTGTTGCAGCAGTGAACTGCAATCATGTAGTTTGTAATTTACGTTAAAATCCCAAACAACTAGCAAGCGGGAAATTGTGCAACATCTATTTAGTCACAATGAATACCCAAGATTATAAAAAGATATCCCTGTTGCCATGTTATTGGTGTGTTTTCTGCAATTCTTTTAATTTTAACAGATTTACACCTCTTCCTGATAGCATAGAAAATGGTGATACCACTGGGGAGCTCATCATCCACCCGTCCCTCATTTAGATGAAGGACAGGATGAATCTCTTTGGTTTATGAGGCATGTGCATCATACAAAAGACATGAGAAACTCTCTTAAAATATAAAACATGGAGGAAAATACCCCTAATCCAGATTCTCTTTTAATTTAATTTGCAGAATGAGAATGCAGTGGAGCTCACCATGGGTGAGGAGGTGGCTTTGGAGGCCATGCTGTGAGTCCCCAGCACAGAGGCCCCAGATTTTAGCAGATGTGAGAGCAGAGAAGGATTCATTTCCTCTCTATCACTGAAAACACAGTGAACAACGACCTCGTAAGGATGGTAAACTGCATGTGGAAAGAAAGAAAAGCAACCTTCTGGTGTCCATCAAGCCATCACAACAGCCACACTCACCTTCCCTCCTGAGGACCAAAACAGCTACAAAGTGCCTGTAGTCATTAAATGATTGCAGATGAAAATGCCAGAGATGGGCTTGGGCTAAACCTCACGAATTCCCAGCCATAAGGCTTCACAGACATTCCCTCACCATTCATTTGCTGTTTCCTTTTTCTCTGCACACACCTGTACCCAGAAAGTTTGTGCTTGGGAAGCACAGAGCATCCTACACCCTTCCCAGGCAGAGGTTCCCTACCCACCCATGAGCAGCCAGGCAGCAGAGAGGATGGCAGCAGCTGGAAAGGGCACAAAAAGCCTTTGGAGTGCAGCTGTACAGCCATGCTCGGTTTGTAGGAGCTTTTCAAACAACAACGAGATTCTTTTGATTTAAGGTAAATTTCATATTTTGCATGAGTCAATCTGACAGGGCCGGCAGGAACACAGAGGCAAGGGGCAGGTCTGGAAGCAGTCTGGGAATCTAACTTCATATATTGGAAGGTCCCATTTTTATTGATAATGCTTTAGTCGATACACTCAACAGTTCAAATGAACTTGGAATCTTTCAGTGTGACTCAATGCTTTATGTCCAGTACACCAAGATGTGGAGCAGAAATTAGGACTATAACTGACTAGAAAAATCTAAAATCAACAAACAGGTTCACAGTTTCATTTTCTAAAGACTGGTACCGAGCTGGAGGAAATACACCCTCAGTATTTATTTCAATTGGTCTAATTCACAGACTTTTGAAGTGGGCACAAGAAGTCTTTTGCAGTGCTTTTCTCTCTCATCTCTTACTGCTCCATCCTGGCATATTCAGAAATGTTTTGCTACTTTCCACATCCCACTGGCACCATGTACAGCTGCCCAACCCCTCCTATAAACAGCTGCTTCTACAAATTGCAATAATGTTACTTTTTAAAAAGAATAACAATTCCTATAAAGAGCAGAGAAATGGAACCAAGTTCACCTATTCCTTAACTTTTGAGGATAAACCTAATTTTAGAAACGAGATTTATCTGAGGAATAAATCAGGAAGAATTTTCAGCCACTTGCAGGAACTTCATTAAGGAAATAGGAACGTGCAGGTTCACCAGAGAGCCAACAGGTGTTTAAACAATTCCTACTACCTACGCTCTCACGTCGACTTTATTTTCAAGTTTCACTCAATGATGGAGTTGTTCCTCAGCTCCTTGTGTGCTTAGCCATTTAATTAAAGCAATCCATATTGAATTCATGTCCAGATGCCTTGACCAGCAGAGCCAGATCCTCATTGGCATGCCAGCTGCTCAAAGAAGAGCACAGCCCCTCGCATACTAATCAGAGGGGAAGGCAGTGATTCATCAGCCCGCGATACTGCTTCAGCATCTACAAGCACTTATGACATGTAATTGCTGGTGCATAAGCAAGCCAGGCCACATTAAAAAGCCCACAGATAGTCAGAGATAAAAATTAATGACTTTTGCTTTGTGTAATCCTGCCTGTGCTGGGGGGAGGGGAGGGAGACTGGGATTAATGGACAAATGTAAGGAGGCACAAAGGAACAAAGAGTTTCTTGGCCTTGTTTACATATTGAACAATAATAATAAAAGAAAAGTGACAAGTTATGGGAAAGGCAAGTGTGAATTTTCGGCACGAGTGAGTTGGAAGACTGCTTGCAGTTCATTATGGATGCAGAATTTCCATACTCATTATTCTGAAACAAACCTCCTCGGAAGGCCCTTCTGGGACCAGTGGCAGCAGTTTTTATTATTCATCTCTGGCTGGTATTGAGGATGTCATTAGAGAGCTGCACGGCACGCGGGCAGAGGGGGATCTCTGGCTGGGGAGGAGTAGCTCATCCTTCCCGAGGCCGAGCGGCCGCCCAGCCGGGGTCAGCGAGGGCCACGGAACATCAGGGAAGAACAGGGAGGTAAATCAAGGACAGCAGACAAAGACATGATGTAATGCACCCACAACAGAAGCTTCTGCAGATCAAGTGCTCATCAAAATATTCACGCATCAGCACTGTTGTTTGAATCTCCCTCTCCCTGCCCCAAGTCCCCTTTCTTCCCCAGTGATGAGTACAACCTCTTTGGAACACTTTTGAAGGAAAATGCCATTTTTTCTCTTATTTTTTCTTTACCATTTGCTTTCTGAAGCCTTGATGAGATGTGAATCACAAGTTACCTGAGCTAGCTTCCCACTCGGAGGGAACAAAGAGGATGTGTGTGACCTCACACATAATCAGACCTAGTCTCACCCAAAGCTCACCTCCATCCACCAGGCAACATCTGCTACTTCCACAGCTCCCAGGGCTCTACTGAGCTCAGCAGAAACCTGCCCAGGTGCACTAGCAGAGATCAGGGAGCAGAGAGAGCTTCCTGGCATGAAAACCACTAAGTGGAAGTGCAGCTGCACGTTCCCCAGGCCAGTACCTCCAGTTCACTCCTAAATGCTGGCTCCAGTCTAGACTCTGATTTCCAGTCCACTTCAGCCATGACCCTCATCCAAGAAGGCCAATTTACTACCTGTTGAATGGAAGTTTCTTCTCTGTAGCTGGGAAGAGTTATTTTAGGAACTGTGGAGTTATCCTAATTGCATACATCTCAGCACTATGGAAAACTGCCATTGCCATGACAATAGTGCCAAAAAATGGATGAGAAAAAGTATTCCTGAGTCAAGCATGCTGATCATTTTAATATGCAAATAAACCTTTCCCACAGAGGTCAGCTATGACCACTGCTCAGCCTGGAGGTGACAACACAGGGGTCTGGCATCCAGCACGGACACGGCGGGCAGGGCACGGCACAAGGGCTGTACTTTATACAGCACGAATTGATCACCTTCCATTTGAGCCCATCTCCCAGCTGGGAACATTTGCAAAGCCAGTCTGGAGGGCTCCTGGGCCTTCCCAGCCCTGCAGAGCCCCGAGGAGCGGAGGGTGAAGCAGCAGTCTCAGGAAAACAGAAAATCATTGCTATCGGCAGGCGGCTGAGCAGCCACTCAGAGCCATCACTTGTGTTTAAGCTCTGCTGCCTCCACCTTCCCCTGTGCACACCTCACTCCTTATGTAGCAGGTTCACCACATAATTCATCTGGGTTGCAGAAATATTACTGGCTGCAGGTGAGGAAGCAGAAGCTGCAGCTGCATCCACATCACCATAGGATTTATTTACAACTGAGGCTTTGTGGTGCAGCCAGATAAAAGAGGATTAAATTACGCTCTGTAGATTAAGAGTCTGAACACTATAAAACTCCTAAGCCTTTGTATGCTAAGCAAGAACTTTGACTCCCACGGGAGCTGCAACAGAGATTCTGCATACACAGAGAAGACTCGGGTTGTTTTGTTTTTTTTGCTATCTCACCGTATCTTTCCCAAACAGAGATATTATCAAACTGATTTGGAAACTCAGCACCAAAACAGTTCAACTGAATTATGATGTCCAGTGCATTTTCATCTCAGCTCCTCCACGTGCTTGTTCAAACAGGTTTTCCCACTGTAACAGTGTTCCCACCAGTTACAGAGTCCATATTCCCATCCCACTGCTCCACCATTAGGGATCTTTGCCTACTGACAAAATGTACTAACACAACACTCATCCCAATCCCTTTCCTGCTCCTCTCCTCCTTCCTTTTTCTCAGATTTAACTTACATAACTTACAAAATGCACATAAAAATTCTCTTTCAAACTAGTTCTGTCTTCCTCAACCTTATTTTCCATTTTTCCCTCCATACTTTTGGAGAAAAGCAAGAAAACATTTCTGTTTCATGTCCTCATACAGTATCTTCTGCACCAGAAGATAGAATAAGCTGATAACCTGCTCTAGGCAGAAGATGTTTGAGTTTAATCACTGTAAGAGTCCACTAACAGCTGTTCCTGGAGTTAAAACACTAAGTGGAAGTTACCCATGTAAAACTGTTCAAGACTGCTGGGATTTTCTATATGTTATGGGTTGAGCATTTTAAGGTAAGTCTTGTGTTTATTTTCTTTACTCACAGAGTGCTGAGGCCCTGGCACAGGTGCCCTGAGCAGCTGTGGCAGTGGCCCAGGCCAGGCTGGATGGGGCTGGGAGCAGCCTGGGACAGTGGGAGGCGTCCCTGCCGTGGCAGGGGTGGCACTGGGTGAGTTTCAGGTCCCTTCAAACGCAGAGGGATTCTGTGAAGAGCTGGAAGAGCAGCCTCCCTGCTGCGGGCCAGCCCACAGGGCACCGAGGGACAGCAGCGGCCTGGCAGCAGCTGAGGAGGGGATGGTAACAGCAATCACAGGTAACTGTCTCAGACACAGGAAGAGAGGGGTAAAAAACCTGAAGCAGCTATCTTTAAAGAGAACAAGCAGATCTGAGTAATCCAATTTAGGGGAGATAAGAGTCTGCTGGTAGCACTGTCCTTTAGCTGGACAAACGCCTTCGTTCAAGTGTCAACCCCAATCCTGGGGAGGTCACGCGCGGGGCCCGCAGCCTAATGGACTCCTCGATTGCCTGAGTGGATTTCCCAACAAACACGCTGGCCCAACAGAATTGATTTTCAGGCTGTGCGCGGGTCTCTAACGCAATTACCCTGCAGCGAGGCCGCCCAGGCCGCCGGGCAGCGCCAGGAGGTGCCGCGCCGGCACAGCCCCGCTCCTAATTGTTTAAACAGCTCTGGAATTCCTTTTGCTCTTTCTCAACAGAGAATAATTATACCCCTGCTTAAAGAGGTCTGGAGGGACCTCAGAAGAAACTTTCCCTTCCAGCTTTGTGTGTTAATGAAAAAAATCAAGTCTTAGCTCTCTAATAGGGGAATTCAATTTATGACGAGCAAATACAATCATCTCAACACCAGTGCTGCCACAACGCCTGCCCAGCTGCTGCTGCACATGGGCTCCTACAGATCTTCTGACACAGGAGAGCCAAACATCTCCCTGATACTGTAACATCAGATTTGTGCACCAACTGGATGGAGCAAGATCAGATTTAGTGTTTCCTCTAATTTGTTTTTTTTCTCAGGGAAGGTTTGGACTTACTCTGAGAGCCAGGAGGTGACCCTGGAAGGGCTGGGGTTCTGGGGGCTGTACAAAAAACCCCAAAGCCCAGAAGTTACATGCCTGGGACTTGCCACTGCTGCCCTCTCATGCCCTGAGAAGGCAGGGCTCCCAAAACCACTGCACGGAGACTGAGATGCACCACGCTGGGTCCAGCTGAGAGCCAGGGCCAGAGGACATGGGCACGTGGGCACTCGCTCAGGGACTCCCCAGCTGGTATCTCATCCAGCTCCCACGTTCTGTACCCACCAATGAGCCTCTTCTCCATAAATTTCATCTATCTTGAACTCATTTATTCTTCTGTCCGCCACAATATCCTGTGCAATAAATTCCATGAGTTAATTCTGTGTGCTAAGGAAAGGTACCAACTTGTCTTTAGTTTAACTTTCTCTGTTTGGTGAATACCCCACTTGCTTCTTCTAACTGTTCCCCAACCATTTTTCCTGTGCCACTCACAGTTTACAAGTTGCTACTGCTACATCCCACTTACTATCATGGATTATGAATTCCAAATTTTAGTTCCTCTGCTGGTAGAAGATGCCCCATGTCCATGGACAGTCTGCCTGGTAACTCAGCTGCCCATTTGGCTGCTCTCCTGGCCCAGCATCCTGATCATCCTTCTGAGGCCGCAGCACTTACGAACACAGAGCATCCCCCATATCTCCACTCTGGAGTGCCAAAGGATGGTCTATCCCACAGCTTTTCAAAAAGCCACGACTTAATCCACGGTGCTAAAAAATTCTTGGCCAAATAAAACTGCAGCCATACAAAGCTGCCTGACTGATTTAGTACTGAGGGAAGCAGTGCAGCTGCAACCAGCTCAATGCTGTGCCTGAGCAGCCAGAATCATTCCTTGACAGAACATCTACCTGGATGATGGATCCACTGCAACCCAGTCCTGTGCTGACTCCATCCATGCTTCCTCCAGCCAGTGGGAGGCTGCTCCAAGCACACTGCACTCTCCTGCTGCACAAAGCCATCTGTCAGCTTCTCAGCCTGATTTCCCTTTCCCTGTCTTCCACCAAAGTAGGAGCAAACGGGGCCAGATTCCAGCTGTATTTTTCATCCTCCAATTAGCAGGCTCCAATTCATCACTCTGAGTATCTCCTGGCATCAGTGCTGAGATTCCCTCCTCACGCCTGGTAAATCGGTCTTCATTTAAAACCCTCTCTCTTAGCCCTAAATGGAAATCAATTCTGCAAGTTTAGCAAATAGTTAATTACTCCACAAAGAGGATTGATTGGCCTTTGATCACCAGAAAGCTCTGTAGTGCTATTAGTCTCTTTCATCTGTGATTAAACCACAGAGAAAAAGAAACAAAAACTAAATTAGGCTTCTCCTGTTATCCTACAAATATTTAATGATGGGATAATCTCCTAAAGGTGTGATCAGGGGATATACATTCTGCCAGGAAACATCTCCAACTCAACCTTGAACCCAAAATCTCTCCCTGCAAAGAGCCTGGCAATGAACTTTACAGAGGCATGGAGCTGAGCTCAAAGGGATGCTTTGTAGTACACCCTCTTCTTGGCCTTTTCTTCTTTCCTCTTCTTATGTACGTTTTAATGCAGATAAAGATTTTCCCAACGGAGCCCTGACATGAATAATAATAATAACAATAATAACAATAATAAAGGCTCCCTTTAAATTCAGTTTTGGCTCTGCTGACTTTCTCAGCAGGACAAGCCCGTGTCCTGTTGATTTGCAGCATTGTACAGAGCTGTTTCCCCAAATGATGGGATCCTCCCACTTCAGACAAATTTCAAGTATCGCAGTTCCCCACTGCTAGTCCATTCTAGAATTCAGTCCCAGGGAAGCACAAAGCCACCAAGCTGCACCACGACAGACGCTGTGATGGCAAGGTCATAGGATGGAAAATAAGGATCAAGCCGCATTTCTCACATTCCAGGAAAATTGAAGGACTGGGAACCTTCCTCTCATGACACTAATGCAAAGTTCATTAGGGGCGGCTGGCACGGGCTGTGCCCCTCACAGCCACACCAGAGCCCTGGGCAGCCAGGCCAGGGCTGTGCTGTGTCAACACAGACCTGAGAATTGCTGATTGCCCATCACCACCAGAATTTTAGGAGAACCATGGAAACACCCCTGCTCTTCTCCAGCAAATTCTTCTCAGCTGCAAATGGTGCCACTCCCAGCACACATTCCCAGATGCACCAATGAGGGTTGAACCCAGCATCAGGCACGGAGAGTGCCCCAGATTTCTGCAGCCTTTGTCTCCCTGGCTGAGGAATGTAACACCTACGGCACTGGTCATCTGAGGAAGCCAGCCCCAAAAGTCAGCAATGCTTCCACAGCACAGTGGAACCAACAACAAATCTAAAATGATCATTTCTGCCATGGGTATGGAAGGCAAAGACCCTGCTCTGTAGGCCAACAGGGAAGCACAGGACACAGCCACGTATCCAGGAGAAGGTCAGATTTCAGGAGGCTTATCTTGCCAGGTGACCTGATTAAGACACAAGATGGGAAGGGAAGGGATGGAGCTGGTAATGCTGAACTTCAAGAAGTTTCACAACTTGCTATGGAAACTCAGAAAGTTATCGAAACTTTTTTTAGCACTAAAATGTCATAATATTCTTCATGCAAGAGAAAAGAAGAGCCTCCTGACATGTTTTCAACTCTCGAATGGCAAAGAGTCCTTGAGGGGCCGTGCCACGCATCAGGCAACAGCAGGCGTTAATTAGCCCAGGTTTCCTACGGAACTGTTGTGTGCGGGTGTGCGGGTGCGCGTGTGTTTTTCTTTCCCTGGGTGTCTCATTTGCAGAATGTTCAATCATCCCCTCTCTCCTGACTCCGCAGCCGTGTGTGCTCCTGTGCTGACACCTGTCACACAGTGCCACCGCAAATTGGACGTGTCAGCCCCAGCGTGCTGGTGCCAAGGTGTGAATTAGATGGAGGCTCTCACCGCCACTCTCCTGACCTCTCCACTCCATTACCAGGACATCCCAAGCCTCAGGGTATCAAAAACCAAAACACAAGGAAAAGAACCCTACACACCCAGTGCAACCATCGGTGACACTTTCCTCTCCAAAAGAGGGAAGGATTCAAATAATTGGAATTTGTAAACACACTGATTTCATTTGCACAACGGCCAGAAATGGGCTTTGCTTTTTTGTTTGTGCCATACCAGGAGGCTCTAGAGGCCAGAAAGAAAAGGGAAAGTGAATAGTTAGTGGAGCTTTCAGATGAAAAGACTCCCAAGTCACTCTGCACAAAGGAAAACAAGCGTTTCTGTCGTGCCTGTCGGTGTGGATGTGGTCACCAGCAAACTGCACCAACAACGCCCAGACAATGCCCGTGGCTGAGATCACCCCAGCTCCCAGCCCTTACCTTGCGTGGAGCTGCGGAGGGGGAGTGGCTGTTGTTCTGTTTTTTAAAACAATGGCTCCCAGAACAAAAGGCTGATTTGTACAGCAGGCAGAGCTGGGGACCACCTAGAGCACGGGGCTGCAGCCCCATATGGTGCCACACAATAACAAATAAGAACAACAATAAGGAAAGCTGCACCCACTTTGCTCGGTACGGTGTTCTCAAAGTTACACAGTACGAAGCAATTATCCCAAAGTGGCAATTTTATTTGAAAATAACATTTAAATTAAAATGGGCATTTCAGGGCCTCCTGCTGAAGAGTGACATGGGCTGTTCAGGGGCCCACTGTCACTTTGTCAGCTGTCACATGCTGCCTCCTGCTAAATGGGCGCAGTTTGCCTTTACCCTTTATCCAGACTCTTAAAAATGCCGCATGCATTTTATGAAGACCAACTAAGTGGGATTGCATCTCTGACAGCTGTTCCAGCTTGGACTCAGTGAAAGCGCTTTGCATACATCTATCTTTTCTGCTAACAATCCGGATAGATAACAAAGCTCAGGGAGAGGGGTGTGCCAGGGGAGAGCGCTGGAACAAAGAGCTGCCACGCCCCGGTCACCTGCGAGCATCCAGCCCAGGGGAGCACCAATCAAAGGCATGTTTCACGAGAACTCAGCTTTGCTTCAATAACTTTCAGGTCTCCTACCTCCTTGCAGCAGGTAGCTGTACATCCTGCAAAGCCCAGCACAGCCAGGTGTCCCTGTGGAGCTGGGCAAAGAGGCAATGCTGTCCTGGGTCAGCAAGAACGAGGGACAGCAGTGCAAAGCTGACAGTACAGGAGGGAACTCGCGATTCTATGGATTCCTTTACACTTGGTAAATTCTGGACTGCTCCTTAAAATTTGGCAATTTTCCTGATTCTCTCTCCTCCTCTTTTTACCAACACATTTGACTTTCAAAACTCTCCATGTCACAAACACTGTCCTTCAGCCAGTGGACAGGCTGAACCTTTATGCTCTGAGTTACCACCTGCACACTCTCACCACAGCCTTCTCTTGAGGCCAGTGTTCCCCACACCTAAAGCACATTCCAAGGTGCTCCAGTGCTGCTATGGAAGCAGCCACATGCTCCTGAGCACACGCAGACACATCCAGCAGCACCCCCAGACTGTCCCTCGTGTTCCTCTGCACCTGTACCAGAATCCCAGAGTCACTGTGGCAGGAAAAGCCCTCCCAGAGCAGAGCCCAGCCTGTGACCCAGCCACACCCTGGCACCAGGCAGAGCACGCCTGGGCATCATTGCTGTGATCCTGCTGGACCTGCAGCCTGGGAGGAGGCAATCCCTGCAACTAACCGAGCTCCTCTGAAATGCTCTTCTCTCACACCCATGAGATAAGGACAGCCCTTCTGATCAAAGTGGCAATTCCTATTGGCAAGGCAGAAGCAAGGCATCCATCCAAAATAAGGCCAACATGGCTGAGTTGATTCCCTGGAATCACTGGATACTCATACTGAGGGTTTTGTAGTTACAGAGCTAAATCACAAAATATATGAATATAGAAATATTTTTGAAACAAAACCTTCCTCATAAAAAAGCTCCTATACAATGGAGCTGAAGCAACTGGTGGTCATCATGGCTCCTTTTGTTTCTGGGCTCAAGAAGAAAGCTTCCTACCAGGAAGGCCAGTGTCTTGGGCCAGTGTTTCCCAGTTCCACGAGACTCTCCATGCCTTAATTTCCTTCCACAACAAGATGATGTTTTCATGCTGGATTATGTTACAAAGATTTTCAGAGCTGAGATTTTCACATCTATGGTAATGAGGACCCCTTGGAGTAGGTGGAACATGTGCAGGAGATTCACTGATGGGAAGCAAATTCTAATTTCTTCCTGCTTTTATTGCTGATTAAAGTGAAGAAATGTCTCTACTTTGCTCCATTCTGTGTTATAAGAGCTCACATAATCACTGACAATAGTTTAAGGTATTATCTGATCTATGGAAATGCATGTATTTAAAAAGAGGTAAAAGTCTTAAACCCAACATATTAAACATGAAAGGGGTGTCTGGTTTACTTGTTCAAAGTAAAGGATTTGCTCCCAGGAGTGACACATCTATTACTAATTAAACAATTAATTTATTATGCAGCACTTGCAGAAAACAACATATTTGAAGTCTGAAAACATCTGCTAAAGAATAGAAAATAATTTGGATACAAATAATTATCTTCAGGATTTTTCTTTGCACTGGAAGATGCTAAACACAATTCCAGTGTTGTTTTCTCTGAGCTAGGTAACAGTCATGGTGTCAGCAGCAATGCTGAGGCAGAGTGGAGCAGGAGCAGGGACTCGTTTTCCCAAACACGCCCATTTCTGGGTCGTTTTAGGGCTCGTGCAGAGACAGGGAGCTCCTTCCAGCTTCCAGTCTGCAGGACCACCAGAGCCACGAGCAGCTGCCCCTTGGCTCCCCAGAACCCTGGCACCAGGCAGGTGGGGAGCTTGTCCACCCCTTTCCCAGTGACCAAACATCAACAGCAGTCAGTTTTTCTGTCCTCCATGACCCAAAATTCCCTGCAGGAAAACCCCCAGCACATCCCATCCAGCTGTACATCCACACACATCTGTGCTATGGAACAGGAGGAGATGGATGCTCTCAACCACAAATACAGGTGCAGTTGCCTCTCGGTGAGGATTCAAGGCTCTCTCCTTTATCTAAAGGTGTGATTCAAAATCTTGTCCATCACATCAAGCACCCCATTCAGCTGGAGCAGAGGGCCTAGGCTGCCCCGCAGAGCCTTTTTCACTCCCAGCTTTCTCAAATACATTGACACAGAAGGAACTACCTCAGCCATCAGCTTTCACCTCAGCTCTTCCCTGCCATCATTCTCAGATTTTTGTCTCCTGTTGACTTTCTTTCTCTCTAACACCCCTAAAAATCTTTTACTTAACATCTTTATTGCTTAAATACTTGCCTGGACACCCATTGCTCGTCACACATAGAATGGAAACATCCTTTCTCCAGTCTTAACAGCTTCTTATTCCTCTGAGAGCCAGGGCAAAAAAAAACTTCCAAGTTTTGTGGCATTGCAACCATCTACAGGTGCTTCCTTTTTAGTGCATATATATTTTCTCCCTCCTTGATAGTCCCTTATAATCCATTCTTTACCATTTCCCTCCAGTATCCAGCAGCTAATTCCATCCTTGTACTTTTCTTTCCATCACCCTCCATCACAATTCCTTTCTGTATTCATGTTCTCTCCTGTGCTGCTCTTTTAACCAGGCTTTCTGTAAGACCCATAAAACAAACCCATTATTTCTGAATTGTTTATTAAAGCTCTCCTTTCCTGTGTTGGCTGCAGTAATGCCGACTGTGTCTGGAGCCCACAGCTGATCACACCACCCCCTATCCCCACAGTTTTTGTGTCACCTCTTGATTTCACCAACACTTGGCACTCATCTCAGACAAGAAAAACCCTTAGGTTCACAAGAAAACCCCTTAAGCAGAAATTGGTTTTATCCCAACAGATTTATCAAAAGCTACTTTCCCTCTGAACCACAGCCTCTTCCTCCTGTAGCAATCTGGACTGAGAAACAGCAAATGCACCAGGGGTGGAGGGGCTGCCAGCGTGGGGATGGCACAGAGCTGTGCCACACACCCAGGAACGCTCTGGGGCGGGGGCCAAGGGCCCTGAGCAGGGTGGGGCTGTGGGCACCTGCCTGGGCTCGCTCTGCTCCATCCACACTGCGGAGCTGCCGCTCGCACAGGAGGAGCTTCCGCACTCCTCAATGTGATTAGAGAAAAGACTGGAAAATGGGATCCTCGTGTTCATTATGAGGAAAGTAGTGCTTGAAATAAAGTCCCAAATATGTTTTGTAGTTGCCTTAGATATCACCATTATTAGTGGCCTTAAGAGGTGCGAGAAATTTCTATAACTAAAAACGTAACAAAGGACCAGAGTACTTGGGGAGAACAGTAGAAAAATCAGGCTTTTTTTTTTTAAATAGATTTTAAAGGTATACAGTTCTTGCGATTTAAATTTACCACCAAACCTCCCAGCTTCTCCCCCAGTGTACCAATTCCGGGCTACTTAGAAGGAAAAAAAGGAGAGAAAAAGGAAAATCATTAAACAACCCCCCAAAAAGAGGGCTCAATGAGGTCTCATTTCGTCGTAATGAGCTCCAATTTAACATGATCATTATTTCTGACATTAAAGGCCTGTGAATAGTGTCACATGCCCAGAAGCTATTTTTTTTTACCCTCTAATGCCAGAAATAACAAGCTGCAGTTAAGGGACAGTGAATCAGGGTCTGTAAAATTACATTAAAATAGGAATTTCACTACTGATAGAATGACTCTTATCTAGGCAGCCCGTTCTGAAGGAGGTTTCTGGAGCGTGTGGTTGCTGGAGATGGGGCTGGTACCCGGCAGCCCTCGCATGGTGCCCGTGTCCGCAGCGAGGAGCAGGAACCAGCAGCAGGCACACCCTGGGCTCCTGCCAAGAGCCCCTTCCAGCAGCAGGCTCAGCCCTCCCCACGCAGGGGAGCCGTGGTGGATCCAGAGAGCCCCAGCACAGCGCTGGGAGCGAGGGGTGAGCCAGCAGGGCAGCCCAAAAGAGCCTTTCCTCAAAGGAACACACTCTGGCTTGGGAAACGCAGCTTGCCTGAGTGCAGCAATGAATTCTTCACACAGGGCACGAGGGGATGAGAGAGGCTGGTGGCACAGAAGCACTTGGAGCACATGCCATGAGGTTGGTGGCACATTTCCCTCAAACATGATACCTTGACAAAACCCTGCACAGCTTAGAGCCCTCCCTTGTAGCTGTTTGTTTTAAGGAAGTTACTAGTTCGCTGCAGGTCACCTCCCACTTTTGCCAAATAAAGCTGTCCAAGGTGATTTCACAGCCTCACAAAGGTGCCAGGGACTCCATCAGTGCGTTGAGGTGTGGAGAGAAGCTGCAATGCCAGAGGCAGCCAGTGCAGGGTAAAGGGAAGCTCAGCTACAGACACACCTTGGGAAGATTTGATCAACGTTACTTCCTTATATTAAATAGACATGATGCTAATTTTCCACCCACAAAGTACAAATTCAACATCAGGGCACGGCTTCAGAACCGGACAAAGACTCCAGATGGTCCCAGCTGCCATCTCACACTCCATGTGAAATATTTAGTGTTACAAAAAGATGAAGACACATACACACCCTCAGAAAACACAAACCAGCTATATCCAGTGGTATTATTCCCATTTTATGGTAGATGAAAGCCTCATTGATGTAAACTGGGGATGAACAGATGATTTTGGGGGTTATTTTTGTCTGATACATATGAAGGTAAGGTCACTTCCATCCAAAGGAAACAAAGAAATTCTCCAATGACTGAATGACTCCAGCTCTCTTTCCTGGGCTTGTGTAAGAGCCAAGCACACACATGTGGATACACACAGGCTTTGCACAAGGCAACAGCAGGTCTGGATGTGAAGAGTGAACTGTGTGCAATTGGGAACAGGCAATTCAGCACCTGCAAGGCAGAGACACAGGGAGCAGGGGCAGAACGAAATGCAAGTTGATGTGCACCTCTGAAACGTGGGTAAGGGCAAGGCTGGAGGAGCTTTCAAGGAAAGAGGCCCCAGTTTGTGACTTCGTTGATAATTGGTTTGTTTGTGTGGCGCACGCAGGCGGAAAAGGCATCGGAAAAAAGTGATGGAGTGAAACAGCATGGGCTGCGCTTCCCTGCCCGACAGGGGGGAGAGAAATTGTGAGCAACTGAGGGAGGTCCCCGAGGGGTTCATTAAGTGACTGGCCCTTCACAGTCCCCTGCCAGAGCTGACCTGGAAACATTAACACGAGGCCAGAGTTCCAGCACGGGGGCAGCGGAGGCAGCGAGCGCGGGCTGCGCACACAGCGGGCACAGCGCTCCCGGGACAGCCAAACCTGTCCCTGTGCTGCGGGCACAGCGCTGGCAGGACAGCCCCGGGACAGCCAAACCTGTCCCTGTGCTGCGGGCACAGCGCTCCTGTGTGTCCCGGGACAGCCAAACCTGTCCGTGTGCTGCGGGCACAGCACAGAACATCACCCGCCCTAAGAGACGGCAAATGAGGCAGCAGCTGGGACCAGGATGAGGAGGGAGAGGAGGAATAGGAAAAGCAAAAGAAAGCTTAGGGAATTATCCCATTTGTCAATTAAAATCTGAGGACTAAGCAAAACATGGAATATGGAGGTTAGAAATAAAACGGAAAGGTCTCGTATCAGTGGAGCCATCTAACAGAGCTATCCCACAGAAACACGTCCCAGTCTGCATCGAGGGTCCAGGCACAGATCAGCACTGGCACTGGCCAGTGGGACCTGAGCATAGGGGCATCCAGCACAGCAGCCTCAGACCCCAGCGATATTACACTGAGGACATCCCCAGAGCACTCAGTTAAACCTGCACTAACAGTAATTCCAATTTACGACCATGTCAGCTCTCCAAAATCATGCTCGCTCCACCCTTACAAACGTGACCACCTCCTTCCTTCTAAAACATGGGTTTTCTCTCCTCCTTCCTGTGCCTCCATTGGAATATAATCACAGGATTTTAAACCCTACCAATCAATCAAAAAATATTTTAAAATGTAACAGAAACTTAAAAGACAAAAGTAAAAATAAGCCAAAACAGTTGACCTAAGAGGAAAGGGAGACAATGACTTACTCACGGAAAAGTAAGAAAAGTGTTACAAAACAGAACAGAGTCAACCACATTAAAAAGTGAAATGAACTAAGGCACAACATGGCGTGAAGGAAATGTCTGTCCTTCTCCAAGAGCACATACCTGTTTGCTAGCAAATTCAGAGTCATATGGGGAGATTTTGACTGCACCAGGGTCTTCCACACACATTCAGGTTTTTTGAGGGATGAAAACCCCCAGAAAACAGAGCAAACCTTGCCATGCATTGGATTTGTCCACACGGCCACAGCTGAAAGGCCTCAGGCTGCCCAGCCTGGAGCTGTGCCAGGTGACACTGACCCCAGTGCAGGTGTGGCTGTCTGGGGACCCTGGGAGCAAACCCTGCCATGGGGCAGAACCACCCACCCTGCTCCCAGGCAAGAGCCCTCTGATTTCAGCAGGTCCCAGCTCTAATGTTATTTCACTGCATTAATTTGTTTTCCCCTCGCAGAAATCAAATCCCAGCAAACTCTGCTTCAGGAAAAGGCTCTGAACAAACAGCTTTTCCTGTTCCTGTGACCCTTCTCCCTCTCTGAGCTCCACCAGCACCACCACCAGCTGCTCCCCAGCAAGGGACAAGGTACTGGAAGACACAGATCAGGAGAAGTAGGACTTGGTAATCATATATTAGTACTTTTTAAAATAAAAACCGACTCCAAGTTTTTAGTCAATTAAACACATCCGGCACATCATGTATGTGATGTAATGACAGCTTGAGACTTGAAATGCTTTTGATGCATTATTAACCATAAAAAAGGCATTAAATACCGAGCTCGAATGCCATAGGGATGCATATTTCAATAGAAATTATTTTTCAATATATGCTTAAAGTTTATTTTGGTAAACAGATGACTGGGGGCTGTCAGGACTACAGACATATTTATGTTTAGTTGGAGTCTTTTGGAAATGAAGGGAAATAGCTGAACTTGTTGAGCACATGGAAGGGATATAATTCTTTCTGCCAGCTCAGAGGAGGGTGAGCAGTAGCTTGGAAGCTGCCCCAGTTGGGAATATTAATTTTAGAGTGACGGTTGGGAATTTTGCCAGGTAAATACAATCTTGGGGAAAAAAAAGAAAAGGAGAAACATGACATTTTACTAACTGATTGAGAGGTGTCACATTCATTCTCTGCACCTGCAAACAGAAGTCACAGTTCAAAGTATCAAAAAGGGGAACTAAACCCTCAAATAATCCCTGGCAGAAACCTGGGTTTTCATCCAGTGTTTTATTACCACCATACAGCCACTCTTGCCATGCAATAAAAAAAACCAAACCCAAAGCATCCCTTGCAGCCCTCACTGCCCCAGCAGACACCCTCAGGGGAAGCCTGGCAGCAAATTTCTGCTCTGGCCCCTGCAGGCCCTGAACTCTGGTGGGCAGGGAGAGAAAGCAGAGCCCGGTGGAGGAGCCCATGAGACCCTCCCCTGCCAGGATCACTCTTCCCTCACTGCCAAATGAGCTCTGCAGATTAGATGTCCAGGCTGAAGGATTTGGTACCTTCCATTTCAGGAGGAATATAAAATTTCATA
>VZTB01000131.1:521456-531959 GCA_013397245.1 Thryothorus ludovicianus
TTTCATATATATATATATATATATATATATATATAATATCAGTGTTGCAAATTTCTTGTTGTTATTGACATTATTTCACCAGCTTCCCTATATAAATACATACATTACCATGACCAAGTTTGGTTTGGTGTTGGGGTTCAGGCCAAAAGTAACACCAATGCCCATTAATTCTGCAGGGCCATTATGGAAGTGAGGTCTGCAGGATGAACCCCTACACATTTACATCTTCAAACATTTGTACACCTTTATCCAGCTGCCCTGTACTTCTCTCTCTGCCAGGCTACACAGAGTCAGCTCCTTTAATCTTCCCTCAGAGATCAATCCCTCAGCCCCTTAATCCTTTTTGTTGCTCTTGTCTAATCTCCTCGTGCTTTGCTGGTACCTCTCAGCCTCGGTGCCCGCAGAGAGCGCGGCGCTCCAGGCACGGGGAGCCCCTGTCACCAGAGAAGCTTCCAGAACACGCTCTTGCACTGGGCAGTGACCTTCTCCACTGGCTTGGCTGCTTTGTCAAACAAATGAGGCGTTTCTCACCACACCCCAACAAGGTGCCTCTGCTTTCATTTCTCAGCAGTGGAAGTGGCAGAACATGGGCAGCCTCTCCAGAACAGTGATTTTTTTTTAATGCAAGACCTGACATGTACTCAGGTGATGTATTACGTACCTGATGTATTCAGGTGCAAAGGGTCCCGGAGATGTCCTGTGATGGAGCCAGAGCTGCCTGGCCCTGCAGGACACCCACTCCCCACAAGCAAACCCCAGAGCAGCACAACTCCGTGTCAGAGCCAGCAGAAAGGGAGCCCTGACTCAAGCCCAGTAATTCCCTTAGGAATTCCCTGCAAGGCCTTTCCCCCTGCCCACAGTGAAACAGCAGCTCTGGGCTGGGAGCTGGGAAAGTGCTGGGGATTCTCCCTGCTCACACCCACCCCCCTGTCTGACCTGAAATGCTGCTCCACCATTTCACTGCCAAAGAAGGCTGCAAAAACACAGAAAGAAAAACACAGGTTAAGTTGCCTTTAATCTCTAATTCCTGTACAAGAACGGATTGCACGTGGTAAAGGATAAAGGCAGATCCAAAGTCAGCGGGTTATGCAGACTGCGCCAGACCTTCGCTTTCAGAGAGACACAGCCTGGGGAATTACACAAATGGCCTTCCATTGCCCTCTTCGGTTCTTTTTATGGCAAAATGCTTTGCTTTTATCAATTCCTCCCCCTTCTCCAAGTCCCAGAGGCTCAGGCCAAACAAAAGGCAGATGCGCAAAGTGCACCCTTCTCCCCTGAATGGAGCGGGGCCTCGCTCCGCAGGGAAGCCACGGCCGGGTGGAAAATGCTCTCGAAAAGTAAAAGCCAGTAAGAGCGGCCGATCTTTCTGCCTGGGTGAAGGAATTTGGCCTCAGCCAAAAAAAAAAAAGGGTGGGGGGAAAGGAGGGGGGGCTGCTCTTTTCAAGCCCCTGTAGGCGCCGCAGCTCTGAACTGTGTCAGGCTGGAACAGACAGAGGAGGAACACGAGCCTATTGTTGGAGACACCATCAGAAACAGAAGCAGAGAAAACGATCCTGAGCAAGAATCTCACAGGGAGAGGACCCTGAACAAACGATGGCTTCAGCCATGGAAACCCGAGGTTCTCAGGGGCCCAGAGCAGGACCCTGAAGGCCAGGGAGCACCCATGGTGTCCCAACAATGACAGCAGAGTGACTCCTCCACTCACAGAGAAGGGGCCAGAGCCCAGCCCACAAGCAGGGCCACAAGCACCAGACCAGTTTCAGGTGAAGCTCTTTTAGAATCAAACAAAGTCTAGCTGTTGCAAATGAAATTAAGAATGATTTCAGGAGTGCCCACTTTAGACTGCTGATGCTCTTACGTGATTTTTGATGGCAGACAATGAAGACTCTGTAATTGGCAGAAAAAGACATACAAACTGATGAGGAATCAACCAACATTTTCCTGCCATCTTTCAATCTTAATATGTCACTGACTCACACACAAAGACCTGAATAAAGATTAAATCTGTAATAATTTACTCAAAATCAGATGCTTGCACAGTAGGACTGAAGTACTACCTACATGCTGATTCAGCTTGAAACAACTAAACCCAAGTGCTGGCTCTTGCTAACAACTGATGAGTTGTGTTTGCTGCCAGGAGGAATGTTTATCCACTGGATTAAATCTGTACACAAACCCTGAAGCCTCACTGGTACGAGTTCATATTCAACACATCAATCTATTGGGTAGACTCAGTCTAGATGGGAAATCTCCTCCACTGCCGTTATTGTTGTGCTGGCTCATCACTCCTTGGAAGCGCCAGCAAGTGCTGCTTGCAATCCTCACTAACAGCCCTGGCTGCCATCTCCAAGGATCCATCACCTCCCACCCGAAGCAAGGAGAAGCACTTGGCATCTCACTGCAGCCTACCTCACCTGAAGGAATTTTCTAAACTCTGGGATGTGTCTGTTTTAAGTTCTGGCTTCTACATTTCACAAACAGAACCCACGGCCACAGGTCAGCACATAACCTCCACAAAACATCTGTGTGTGAAGGGACCAAGGCCAGGGTGTAACACAGAGCTGAGCTGTCTGCTGCAAGGTGTCCCTGCCCATGGCTGGGGGCTGGAATGAAGGTGCCTTCCAACACAAACCTCTCTGGGATTCTGTGATTTCTCATCCGAGTGCAGCCTTTTGCACAGCTCCACTGTCCCTCCTCATTGCCCTTCTGCCTGTGAGCATCATCCTGACACACACTATTTACAGCAAAGCCTTGAGAGCAAGCCAGCACACCTTCTCCCACTAACTGAGCTGAAGAAACAACAATGAGAACACTTTTAATTAAAACAAGTATCTGTGGTACCGGTGCGAGATGGAATGGGGCATGGAACAGATCCTGCCCAGCACGCAGGGCCGGAGGATGACTGGCACTGGGAAGCATCCCTCTGGCACACCGTGACCTGCTCCTAAAGCCAGCTTTCTAGAGCAAATCCATATTTTTCTATGCTTTATCTTAAAAGAGATTCTAAACTGCTACTTGTATTTACAAACATGAGCTATTGAAAGTTTGCCGATGTGTGTACGATTAATAAAACATCAGGAGCTGCCTCTCGCTTTAAAGGTCTGCGTGTCTGCAAGCTGGAGAGCAGCTCATTTAAACAATGTATGTATTCTGGATAACACTTCCCTGCAAATGTTACCTCTTTCACTATGATACCCTTTAAAAAGTGAAAAACATTCCATGCTAATAAGAATCAACAGGGGAAAAAAAAATTCTTAGCACAAGTGCTTAAATAAATTATCATCTTTGTAACTCTGCCATAAATCCCCTGGTTGGGATATGATGATTTAGCACTTGCTGCTCTGGCACAAATCCAAATCCTTGGGTTTCTTATTGGATAAAATATTGCCTTTTCGCCTTTCTGACCTCACTTCAGTTTCAGTCGGAGGTGACACGAGTCTCCTGTTGTCCCTGAAGTCCTTGATGGACTGTGGCACACAGGACACCAGGGCCTCTCCTGCAGGGTTGCAGGCAGGGGCTGCCCAGGCAGGGGGGCAGGTGCCAGCCCCAGCCCTCCACAGGAAACACTTCATTGTCTCTTCTAGCTCCCAGAACAGGCACAGAAAAGATGCCAACAAATCCCCTGGAATACAGAAGGAGAAACCCCTAAACCCACAAAGAAGAAAAACCAAAAATTCCTCCCAAAAAAACACCCCCCAAATGTCTGGACAGGAAGGGTCAACATGAAGCCAAGGCTTGTTTTCTCCTGTGGGAAAGAAGCCTCCCAGCCGTGGGGAACATTACACAGGGTACTCTTACCCAAAATGCAATTATTTGCTTTATTCAGCATGGATTATCACCACAGGGAAGAGCAGGAGCAGAGAGCAGCTCTGAGCCCAAGTGTCCCGTGCCTCAGCTGAGGAACGTCAGCAGTGTTGCCTCCTTGGTGACACTTCCCAGGTTGCAAACCCACCTCCAGCCCTGGGCACTGGTTTTTGTTGTTAGAGAGTCTCCTCCAGTCATGAGACACACACACACAGAGCCCTGACCAGGATCATCCTTCCCTGCAGGAGCTTCCCAGGCTGCAATACAGGAATGCAGCTCCAGGTACATGAACACCTTGGCCACCCCACTCACTGCTTTTCTTCACTACTTGAATATCACCTGCTCTTCAAAGGGTGATTCTAAGGCCACTTAATGAAGTCAAGTCCTCAGCTACACAATTTTTATTAGAACACTTAAGGAGTGAATCCTGTAGCATGTGTTTATCTGGTTTATCAAGCTTCCAGGGATTCAGAAGAATCTCATATTAGGGGTTTTGTTGACTTGTCTCACAGCTAAAATGACAAGTCTCAATGTCTTTACAAACTGCACGACTAACTCCAGACCCTTTCATCAGGCAGCATCCAGCTTTTACTTCCCAACAAAACTGGGAACATCAAATTAAGGAAACCTGCTCCATTGCTCCTGGGCATTAACATTAGGCATCCACATCACAGTGCCAAGCAAACATGCTAGAGGCTTGTGGGTACACAACATGACAAAAAAACCCTGTTGAGGAATACATATTCTGAAGAAAAAAATGTTAATTCACCAAGACAGAGAATTAGCACATCACCTTAAACTCAGCACCACGATCCTGAGCAGACAAACTCCTCATCAACAGTGGGGTGCAAGGCCATGGGAGCAGCACCACGGGGACTCCAACTACAGGAGATCCTGCTCTGTGGAACCATCTTCTGTCCATCACAACTCCCCAGTGATGGGTCCTTGCTCATCTCCCCCTTACGTCACACACCCTTAATTCTGCCTGAACCCTGAGCTACAGCTGAACACATGAAAAGCTACAGCCACACCCGAATCCTCGGCACAGGTCACCGTGACCACACAGATGTTTCGGGTTTGCTTGCCCTTGGTGCACCTGTCGTTGCTGCGTGGTGCCCTGCAGAGACACTGATCTTCCTGCTGGGAATTCGGGAGCCCTGCTCTCCTCTGGTCTTGGCTTTGCTGACGTGACCCGAGGGCACAGCTGAGAGCAGCAAGAGTCAGCCCCAAGGCTGCGCTGAGAGGTGCAAAGGAAGTGTTCACTAGAACACAGACCCAGCTAAGCTGTGAGTTGGAAAGGCTGGTCAGGCTACAGCAGATGAAGGACCCCCATGTCTGGTGGCGCAGAGCTGGGCAGGGGTCCAGGGGACATGGCCAGTGCTCCATCCATCCCACAGGGACAGGCGTCGTGTCCCACCGCTGCCCCAGGGTCGGAGGCTCACACGCCGGCCTTGAACTCTCCGTCTGGCTCTCTGCTGTCTCCCTGCCACATTAATTACCATTTCCCCTGCCAGGGCCAGAAAACAACCTTCACTGCATTAGTGCTAATTAAGAAGAGTGACTTTCCTATCCTGGCTGCTTAAATCACCCTCCTCTCCTCATCCAGAGCAGAAAGCAGTGCTGACAGTCTTACTAAAAACAACCTCAGTCCCACTTTGAGCTGGCAAATGGGGCCAACCAGCCCTGTCCTTCTGTGGGGACGGTGAGGCTGCATGGGGCAGAGGGAAGGGAGAGAAAAATGACAGGAATGGCACATGCCCTGGGACTTGGAGATCCTAACCTGAGGGAGAGGCAGGGACAGCATCCTGCTTTGGAAACATCTCCTACCTGAAAGCAGAAAAGTCAGAATGAGCATGTTTACAACACAGCCCTGTTGGCAGAGTGGCAATGTGCCTCTCCATCAGAACACAGACTCTGGGCAGCCTGGGAGGACAGTTCTATGGAGCCACCAGTATTTGCAAAGTACCAGTTCTGAGTCTCTCAGTATCGGATCCTTATTGCAGTTGCATTCAGATACTTCTTTTCTCCTGGTGTTACTGTCCCACAGAACTGCTGGCTGCCCAGGACAGAGCAGGGGTGTCCTGCTGGTGTCCTGCCACACCGACCCCAGCAGCAGCATGGCCGTGGCTCCAGCAGATCTGGAGAGCAGACTGTGACACCCACCATGGCTCCCACATCACAATGAACCAGTTTCTGCAAGACATGAGGTGTCCCTACCTCAAGCACTTGTTATATGTGACTGGAAAAGCCTGGAGCCACCAGGAGCTTCAGCAATATCTGAGCCTTTGGCCTTTTGTTTACAGTCCTCTGGGAACAGCAAATGTGTGCTGAGTGTGTGCTATTATTTTAGTTTTTGTTGCTGCCCAACTTTCAGAATCAATAGAAGGTAAAAGTCCTGCTCCACACAGGAGGAAGGTTCAGAGACCTTAAGTGGTGGGAAGCCCCCAGGGCCCAGAGCCAGTGCCCAGCACTGGATGAGGTGGATTTCTCCTAAATCACATTAAGTCATCCACAGAAACATTAAAGAGTTTCCTGACATTACAATTCTGTGTAAGCAGTTAGAGTTGTTGCCATAGGAACACTAACAAATACAGGGATGGGTATAATTGTGAATAAAAGGGATGGAGTAAAGGAAGAAAATGGCCTATGCCAAGGACAAAGTTTGGACTCTGCGCTGCTCCTCAGTGCTGGGAGCTGCAGAGATTTGGGCAGGCGCAGTGTGGGGAGTGGGCAGGGGCCTCTCACAGCCCTGCCCCACCACTGCCCTGGGCAGGGGTCCAGAGAGCAGCCCCAGACCCCCCCACCATCCCCACCCTCTGGGGACAAGGAGGTGGCTCAGTCTGCCAGCCCTGGCCCTCCTTCACAAAAATAGAAAGAACACATGTTCCCATTAGTCACTTGCTAGAGGGAAGCTGGGGGGTATGTGCTGACAGTCACAAAGCTGAGCTCTAATTTGAATAGCATTTGCATATTCCAGGTAGACGAGGCAGAGCCGTTCTAAAAACGTGCGTGAGGGCGCGCAGAGCGAGGCGGCAGCGCTGCCGTTTGTTTGCCAGGAATGCTGCTGCCTTCCTGCCACCGTTCCCTCTCACGGCTGCCAGGGCTGCTCTGCCTGCTAACGCCGGGCCTGGCTGGTCTCAGCGAGGCTCCTAATTAAACTCTGCTTGCCAAGAACACTTTGTGTTTGCAGGAGCGAGGACACAGCCGCCCCCATGGGAACACCACACAGAGGGCTTTTCCCTTTGGAGAACGCCATTTGCCAGCCCCAACAAGCAGAAGCCATCCCAAGGCAATCTGAACACAATAAGTGTCTTTCACTGCTGTTGACTAAGCTGAAATTCGTTATTTTCAGGCGTTCAGCGAGGGCTAATGAGTGTCTGAGGCTCATCGCGCCATCCCTCCTCACTGACATCCTCTTGATCTCTAAAAGCTCAGTGATCTTTGGCTTGAGCATAACCCTGGGGAGTTCAGAGGTTAAGTTTTGGGGATGCAACCAGTGTCTGAGCCAGGCAGGATGGAGCTGCACCAAGGTCATGGCAAAAGACATCTGGGAGAGGAAGAAAACCTTGACTCCTACAGGTGTCTGTTATTTATTTACCCACCAATTCCCAGATGTTGCACCAAGAGCAGGATGTCTGATCAGTGCCTCATAAAGCCTATGCCAACTCCAGCCAGCCAAAGGTCAATAGATGCCAACTCTCTTTATTTAGGGAAATTGTGTAGAGGTTTAATCAGTATTTCTGGTTACCTCTTGGCCCACTATAAACCTACAACACAACATACCAGAAAATGATCCTACTATCAACACTGGGGCACACACAAGGGCACAAATAATGCACAAGGAGACACCTGCCCATCTGGAAAACCTCCTGACCTGGCAATACCTACTTGGAATTACCTTTCAATGGATGTTTTTAGCATAATTTATTAAAAATCATGCCTCTGCATGCCACTGTGGCTTTGGCTCTACTTATTATTATTATTAAGCAGTTTCCCAACCACGACAAAGCCAGACAAGGATGCAACCACCAGCATACAAAAATTCAGTGGCAGGTAAGAAGCGGAACCATTGGGAAGATCCTGCAAGAATTCAGACAAGTGTATCTTTGTCACTCTGTAACAGACCTCAGTGCTCTGAGATAAAGCTATGTACTTCTGGTGTGGAATCACAGCACTGTCAGCCAGAAATCAGTTCATCTCTGAGGAATAGGAAAGGGGTATTTGCACTGAACAGCAGCTGATTCATTGTAACCAAGGTAGGGGGAATGGGCCAGACGGACATGGGAGCCTGCAGGGCTGGAGTCTTCTCCTGTTCTCCCAGTAAGAAGGAGCTTGCTTCCCTTTGTGGCTTTGTTCTACACCCATCCTCAAAGATAATAGTTGACATTTTTCCCTTGCTAAGGATTTTTCCTTGCTTGGGTTTCACCGGACACCATCCTTCCCCTCCTGCCCAGTGGCTGACTGGGAGCTCTGAGCAGAGCCAGCACCGAGGTCTGGGCAGGCAGTGTTCCCAGTGTACTGATTACAACATATATAAAATAATACTTTGTACAAGTTCAGAGGGAATAATTAAACATTGCTCTCAGCTCTTGGCAGTGACTTTTACAACACTGGGTAATGAGTTATCACATTTTGACCTTTATGTCAAACTCACCTCGGCAACTTGCTGAAAAAACTTTGACTACTGTATAACCAAAAACAAGAGAAAAAGGAAAAGGCAGGCATGGGCACTGCTCCAGCAGGTAAAGATCACAAACACCAGGTATCCATCCAGGAAGCCACTGAACTACTTCCTAATGTTGGATTTAATAGCAAATTACCAAAGAGACACTCCACATTACTACAATCTGCACATCAAACCAGGCAGAAAGCAACCTGCAATTATACAATTAGATTGATACACAAGCTTCCCGCTCGTGTTTATTCCTGCTGCCAATCACGCTGCTTACTGGAAAACAAGGGCTGGAGCTTCCAGCCTGCCTCACACTTCCCCTCTGTGCTTGTGCACTTTGAGGGGCTTAACCCACCACATCTTCTTCTTCCAACACCCTGATGGACCCGGCCTGGAGATCACACCTTGCCCAGGTACCTGTGGGCTGTACTGAGATCCACCTCTACACATGGGGCACAATCTACCCAGCAGCCACTCACTGTGTGGAATGGAAGAGTAGAAAAGGAGACAGAAATAGGTGCTTACCATTAGTTGATGAAGGTACTTGATTGAAACCTAACAAACCCCTTGATTTCAGATGAAAAAAATGAAATTAAAATCATTTCACTATGCTGTGACCTGATAAGCCATGAAAGGGGAATGCAGCCAGGAGAAGCCTTGGTATTTGAGCTTGGTCTCCTCATAACATGGTGCCTCTCAATGCCTGAACCCTGAGAACATCTCAGGTACTTCAGAAATGCCTGCTTGGCCCAGTTCCAGTGCACTGGTGACCCCTCAGGTCCCTGTGACAATTCATTTTTCCCACCCTGTCCTCAGCCACACCTGTTCCTGCAGTTACACTCTCCCTGCAGCACTGTGCCCTCCCATGCCCATTCCATTGCTGCTCCTGTGCCCACCTGGGCTGTCCTGAGGTGCTGCTCACCAGCACAGCAAGCTGGCAGAGCCCACACAGTCCTGGCCTCTCTCACACAGCTGGGGGATCGCACTGGACGAGGCAGAGGGTTTCTCACCCAGCCAGCCTGTGGGAACAGGGTGTGGGAATAAATCGTGCCAGCACCGCCTTGAGGGTAAAGGCAGAGGAAGCAGAACCTGCCACAGACCTGGACAGACACAGCTCATGCCCAGCAGTGACCAAGGGCCTGCTCTTCTCCTTGCTCTCACAGCTCTCAGTCCCATCGCTCTGACATGCACACACCACGGGAACTGTTCCATGTATTGTACATACATGCAAACAAACCATCTCAGAATCATTATTTTTTCACAAATTACTTTGTTTAGGTGTCTGAGTTTCATTTTGCTTTCCCATCACACTTCCCACAAAAGAGACCTTCATTTCCCAAGAAATGGTGAGAGATTGTCCCCAAGACCTCGGCAGCACCTCACAGCTCAGCGACTCAGGTTTTCTGGAGCCCACATCTCACACTGGCAGGAAATTACTCAGGTGTGGAGGCACAACAGCCCAGAGACAGCAAATCTGCAAGAACTCGAGCTCTGACGGGACACATGAAAGCACGAGGTACAAACTCGGACTCGCCAGCTTGCCACAGCTGTGAGATCCAGTGTGCCCCGGTGCCCTCCTTTCCCCCCGATGGGATCAGTGCTCCAACCCTTCCCTGTGCCCTGAGGGTTATCTCAGGGAGCTGCAGGATCACCAGCTCCTGCATGCACACACACACCTCCCACGAGCACATCGGGGGTGCCTCCTGCTCCCTTCCCTCCAAGGGAAGTTCTGCACCTTGGCAGAAGTTCTTTTATAATGCCACAGCACCACTGGATTTACAAAGGCAGTGATGCTACAGACCAGTCTGGGATGCAAAGGAAGCCTTTCCCCTCAGGGTCAGCAAACCAGCAAGGCCTCCAGATACATTTTCAAAACTACATGGGGATTCACGTGCCTTTTGGCTGTCAAAACAAACACAGGATTAAACCCAAACGCGGGTCCTGCAAACACCCGTGTGACAGCTCCAGGTCAGAGGGCCCACGGGCTCCTGCAGCCCCGGCACCCACGGGCTCCTGCAGCCCCGGCA
>VZTB01000131.1:532104-555119 GCA_013397245.1 Thryothorus ludovicianus
GGCTCCTGCCTTCCCACCCTGCAGCTGCCACTGCACCTCCTCGCTGGGCAAAGAAAATCGTCTCTATTTCAGAGCCATTCAGTAGCTGCAGACAACTGGATCAAATTGTGCTCTTCCATTTTTAACATCTAAGGAGAAAGCACTTCCCATCAGCACACAGAGTTCAGCCATGCTGGGGAGGAACAGCACAGCACTAAGAGCAAAGGTAGAAAATGGAGGATGCAGATTATAAAATTCAGTCACATTTTAAAATTTTCTGCTACAATAATTCACTTTATGTAGAATTAATGTGGCTGATTGAACGTTTGTGCTGTAATTTACTTATAATTAACATTTTATGGTGAACAGATTTCACCATCTCCTTCATGCTGTGAACTCCAAGCCATAGGTCAAAAATAGAGATGAAACAGATAAGCACAAAATATTCTCACTGAAATATTAATGAGATTTTAATTTACTACTTTAAAAATACATCTTTCATCAATGCCTGTATATCAAATCATTATTTTAATTTTTTTTCCACATTGTATTAAAAATATAATGAACTTTCCGAACTGGTTGAAAGACCCTGAAATATCTTTTGTGAAGAGACAGCTCAGGGGAACAAAAGGGTCCAAACACTCACAGTTATCAGAAATCTCACACGGGGGTTGGGTGAGAGTCAACTCCAACCGAACACAACACCCCCACCCTACTACACCAGGGGCTCTCCACTCCCAAGCCCTGTGGGCCAGCACAGAGGTCCTGCTCATCTCACCAAAATCTTACTTAAAAGCTTAAGGTCAATCTGTAAAAATAATTCAGCTGACAGAAACTGCTTCCTGTGTTTCAGCAGGAGTTGTGGCATTCGCTGCTGAGATGGAACACAGACCAGGAGCTGCTTTCCTCAGCCATTCCCATTCTTTTCAGCCCGCTCTGGTGACGTTCGAAACCTCCAGGACAAGGCTCCGCCGTTAAGGAAGACACCACGAGCCAAAGGAAAAATGGTCTGGGAAGGAAGTCAGAAACAAACTTGTATAAAATCTCCCACCCACTCTCCACGTGTGCTTGAAGCCTGCCCAGAGATGACAGACCACATCTGAATAAATTATTGAGTCATCTGCAATTCATCCCATTTCCTATATTCCACTGCGCTATCAGACAGGCAGCAGAGGACATTCCCGGAACGCTCTGATGACAGAGAATGAAGATATGGGATGACAATGAAAAAGTCAGCAGAAAATCATAAGTCAATGGGACTATTTTATGCTCTTTACTTCCTAGCCTGCACCAGACCATTCAAACAGCTCATTGGAATTTCAAATGAAAAGCTGAATAATACAGGATTATAAATCTGTTACAAACAAACCTAAAACACATCAAGAGAAATACACATGGAATTTTCCTTCTGCAATTGCTCGGGTTTTTCCTACAGGTTTGCTTGCTGGGAATCAGCAGCTATTTGTTTTGAGGGTAAAGCTGCCTTTCCTTCTTTTTCTTTCTTTTTAATTTTCTTTTCTTGTTTGGATTGAAGGCCAGTGCCTGCCAGCCCCTTGATCCCTCCAGAGCTTGAAGAATGGAATCCAGACCATTTCAGGTTTCCATGGGCTTGCCCTCTTTTTCCTTTCAAGGCATTATAAGTAAAAAAATTCAAAATTCACCTGTGGGAAAAATTCAAAGCAGCATCCCACCACAGAATGACTCCGAACAGGAAGCTGAATTCTCATCTGCAGAAAGCAGGAGCCAGTGGAACAGCAAGAGGATTTCAGACAGGTCTGGAGCCCCCACTCGCCTGTGACGTGAGGGAAGCATGTGGGGCTGTTTCCAAAATTGTCCTGGGAGACCTGGGGACTGTTCATACAAGTATCTCTGCTCATGATTAGAACTACTCATTAGAAGTTCTTTAAAAAGAAAATAAAGCCTTAATGCTTCCTTTGAAGTAAACAATTCAGAGCATTTGTAAAAAAAAAACAACCACAAAAATCCAAGAGGGGTGAGAGCACTGCTTCTGGAAATGGCAAGGAAAAATCCCAAGTTACAAGAAAGTACATATTACTACATTAATTTTCATTGGTTTTTGTTTTTAAAACATTTTTCACTGTCAGAATGAAAAAAAAACCACACAAACTAAATAAACCCTGAACAACAGGGCAGGGAAAAGCCCTGAAATGCAGCAACAGAATAGTGAACCAAGACTTCCCAAATAGAATATATAATATGGTACTGCAGCAAATCATGCACAGAAATCTCAGAAAAACTGCAGGGCTCCTCAGATGCTGCCAGGCAGCAGAGTCACACACACCGAGGCAGGACACTGCTCTGGAAGCCAAGGCAGGGGCAGAAGATGGCCCAGGGCCCCCAGGGCTGGGTGCTGCTCTGGGTGCTGGGTGGGCCCTGCAGTGGCAGAGCAGGACAACCCCAGGGCTGCAGGAAGAGCTGCCAAAGCCAGGGGCTCCTTAAAAAATAAAATAAAATAAACTGTAATGAGGTCAAAGTGCTCAGCCCTTCTTCCCCCACCCTGGTGCCAACAGACCACCAAGCTGCACGGACTCATCTTGAAATGTTCAAAGCATTAATGGTGAGAAGCTGCTCTGACAGATGGTATCTCTGCACTTTCTCATTCCCAGGATCTCTGCTATCATCTTCTACCACACAAAATCTTCCTCAGACCATCAGCTAGGCTTTACTCAAACACTGGGCCACACCTTGAGAGAGTAGCTCACAGGAATCTGCTTGAAGAGAATTTTAGTCAAAACCTGAACGAAAACCTCAAATCCTAAGCCCGTCAGAAGTCACGATGTACGTCTCAGAAGCATTGTTTGCGAAGCCCTGAGCTCAGCTGCAGGAGACTCTGACCCTGGCTGGGACCCTGGGCTGCCCAGGTCCTGCTGGGGGAACCCATCCCACTGAGGAGTGAAACCAGCTAGCTGAGCCTTAAGGAAACAGACGCGAAATAAATACACAAATTAACAAACACTTCAAAGGTAACACGGAAATCTCACCAGTTGCAGCACATGTCCACTCAGTTTCTTTTTTTTTCCTGAGTGCCTTTTCCTTAGTAAAAGCCATCAAAGATCATTGTGAATTAGTAATAATTTTTTTTAGCAGCATCGAAGAATTAAAGCAAGAGAGAAAGGGAAGGCATGCAAGGAAGAAAAGGAGGGAGAGAAAGAGAGAGGTTAAGCTCAAAGGCAGAGAGAGCGAAATGGACCAGATTATACAAAATTAAAAAGCAAATACGCACAGACAATTTGTGCCGAGTGATTGCAAGCAATTACAGTCCGGCTTTTCTGGAGGGAAAATTGGGGAGGGGGGGGAAGGTTATTTCAGCTTAAAAGGAGACTTTATTCATTCCTGATCAGCTTCTCCTACTATTCTCTCTTTTATTCTCGGATATCAATTTTAAAAAAAATCACCCTTCAGATGTTACATGTCTAACCCTGGGAATCCCACCCCTGGGCAGAGAGGGAGGATTTCAGCTTCCAATCGGTTCTTTCTATAGCCCTGAAAAAGCAATTTGCTCATAAAGGATAAAAAAAAAGGGAAGGGGGGGGACAAAAAGAAAGAAAAGGAGGGCAAAAAAGGGAAACCACAACAAGGGCACGCGTTCCTCTTGGAGGAGAGCTTCAATTTTACTGTAATTGTCTGAAGAAGAGCTGCTTTGATCTGCAGATTTATTATTATGCTCCAAATGCTGGGCTGCTGATGTCCCAGCTGGGCTGGACACAGGCACACCGAGGGGCCAGGGTCCCTCTCCAGGGGCTCTGCAGCTGCTTTTGGGGGCACTGAAGCACCACTGGCCCCTGGGGCCCGGAGCCTGGGGATCAGCCCAGCCTGCCTGGGGCCAGGGCAGCAGAGGGCTGAAGGCAATCTCTCCTGGAGCCTTGGCTGGGAAGGGCCCTCTAGGCCTGCATTAGAATTCCTGTCTTACAGCATTTCCCGCTTTTGTTGGGAATTCCTTCACTTCTGAATTACAACTACATCAGCCCCCATGTGGGAAACACCCCCCTGCCCCGTGGCACGCCAGGCTGGCTCTGTGGGGCACGAGGCCACCAGGGTGGGTACAAGCAGTCAAAAAATAAGGTCACTGCCTCAGAAATGTAGGATTTTCTCTTATCAACTAATTCTAGCTGACACGTATCAGGATGTTTTCCATGCCCCTGATCAAGCCCTGCTGCCCTCAGAAGGGCTGGGTGCAGGTGCTCATGTGTGGACACACCACTCTTTGCACCCTCACCCTCCTCCATCCTTGTCACTTCAAACATCCCTAACTTCTGCCAAATTCTGTCCACAAAACCCAGTTTTGAGGTGAGGCATAGAACAGCATTTAGGCACTGGTGATAGGTCACCATTATTGCCGCTCACTAAGACCAGAAGGATGTTGGTATTTTATCAAATGAGGAAAGCACTTTACACCTGGGAAGTTTGAGATATGTATGATCTTAAAAATCTTCCCAGTATTATATATATAAAGGATGATACTTTGTGTAAGTAAAGGTTTCTAAAATCTAACTTGTACAACTTGGAGGCCTGCTAACTGCCAGTCTGCCTTCACACGAAGGAGTCTATGAAAAATGGTACAAATCATTTATTAAAGTCTCTAACATCTTTCTGAAATAGTTTGCCCGTAAAATATGCAGCACGCCCAAAATACACGGAGACGTGGCGTGACACAAAGGATTTATTGGAGCCTGGGCTGAGCCCCGTAAGTCACGCAGGGCCCCTCCCTGCGAGCGCTGCCAAAGTCATCAATAACGCCTCGACTGCACCGCAGCCCAGCAGGAACTGGGGATCCATCTCAACCATAAACATACACGATTTTTCAGTCAAAGAGTAATAGGCAAATAGCTGGATTTCACTCATTTTGTGTTCTCCAGGTAGTAAAATAGACACATATTTAATGTACATACCCAAAAGTGCAGTGCCAATAAGTAGGGAGAGTCATATATCCCAGTTAGTTTATGGATGGCTGTGTTTTATGGCTCTACTGCTAAAGCAGTATTTGCATGCATCTAAATATAGATAAATATCTGCAAAGCCAGAAGCTGCAGACGTGAAATAGAGAACCGGATAAAGGCAAGGCAAGACACACGATAAAAATAGTCCTTATTTCTAGATACAATTATGAACTCTTGACTAAAATTACTGCTTGGCTATAGGATGCTGAGGCTATGCAGTGTCCTCCCGTGCTGATCCTGGAGGTTGCTGCTGAAGCTAACTCTCTTTTGTTTCATAATTTTGCTAATTGGTCATTAAGAAGTCTCTAATTCTAATTCTGCCTTTGCCAGCAACACACTGTGGGTCAGTGAGGAAATTAATCTGCCTCTATACCTCAGTTTCTCCAACTGCAGTACAGGGAAACACAGATCCATCACCAGGTCCTGCAGGAGTTAATCTGTTAATGTTTGTATCAATCAAGTTGTCAAGTGCTATTTAAGTGCTTATTATTACTCATACAATAATTCTCTCCTTCTGGGCTCTGTAGGTTTGTAAATACCTCTTCCATCACACACCGAGGTTCTTTCGGGGCAGGGGAGATGATCTGGACCATGGGCTGGCCGTGTGGGTGTGTTCCACACACCAGGTGCTGCTGGGCACGGCCGGCCTGGTGCCTGCTCCTCTGCTGGGGGACACCTCGCCCCTGCCGTGCCCCTTCTGCCGGCTGCCCTCTGCTCTGGCTCGGGGAACTGGCAGAGCCCAAGGACATGTCTGTGTTTCATGCCGAGTTCCATCGCATCCCTGCAGGAGGAGCATCCCTCCCACCCCTCGAGGCAACCCTCGGGAAGGGCCTTCCCCTCCCTGCAGCCGGTTCATCCCGTCCTCCTCCCACGCCCTCTTCTCTGGCCTGGAGGCACAAACTCTGAGGAGCTGTTCCGTTTACCCAGAGCATCATTTGCTCCGACTGTTCCAGGGCGAAACTCCCTTGGCTCAGGATGCCTGGCTCTGAGGTCCTGCTCTGTGCTCCGGCCAGCTCCTGCACCTGGGCAGGAGGAAGGACAGGCCTTTATTCCTTTATCCTACCTGGAACCCGTGCTCTTTGTAACACTTGCCAACACCAAAGGCATGCAGCATTCCAGGCACATGCCAGCTGGGATTCCTGGAGCCTGCCTGTACTGGGAGCTTCTTTAAAAATATAGCAGCTTCTCATCTTGTCTGCTCCCAAAATGAATTCTCTCTACTGGCACCAGTGAAGCTAAATACAACTTATAAAATATTGAGCAGATCTTCATATGGAATGCAACTAAAAAAAAGTGACACTTTAATTATTATCTTTATGCTCCAGAAATATCCCATCAATATGAGGAGCAGATAATTCACAGCCACTGTTCCAAGCACTCTGCAGCATCAGGAGCTGCTGGAGCCTCATCCATACTGGGCACACAAACATCAGTGTATCAGTGCATGCAGCCTGTAGTTATTTATCAATTGTTTATGCAGTACTTAGTTATGAATGCATTTAATTTATAAACATTTATATTGGGGAGCATGAGATAATAAATTCAGAAGAAAAATATCAACTCTCAGAGCACGATCCCCCTGCCTCGACAGGCAAGAGCTCTGTCCCTCACCCTGGTGCCCTGACCTGGACCTTCCTGCCAGCAATTCCAAGGACTTCAGACTTGGGAAGAGCAGTTTTCAGCAAATCCCTTCTGTGTGGGGTTTTCCACAGCAGTCCTGAGCATAGCAGCCCTGCCAGGCTCTTGAGCTCAGCTTCCCCAGCCCTCTGCCTGTGACTGATCCCGGGGCTCTGGCAGATCCTGTGGCTGCCTACACGTCAGCCAATTACACAACTCCCAAATTATTTTTGTTTTCAAAGCAAGCTGCTCTATGTGCAAAAGTGCAAACCCTTCAGTCAATCACACAATAAATAAATAAATGTCTCTGTGTAGTTTACTGGTTAAAGAGCTCATTTCCCCATTGCTCCAGCACTGACAGCTGCCTACGCCCTAAGTCCATCACTTTTGAAGGAAGACATTTACCAGAAAGGTATTTTACCCCGATTTCTTTTCCTGCCCACTCTTAAGAGTGTTTTCCCAGAAGAGTTTTATTTAAACTCTATTTTTTGTTTAAACATATATATTTTTATGTTTTCTCAATGCACTGCAACTTGACAGCACAGACCAAGCCGTGGATGAGCCAACTTCTGTCATGTTTCCTTATCTTTGCTTAAAACTAAATATGCATTTTAAATAGCATCTTGAGTTAAAATCAAGATTTCTAATAATTTTGATCTCTTTTCCATCCTCTTAAATAGTCTAGACCCAAACCACCCCTTGGTTTGGATCTGAGCTTTCTGCCCCCAATGTTCTAAAATTATTTGAGTTATTTCTTCTCCTAGTAGCTCTGCCAGCTCAGTGTTCGTTCTTCACTTTCAAGGGTATTTTATTTATTTTCTTCACTTTCAGCTATTGAAAATGGCAAGAACAAATTTATATAATGAGCCTTAATAACAGTTTCTCCCATAAAGTTCCCTATTTATCTCCTATTGTAGTGGTTTAGAAAGTGCAAAAATGATGGAAAAATACAGGTGTAGTGAAAAATCTCTGGGACTGATAGTGAGTAATTTAAAACAGCCTTTATCCATGGGGTGACGTTTGGAACCCTTCCACTTTGTGTGAACCTTTCCCAGTCACTTCAACTCCTCCTTCCATAGTACTCACAGTAGTACCCTACTCACAGGACTTGCTTCCACACAGATAAATAAAGCCCTGCTTATTCCAAATCCCTCCCATGTCTTGGTGGCCTGAATCACCCACCCAACGGCTATCACCTTTGTCTCGGTGTCTGTGATGCCCTGGATCATTCTGGATCAGCTGCTGGGGCACACGCAGGGCACGTGCTGCCAGCACAGCTCCTGCAGCCCACAGCAGAAGGGCTTCAAAGTTACCTGCAAAGGTCCTTCTGAGGCTGTTTCTCTCACAAACACTGCCTAAGCAAGTCAGAGACCCTAAGCAGCAGGAGTGGCACTTTAAGGCCTGCCCTGAGCCCTGCCAACAGCGTGGCAGCCGCAGAACCCCCGAGCACACAGCGGGGACTCGCGGGGCTCCAGCACCCCCAGACTCAGCCCCAGGAACGCTGCACACCAACGGGAGCCGTGCCAGCGCCTTCCTCTCGACTCTTCATCCATTTCAACGGTGCTAAGAAACGACTGCCGCAAGTGCTGCCTTTGCTCTGAAGACCCCGGTGCAGAGAAGATGGAGCTCACCATTTATTCCCTGTTTTTTAATTTACAGACCTATCCAGGGGCAGGTCAGAGTCCGGTGGAGCCCTGGCTCTATCCCCCTTTCCCTCCAGCACTAATTAGCAATGCAATCCCACAAAGAGTGAAGTTGCCCGAAACCTCCCCTCACTCACAATGATTTATGTTCAATTTGTACAAATGGAGAAAATGAGATTTCAAATTTCAATGCCATTTCTGCAATGAGGTGATTAAAAGAGAGAGAGGTATTGCGTTCTACTGTATAGAATATTGATCCCAGTGCTATTTTCCTTAGCAATAACCATTAGCTCAGTATTATTTGCAAACCTCTAATGTGAACCTGGAGATGTAATTTACATTTGTGCTTTACTTATTTGCTTTAACAAAACAACACAAAAGCTTTGGGTCTTTCAATCTATCCTTATTGTCAATAAAATTAGCAGTTCATAAAAAAATTAATGTATATGCAAAACCATCACTTCCTTGTAAACTGCACCGAGGCTGTAAACGTTGCCCAGAACAAAAGGGAGATAAACTATTAAAAGGCTCTGGCCATTAACAAATTGAATCCAAACCAAATTAAGAGGAGCTCTCTTTTGTCCCCTCCCTTAATTTCTGAGCCCCCGGGAGCCCAGGAAAGTTTTGGCAGTGTGGGGAGGTGTCCCCAAGGATCGGGGTGTTGACAGGGGGGGTGTGATGGGGACGCCTCGGGGTCGGGCGCTGCCGGAGCTGCCAAGGGCGGGCACGGGACGGGCACACGGCGGGCACGGGACGGGCACACGGCGGGCACGGGACGGGCACACGGCGGGCACGGGACGGGCACACGGCGGGCACGGGACGGGCACACGGCGGGCACGGGACGGGCACACGGCGGGCACGGGACGGGCACACGGCGGGCACGGAGCAGAAGGCGCAGCGTCTGTGAGCCGCAGCCCCCGAGTGGGACCGGGCAGATCCTCGCCCCGCTGCTGCTCCCTCCAAAGCCATCAGCTGCTTCTGCTGCCTGGCAGAGTTAAGAAGATGAGAACAAGGAAAGAAGAGGGAGAAAGGGGAGAAAAAAGAAAAAGCTAATGACCCATAATTGCCGTGATAGTGGAATAGGGCCCGGGCAGCTGTTTTACATTCCCGGTATGTATAGTATGCAAATATCTACAAAGGGCCGACACAGTTTCTCTATTGTGGATCCTGAGGGTAACCAAATTAGCCTTTGGCAACCATGGTAATTGGGAGGTGCTGTTCCCATTAGGAGTCCTGCAAATTATGAAGAAAAATGGACCAAAGGCTTTGTCACAAATAATAATGCTGAGAAGAAAAGAGCAGGCGGCCGGCTTTGCTTGCTTTTTTTTTTTCTTTTTTATTCCTACATTGTGTTGTTAATATCTCTCTGTTTAATAATAAGAAAACAGTCCTCAGTGCCCTGCTGGACCCTCCTGGGCTTTCCATGGCAATACTGAGTTCTGGGAATACTAAATATGGGACAGCAGCCTCAGCTGAGAATTCCCCAGGCAGAAGCGCCCGTGCTCAGTCAGACACCGCCGATGCTGCCCCGCACGGGCTGAGCTCGGGGAGGGAGCCAGGACTGCCTTGGAAGGCCTGGAGCTGCTCCTCTCCTTCACACAGGCCACAGAGCACCAGCCACTTTCCCTCCCCATCTCAGATTCACGCAGCTAAACACAGATTTGTACTCTGAATCACCCAACTTAGCTGCACAAGAGGCTCCATTTCCCACTAATTATTTGAATTTGTCTTTCACTCTTCCCGCCTTCTTTGATCATTCCATAGTTCTCAATCCCAGCATGCAGAATCCTGTTTGATTGTTATGATCTACTAAAAAATTCACAACCGCCAACTTTTTGAGTGGAGCTCTCAGCTGTGACACCACGAGTCAACGCCAAAAACATTAAATGCTGTTGTCTCTAGCACTCCCGGAGCAGAGCTCACTGTTCCCTCGTGCCTGAGGTCCTGCTGAGCTCCCCACTCTGAGACACGGCCTGAGATCAGCCCACTCGTGCCATCAGCCAGGCTGGGCTGACACTCCAGCCTCTCTTCTGTCCTGCAAATCTCGAGAGATTTGGAAAACATCACACTTACAATAAAAATTAGGAAATGGTCTCACTTGCTTTTGTGTTTCTTCCCTAGGTCAATGCTCTGCCTAACTGGCAGCATGAACAGTTCTTTTTCAAGGAACAGGAGAGCATCCAGGCCTTTTAATATCAAGAAAATTCAGAATGATCTCAGGAATCCACACTGACTGTGGTGACTGTAAAACCCAAATTGGTGACTTGTATAAAAAAAAATGTTTACAAATCAAGTTTCACAAAGAGAAGTCCTGTTTTAATTTTCATACCAGGACTAAGTCTTCACCTTACAACTGCTGCAGCACGAGCCTTAAGTCCATATCTTTATTTTTTCATGGTTTCCCCTCAGGGCCTCTTTAAAGAGCCGGCAGAAGAGTCACTTCCCCGCTGGTGCAGTTGGCACGACTGCAAGTGTACTTAAAGTTTGCGTCTGATCAGGTTATGTGTATTGGATCTGAAACCAGTTAGTCAATTCTTCCCGGTCCCTAAGTGGCGATTTGTGGTAATGTCTACATCAATACTCACAGAGCTGCGAGCTGCTTTACGTAAAGCAAATGTCTGCAGGATGGAGGGGCTGCTGCGAGGGCTGCCGGCTTTCTGGAGCTGCGGCGCTCAGAGCCCGTCCTGCCCCGCACACAGCCCGGGGCCCCCGCCCCGAGCCCCCCGGGCTGGCACCAGCCGCGCCCAGCCCCGCTCCAGGCACACCGAATACTCCTCCCTCCCCAGCACCGATCCCCCTCCTGCGTGTCCTCACTCCCTGGGCTCCAGGGTGGACACAGGGCACAAATGAGAAACAGCACAAGGTCAAGAAAACCAACCAACAGCTCCACACTGAAGTGTAGCAGAAAATTAGAGAAGGATAAAAGATGGTACAGCATGAGAAAATTATGATAAATGAAAAAGCAGGAGGTGGCTACTGTTCAAACTACAAACAACAGAGAACAACTCTGAGCAATAAACAATATTGGATTAAGCTTTTCCAATAACAGCTTGTTTCCTTAATATTTTTCTCTTTGGTCCCAAACAGAGCACAAACCCTTCAGATCGCGGCTGCCTTTGTTTGTGAAACGCACAGCAACAGAAGCTGGCCTCGGGGCATCACTGACCTGCACACACCCACAGGTGCTGCGTTCTGGGCTGGCCCTGCCCTTCCCGACAGGGCCATTTCTCTGGGAGAGCCCACGGAGCTGGGGAAAACACGACCCAGCCCTTGTCATCCCCACATCTCCTGCACGATGCTGCTCCTGCTTCGAATGGAGTAAAGAGGCCATGACTTCCACAGCAGCTACACAGCAATTTACACCTTGTAAGTCATTTAAATACACTGCCTGAAGTGTAAAATCTGGGAACTGTCAGCAAACCTCAACTTGGCAAAAATCATTGCTATTTATTACAGTAAAGTGCTTTCTGTACAGCAAGAGCTGGCTCTGATACATCACATCTCAAACAAAAATATGGAATAAATGATCTCCCAAGATCGCTTCCAACCTGTTTTCCAAGACTTTACAAAGAAAAAGAGCAGAGCACAAACCCTATAGAGCAGCCCTGCCATTCCACCCTTTCGGAGCACAAAAATTCCTACTCTGCACCAGCACTGCAACAAGCTCCTGTGCTCCAAGCTGCTCCAGTGTTGGAGATACTGCTTCAGACCCTCAGTCATCTAAGACTTAATTTCAAACAAACAATAAAATCACCAGAAAAAATAAACCTGATTCGCCAAATTACAGCGAAGAAAACATTCCCAAATCTACCAAATCTTGGCACTCTCAGTTCTTCAAAAAAGGCAGAGAGGGTTTGAGCAGGGTCCTCCAGGGGGTTGCAAGTGACACCTTCACTTTCTCTTTCTAACAGAGAGATCCTGCCCAACAGCTGCAGGCAAAGGAGCCAGTTATTTTGGGAGGAGAGGGGAGGCCAGAAATGCTGTTTGTTTACACAGATAATTCTCCTTAGAAAGGAACAATGAGTGACCCCCTGGCTTTGGAAGCTCCCCCCGATGCCATGGGAGAGCAGGCCAGGCTGAGCAGGACCAGCCCCTAGAGAAGGCTCAAAGGAGAGCAGGGGCAGAGAAGCAGAGGGGCTGGCTCAGGAGCAGCTACTCACAGTATTTGTTTGTGGCAGACTCATTCTACACTGATCTGTTCTAAACTGCTGCAGGTCTGGGCCTCGGAGCGAGCAGAGCTCTGTTACTGCTTTTGGGGTTCATTTCAGTTTCATACTCACGTTTGTTCTCTCTAGATCAAACAGAAATGACCAGCGGGAATCCGGTAAATCTGAAAGGACGCTCGCTTATTTCCCACATTTTTCTCCAACATTTTCAGAGATTAGTGCATGTAATATTTTAATGCTTTGGCATAAATTTGCATGAGAGGGAGAGCTCCTGTATTTACACACTTGCAGTGTGTGTGATCATAATATCCACGTGATTAGACACAAGGACACGCGGTGAAATGCACTTAACACAACTCTGGGGCTCAGGGCCAGCTCTACCCAGTGAGATTCAACAGGCAAGTCCAAATTTTTCACCAAAAAAGAGAGAAAGTCTGTACCTCTAACAGATCTGGTATTTTCTCTCTGTTCCTGAGAAATAAGTTTGAAGATCCTTATTCCCTGAGAAATAAGTTTAAGATTTGGGATGTTTTAGGATCAAAAATATTATTTTTTTTTAAGATTTTTAAAAATAAAATATTTCAATTTCTAGTTTTTTTTATCTGAATTGCATTATGGCAGGTTATGTAGTAGATTTATGGGACAGAAAGACTTTATAAGATGCTTTAAATACATATTAAAAGAAGAAAAATCATTAAACTATAATAGTCAAAATAAGGTGAAATAAAATCTAAAGCCCATCTCAGTAACTGTCTTTATGAAGTCTATGCAGGCATCAGTACTTCTGCTAACGACACAGAAAGGGAAAAGATGGAAGAAAAAGCAGGATGTATGGAATATTCTGGAACAAAGGACATAGAGCTGTAGTTACTACAAAGGTTACTGTACATTTATTCAGTCAAGGCCAGAGTCCATCACCTGGAAGTCCTGAACCTGTGGGATCCTCACCCATGCTGGACTCCAACAGCCACACACTGTCCTGCCCTCCTTTCCCCTTGGGAAGGGCAGAGCAGTTTTCCAAGCTCAGGCCTCCTCTACACTGAAAAACGTGGACAGGATTAATTTCAGGAGATGAAATGACTGAAGACTGTCCTGCAGAAGAACTGTAAAATAGGCTGCACACAAAAGGTAAAGGAAACGTTACCCAACAAAATGGCTGAGCACTTCAGAAATGAGAGAGGACCAATATTTGGTTTGCTTGGGGCTTTTTTAATGTATAGAATCCCAGATTGTTATGGTGGGAAATGACCTTTAGGATCTTGAATTTCAAATCCAGCACGACCACCATGTTCACGGTAAACCCTCAGGTACAGGCAGCTGAATGAATTTGGGCCATTTCTGACTGAAATTGTTGGGTGTTGCTACTGCTGGGTTCTCTCCTGCTCCTAGCACTCACTGAGAAGTGCTGGACGCCCTTTGGGAAAAGGCAGGAACTTCTGTCCCCACAGCAGCCACTGCCGGGGACCAAAGAGTTGGGCAAATCAGCGCCTCAGATCTGGGCTCATGGGACAAACTTCAGCTCCTTCCCAATTTTAGCCCTTCCAGCCACCACTCTACACCCGGGCAAGAGCCAAGTCACAACATCCAATGGGCCTTGCCCGGCGCCAGAGGGCGAGAGCCGAGCCAACGCCCTGCCAGGACCCTGCTGGGCTCCTCGGCCCTTGTGCCACAGAAATGGTGCTGGAGGCAACAAACAAACCCACAAGCTCATTCGCACCAACTGGGAAAGGAAAATGTCCCTCACCTGCCCATTCTGAGGTCACAGTCATTCTGTTTCCCAAATACCACATTAAAAAAGAGGGAAAAAAAAAAAACAACCAAAAAAAATAGTAACTATTCTTCGACTAAATTTAAGGAGGGGTTAAAATGTAAACCAATTTAAAAAATAAGAGGAAGAATTTTGGTTACGGAAATTTCAAGGGTCTCTCCCTCCTGATGTCCTTTCTGTCTCTAGAATGATGACCCTAAGCCCTGCTGGTAACGTTCCTCTCACTTCACTAGAGATGTGACACGGGACAGCTGGGAAGAGCAGAGCAGCAGCCTGACCTGCACCAGGTCAGTCCCCTCTGGTCACTGGGCAATTCAAAAAAGTATTTGAGCAGGAAAAGGCTCTTTTTTCCCCCCCTTTTTTAAACAGTATGACTAAATCTGTCTGGGAGGTTGTATACAGGTCATCTCCTTCTGCAAAACCAACTCCAAAGTGACAGTGTTCGCTGTGAAAAATACTGCGACGGCTTAAAAAAAAATAACAAACCACCAAACCAAACCAACTTAAAAAAATCAAGCCGAAAGAGCAAAATGAAACACCTAAGGGGGACCTGGGCCGAGCAAAGACAAAGCAATGGACTGGACCCACCTGGAGAGCAAAGGCAGCCGGCCGGGCTTTGTGGCGGAGGACCGTCCGCTCGGGCGCATGTGGCTGCGGAGCGTCTGGCGGCCGCGCCGGAGCCGCGCCGAGCGCTCCACGCCTGCCCACGGCCCCGGCACGCCGTGGAGATTGGCTGCCGAGCCTGCCGGGGAGGGGGCACCCACTGCGAGCTGCTGGGGGAATCTGCCTGCCTGGGGACAGGGGCCTCCAATTTTTTATTTTTATTTTTTTATTTTATAAGCTACAGACGTGGAATGCAAAACCGCCATTTATTCCTTCTGGGTCATATGAGGGAGCCACTGGCGAAGATAATAATATATGAAGCAAGAGAACGAGAGGGAGAAAGAGGGAGGGAGGGGAGGGAAGGAGGGAGGAAGGGAGAGAGAAGCAAAAGGCTTTCTATTATTCGGGACACTGGTGATGCACACTGAGGCAGTTGGAAGATTAAATTAAGTATTATATCTGCTGACCCCATTGCCATGGTTACCGGACAGCGGAAAATATTAATCAAGCCAAGCCTTTTCAGCTGAACATACCAGAAAAAAATGCTAAATATAAATATATATGTACATATTTGCTGCTCTGCCATGCTAATGTGGGCTGCCAGCAACCAAACCACCTGATATCACAGAGATAAACAAATTTAAAATATCCTTGCTGCACAAGAAGGCTGACGTCAGCGCGAGGACGGGGCTGCAGCGCTCGCTCGCCCTTCAGCCGATTAGAGAGGGAATTTGAATAAGGAATGGCGACATCTTGCTGGGTGCCTGAGCTCAGGAGGCATTTAGGGTTCTCTCCCCAATGGGAAGAAAGGGACCAGGAGCCGGTTCTGCAGAGCTCTGGCGTCACGTCCAGACCGCACATCTCCCACGGGGAATTAAAGCAATTGCCACCAACCTGGCGCTCACCTTCAAACCACAACGGGGCTCAGAGGAGCCCCCGGAGGGATCCTTTGTGTGCAGGGACCTGCAGGTCGCTGCCCTCCCACAGGTGGGACGGACAGAACCCGGCACAGTGACACAGGGACACACGGCCGGGCCCTCGGAACCCCGAGCCAGGCTGCCCCTGCAGCCAAGGCCCTCCACGCCTCACCCAGGATGGGGCACGTCCCTTCGCAAGGAGCCTCTGCGGGTTTGGGAAGGGCAAGGTACAACCAACCAAACTCCGGTGAATAATAATTTTGATACTGAACTATTACCGTTTTTGAACTCTAATCTTAAACGCAGAAATAGGAACACCACAAATTAATCTGTCCTTTTTCGTAGAGTAAATCATTGGCATAACTAAAAAGGAAACAAACTCCTCATTCTCTGCTCAAACCACATACCAAAAAATGATGTTCACAAAGACAGTGTTTCCTCCCAGTCACCATCTTCATTTTTGCCTTGCTGCCTCTTTTTGCCTGTATTTTACTGGAAAGTTTCACGTAGCTGCTGCTGACTGGTATAATTTTCCCTGAGGTATTCAAGCCAGCAGAACACTGAGGTGACAACACATCCTTTGTTGTATCCCACCCACACATGGAGGTGGTAGAGACGAGAAACAGGAAAAAAATTGAAAAATAAAGGAATAACAAGCCACTAGACCCAGTGAGAAGGCCAAGCATTTTAAAGGAATCTGAGATGGAAGCAATCAATATTTGTCAAGAGAAGCTGTGGCTGCCCCATCCCTGGAAGTGTTCAAGGCTGGACGGGGCTTGGAACAAGCTGGAATAGTGCAAGGTGTCCCTGCCCATGGCAGGGGGTGGGATGAGATGGGCTTTAAGGTCCCTTCCCACCCAAACCATTCCATGATTCTATGTATATTTTAATACATGTACTTTACAACAGTTCTGTGGAGCTGGATATATACCAGCCTTCTCAAAATCCAGCAGCCCGAGCTCACCAATACAAATATACATATAAAATACTGTATAGACTATACAAAACAAATGTTCTGGTTCATTTACAGTTCTGTAAAAACAGAGCCAAATTTACTGAAGGCATAAACAAGGACATCTATTTCATTTTTAAAATGTTAATGAAGAACGAGATTGTTATTTGTTCTTGTTCTATTTTGTGATTTTAGCCAATAGTTCTAGTGATAATTATCAACTGTTTATATTTAGATAAAAGCAGCCCATATGGCAACAGCAGAACAATCTGATGTTTAGATCCTCAGCTACATGTTTTCTATAAATAATATGATTGAATAACTGTAACAAATTATTTCATCAGACTAAAAGCAGATACCAATATGTAACAACTAAGAAAGCCATTTACTCATTATCTGCAAATAATAAATACCTTCCCAAGTACATTTAACACTTAGGAAAAGACAAAAATACAATAATACAGATATTAACCCCTAAATGCTTACATTAATGTATCTTAAAATGTACTTTTTAATTTCCATGGACACGCACACAGTATTGCGTGGGTTCTTACGGTAATTAAAGGGTCTGCTTAATTTTGCACACAAACGTGCGCGGTTACGTGATGCGTTCGTACCCAAATCTCACCAAATCCCAAGGCTACTCGAGCTGCCCTGCCCGTTTCTCCCATCCCAACCCTCTGGACCGCTCTGCCAAAGGGAGCTCGAGCCTGGAGCCCTCCTTGGGTTGGAGCGGCCGCGCCGTTCCCAACGTTCCGCTCCCGGAGAGAGCGGCTCCGGACAGGACCTGCCGGGATGTTTGGGCTCAGAGCCTCAGGCGGCGTTCCAGGCTGCAGAGCCCTTCTCCTGCTCACACAAAGGAGCTCCCCAGGCCAGGCAGGGCCTGCCCAGCCCGCGCTTCCCGGAGGGAAAATGATTGCGGCACAATGGCCGGCACGGCCAGCTTAGGGCAGCTGTGTCATATAAATTGTCAGCAATGACCATAAGCACTCAGAGAAACAATTTAATTCCTCACTCCCGCCATCATGGGCTGATATATTCTTTCAAGGTCATTACCCAAGGCTAGGAGGGTCGCATGATTAACGAGTGACACGGCCAACGAGGGCGGCTGTGCCTGAGCAGGCCTTATATTAATTAGACAGAAGTGCTGAAAAATAAACGGTGCCTGGCAAGGAGGGGCCAGACCCACACCTCCATGGCTCTGCACCTCCCCGGACTCTCAGCACCACCCCGCTCCTTCAGCCTGCCACCCCATCCCAGCAATTCACAAGCAGCATACACAAAAGACGCCTCCTTCCTGGTTTAAAGGACTTGTGCTCTCACCCCAAGTTTTTGAGTCTGTGCTTTTCCTCCTTCTTGCCATAAGTTACTGACTTACCCTGCACAGAAGCACAAGAGACTGCTGTTCACAATTAACTTTACATCTCCAGAGCAAAACTAAAATTAAAAGACAAGTCCCAAGGTTTGTGCCAGACACTCGGAGAGACCCAGAGCAACACAGAACATACACTGGCTCATCACCAGCAGTGACTGGCCCCAGAACCCGTGAGCAGGCCAGGCTTTCCAAAGCAGCAATGCACCCTCTGAAAATTCCCTCTCCAGGGCTCTGGGACAGCGAGCCTGCTCTGCCACTCCAAACTCACGTGGTGCTATGGAACCAGGAGAGATGGCTCTCTGCAAAGATACAGCTCAGGACTATCTACAATTATTATTCAGAGAAAATGTCTTTGGACACCACCTCAATCTCAGATCTCCCCCTAGAAAAACCTGGCAATCAGCCTGCTCACTCGAGCCCACAGCACACTGAACTGGGCTTGGTGCAGAAACCCACTTCATTTTTCACCATCTTGGGGGTGCTGCTAACAAAACAGCTCCTTCTGAGGTCTGAGTCAAGAGAAAAGTACCTTTCCACAAAGACAGAGTACTCCAGATCTGCCTGAGCAAGACAGACCCAGTTTTCCAAGATTCTCAGTACTCACAGCTTCAACTGACCTAAATGGAGCCACCTCAACAGCTCTGCAAGATTACAGTCAAGCACTTCAGTATTCAGGTGCTCCCCACAACATGTGACACCTTCCAGCTGCTCAGGCACTGGAAACCAGGACTCCTTCTGGCATTTCACCTTACAGTGGTCTCTAGACAGGACCTTCCCCTCAGCCCCAGCCAAGATTTGGGTTAAGTGGATCACTCACCCCTCACAGCAGCGCCTGGCCACAGACAGCTCCGAGAATCCACCAGTGTCCTCCAGGCTGGAATGCTCCAGACTCCCCAGATAAAACCTCACCCCAACAGTCCCTCACAGCATTCCTGAGGCAGGAGAACCCCATAGCTCCATTCCTGTAACGTTCCCAGCCCTTGGCAGCTCTGCCCAGTGTGGGGAGCAGCCAGACCAGTTCCCACCACCCACAGGTGACCCTGCTCTCTGCTAATCACCATCAATTAACTCCTTAACTCGCCACAGCTGATATTTTCAGAGCCTGCATTTTCTATGTTCAATACACTATTGATGCCTAGAAAGGCATCACTATAACAAAAAGGAATCTTTAAGTAGAAGTTAAATCTGAACAGCAGTTTTTCAGGGTGTCACTGGCATAATGACACCCAGTGGCTTCCCCGTGTTCTCGCTACACAGATGCAAAAGACAGCAGGAAAGAGAAGCGAAACTCTGCCCTAACCACTAGCTTTTGATCATCACCTGCTTCTTATAATCCACCATCAAGGATTCCAAGACATTTCCCTGGGAATGTCTGTTGGGCACTTGGAAAAGAGCCAACACCTGAGAAATGGAATTGAGGCAAAAAGCCAAACAGCTGTGGCTAACTTGTTAATTAGACTCAAAAAATAATTTCTTTTTTAATCCAAACCAAAGTTTCACCTTATTTTCTAGCAGCATCATTCAGATTGATTCCCTTCTTCCTCCTAAAAAAATGATCAACAAGAAATCCCCCCAGTTTACACTTTAGCCCAGCTGCCCCCACTGTGTCAGCAGCAGAGGCACAGGTGGATCAGCAGCTCCAGGACCACTGCTGGGTGTGGGGCCAGCAGGTGCTCGGCCCTTGGGACACCTCCACAACAAAGACAATATTGGTGCAGGTGAAATCCAGCACACAAGTAATTACACAGAACATGTATTAGGAATGAATAATCACTATCAATTAACCTGGCTTACTACAGGAATAAAAACTGAACATCCCCAGGACCCCCAGGCTCTGCGCTGCTGCTCATCACCTGAGCAAAGGCTCTCTCCTTCCCTCTCTGCCTTTAAAGCTCCCCAGGGCAGGCCTGGGCAGCCACAGGGCACCTGTCAAAGGTGGAGCTTCCACGGTGTCCCCAACGCTGCAGGTCGGGAAATGGCAGCAAGAGCGGGATCTGTGCAGGGGAGGCACACACAGGTAACAACACAGGTACACATGTACACAGATAATACACACAGGTAACAACACAGGTACACATGTACACAGATAATACACACAGGTACACATGTACACAGATAATACACACAGGTAACACACACACACAGGTACACTGATAATACACACAGATAACACACACACACACATGTACACAGATAATACACACAGGTACACTGATAATACACACAGGTAACACACACAGGTACACAGGTACACAGATAATACACACAGGTACACTGATAATACACACAGGTAACACACACAGGTACACAGGTACACAGATAATACACACAGGTACACTGATAATACACACAGGTAACACACACAGGCACACATGTACACAGAAAATATACACAGGTAAAACACACAGACACACTCTGTACATGTAACACACACACACGTACACACTCTGTACACACACATGTAACTCACACACCCCTGTACACACACACATGTACACACGTAACACACACATGGCAATCAAGACCATTTGCACACCTGAACAAGAGCCAAACTCTGTGTTCCCCTGGGCCTGGCAGCCTTTCCCACCTCAAGGAGTGCCCATGGTTTTGGCAGGCACAAAAGCACTCTCCAGACTGTCACAATGGCCTTTTGCACCTCCCCAAGAGTGACCACTAGGAATTCAATTTGAATGTTTTTCTTTTCTTTCCTTTTTTTTTTTTGTATTTCTGTAAGTTAATTTTTGTTTATCTAGAAACAAGAAAACTGAAAAGAAAGAACATGAAAAGGCTACATTAACCCTAACACGGGATTATGACTTGCAGTTGGTAACACTATTTGATACTTCCCTACTCCTAAATTGCTGCATTTTTGGCCCTTCCTCATAAGACTCCTCTTCATGTTCATAAATTGCACCCCCCTTGGAAATCTAGTGGGAAGAATTGAGGTTAAATCCCACTCTCTCCTCAATTTCTGTCCTCCATCGCCGACATCAGGTTGGATGCAGGATGAGTTATGGCGGAGGCAGAGCAGTTTGCAGGATTTCCAGGAGCTGCACACGGCGCAGTGAGTGCAGTGTGTGTGGCACAGACGTGACCCCAGGTGTGCAGCAGCTCCCAGCGGTGCCAGCACAGGCTGCAAGCACAGCTCACACAGGACCCTGCAGATGCCAACACACCACAGCTGGGCTGGACTCCGTTCCCAGGCACTGAAGCTCTGCAGACACAGTCCCTGCAGAGCTCGGGACAGCCCTTTGAGCAGAGATTTTTCAGCACCAGGAGCAACATTCCCTGGCCTTACACCACGCGAAGGCCAACATTAATTAGAGAGGCCAGGAAAGAAAGATCGCTCCCTTTCTGTTCCAGTCTGTCCCTCCCAGTAAATCCCCATCTTCCTGCACATCTGGGAAATGGGAACAGCACTGGGCACCGCCAGGTGGGCAGTTCAGGTGGAAAGCTGGCTCTCGGGCTATTTTTAATGTCTTCCCTGTGTATCCATTTACGTTACATCTATTTAAGTGCGTGTGAGTTTGTGTGTTAACGCCTGCTCACATCCAGGATAAAAATACACAGCACGATTAGGCAAATACATGGAAATACAGACAGAATCCAATTCCTCTGGCAGACCACACAAAGGCTAAGAAATGAAAAATGCACTCACGCCCTCTGACACCCTGGCCGAGTGCACCGCGAGAGCTCTCGTGGTGGGGACTGAAGGCTGGCTGCTGGCTCCCTCTCCCTTTTCTGCTAAGGAGACACTTTGAGCGCCGGGATTGCTCTCAATCTGGCTCTGTGATCCACATGCAGGACTGGTAATATGCCTGCTATTTCCCTCTCTCTCCCCCATCAAACCTCCCCCCCATCGCTCTTGTTCTCATGTTCAGTGGTTATTTTAGCTTAATGCGGTGACATCACAGCTCGCTCAGTGAGTAAAGCCCCGGCTGTGAATGCAGAGCGCGGCTGCACTGCTCACCTCCCCACGATGGGATTTACAGAGGCTTGGTGCTGCGTGCTCGTCCCCACAGCAGAGGATGCTCTGTCCTGGCCAGCTCCTCGTGGCTTTGGCGGTGGTTGGCACGGCCCCGCCGCAGCCGGGGGACGGCGATGTGCCGCACGCTCCGGTCTGGGAGTGAAACCTGGCAGGGACACTTTCAATGAGCTCCCTCACTTTTGGCTAGCTCAGGAGAGCAGCTGGACACCTGTCTGTTGCAGCCTCCTAAACCTGGGGGAGGGGGTGTATGCACAGGCTGGAAGGAGGTGGTTCTTAGGTGGGGGGAGAGATGGAGCGCTGGAAGGCATCTCATTTCTCAGCATCACCGAGGAGTCAAACCCCCACCTTGCATTAAAATGAAAATACTCTGTGAATTTTTAAAGCTGAACCCCTCTATAACTCTTCATCTCCTAGTAATTCCTCCACCGCATTGTATCAGATCTGCAATGGTCTCAACAGCTCTCTTGATTTTGTTCCATGTTCTTCTAAAACAGGAAACAAAGAAACAGCACATGATATTAGAAAAACTTCACAGCAGAACAGATAAGATGCAGGAGGAGAATAATGCAGTCAAATAAGCTTTCCATTATTAACAACCGTGCCCCGAGGTCTACGGGCATAGTCCCAAACCTAAATTATCTTAAATCATGAGGTTACCAATAAAGACAGCTTGGGACAGCAGAAGGGGTCTTTGATTTCAGGGGGTTTGTAGACCACATATATATGATTAACATTTCTGTGCTATAGTTTATTACTTCATTATAATATTTTCCATCACAAATGAATAGGTAAAACACCTGGCTATTAAATATAAACCTATCCCTCAGGATGATCAGATTATCACTTGAATTTAAAATCTTTCTGCATTTTTAATAATGCATAACAAATAAGATTATTTATGCACTTCTTTGGCTTTGCTTGCAGGGCCCATGGTGACGTGCAGCCGTCTTTCCTGAAATCCAGGTCTGGGGGGGACACACTCCCTGCTCCCCCTCTCTGCTCCTTCAGCCAGATGCCCCAGCTGCTCAGCGGTGGGCTGCGGGGTCTGG
>VZTB01000131.1:555527-584380 GCA_013397245.1 Thryothorus ludovicianus
CCCGGGCCGGGGCAGCGGCGCTCCCCGCACGGCCAAAGCGCCTTCGTGCTGCTGGCTCTGCTCCTCTTTGGGACGAACCCTGCTCATCGTTCCCATTCGAACCTCGCCAATCAGCACCGGCGGGGCTGGATGCATGAGGTCAGTTATGGAGATGCAGGAAATTACTGGGGATTGGCAGGGCTGGTTTTGTCAATTTGTAAGCAAAACCCTGTGTTATTGCCAGGTTTTCATCTTTTCATCACTGTCAGCCTATGCTGGCACATAAGAGCTAAAAGCAAAATTGTCTCAAAGGCTGCCGGAAAACTAATGGTGGAGGATTAAAAATATTTTTGTGTAAAATAGAAATAGGAAGCAGATACTTACATTAAAAAAATAAAGCCAATTAAGCCCCCTGGAAGTGCTGACACATCCAGCTCGCCGCTCGCCCTACCCAGGCATCTGCTCCCTGGCTCGGAAGCCAAGCAGCTCGGCAGCATCGCGTTCCTGGGCTCCCCAACCTGCCCTCGTCTCACCCAGCCCCTTTCTTCTGGCCCAAATGTTTGCATTTGTAGGACATCTGAATGGTAATAAAAGGGCCAGGAAATGATAGTTGTGCCAAGTAAATTGGGGTGAATGCTGGGGGAGGGGAGGCCGGATCGATTGTGAAACAACTTGCGCATTATCCGGGAAGGATTTGCTCACGGTCCTGCGCTGCTCCGCGTACGAGAGGCCCCGCGTTCAACAATAGCGTGTCCCCTTAGAGCAGGAAACACAAAGGGAATTTGCTCTGATTCAATCCACACAGTGAGGCCCCTCTGGGGCTAAAGAGGGTCACTTTTACCCTGGCTAAAAATAAAGAAAAAAGATTTTTTTTTTTCCCCTCTAACACACACACACACACGCACACGATCCGGCTGAGGAAAGCAGCCCACCTCCACTCAACCAGATGCTTAAAAATCATGAGCTGCCTGTGTCATTTTTTCCATTTAGACTTTAGAATTTATCGGAGTTTACTTTAAAAAAAATTTAAACAAGTAGAACGTGATCAAAGAGCAGCAAAACGGCCTCTTCCTTTTATTCCATTTCCTTGTCTAACAAGTGCTTTACCCGGGGACTGCTGCAGCACTAGCCCCTAATAACAAAGGAGGTGACACTGTGAGGGCACAGAACTGTAAACTGAATTTTGAAAGCCATGCGAGAGCCCGGATATCAGGGCTGTGCTGTATTCAGATATATTTGTTTTCTAATGCTTTGTCTTTTTTGTTCTGCTTCTAATCCCAAATTCCTCCATCAAGCACAGGCCAGTAACGACGCAGCAATTGTGCACAACACCTGCTGAAATTATACACAACAACAAGTTTTCCCTAAATATTGCTAAAATGTAGCTCAGCAGATTCTATCTGCATTCATTCGGTGGAACAACAAGATATTGGTGGGGACAAACTCCGCATAAAGCAGCCCCGAGCCCCCTGAGTTGGTGGAGCTCAGCCCAAACAATGGCCGCTTCCCATTCACCTTTCCCCGGCTTTTCAAAAGAACATCCCAGAAACACAAAGCAGCAGCGGGAAATGGCAATTTTATGAATCCTAATCAATCAAAGGGCTTATTAACTCAATGTGAAGCCAGATTAAAATCTTTAATTATAAATCGTGCTAAAAGGAAAAACAAAATGTACTTATGGTACATTGAAAATTCCGGATATTAACATAGTTGCCATTATCTCTCGCAATATTAAATTTCCCCTCCCTGCCCTGCAACATGCTCACCTTTTTCTGTTCCTAAAGAACAGAACCGCAGAGCAAACTCATTTTTCTCCTTGCCAGCCTTATTAAAATGTATTCCCGCTCCCCGCACCGGGGCAGTGGGAAGCCCCATCCTGGAGGGAGCGGGTGTTTACTGAGCGGGCCGGGTGGGAGCTCCCATGGTTTTTGGGGCCACATCCAGGATCGAGGGGCGTTGGCAGCGGCCACCCCACAGCCACGGCCCAGGCCTCGGCCGCGGGCGCTGTTCCACGGGCAGGCCTCGGGAAATGACCACGGCAAATGTAACCCGGCTGGCCGGGAGGGGGAGGGACGGCGGGGAACGAGCCGCATGTTTTATTTATTTGTTCGAAGTCACGGTCATGCCATTGTCCGTGCCGGCGGCCGGGCCGCGCCTGCCGCGGAAGGTGCGCACCCGACTCCTCCAGCGCGGCGCTGGGATGGGAAAGGAAGGGCTGGAAGGGCTCCTCTCCCACCGGGAGCACCGGCATCGTCCAGCCAGGCTCTCCCTCGGAGCCTGGGCACGCTGTTCCCTCCCTGCGCTGCCTTTCCAGCAGCTTCCCTCGCACCCCGGCCTCGTGCCCCTCCCCTCCGTGGTGTCGCATTTGGAATTAAGGATTTTTTTCCCCTCCAAAAAATGAGTTTTTCAAAGGAGAGTGGCACTTCTTTCAGAAAAAGATCCTACAGGACGCACTCAGATTGTGATTCTAGGTCATGTTTTACACAGAATTCCTATCTTCCTTTCTCAGAGCACTCCTTCCCTGGGATTTATTCCTGAAGCACTCCCCAAAGGAAAAGCACCTTTGCTGAATTGAAATTTTTCAAATTTGCTGTCACTTTTGGAACTATAATTGAAATCCCAAATCGTGTTTCCCTTCTGTAGTACTTCAGAAAACACAGCTGGTGAATTTGAAATACAGTTTTAGCTTGAAAAAATGGGAACTTAATTTCATATTTTACAAACGACTGGTTGTCTCCAAAACGTTCACAAAAGGGGGTTTCACATCTTAGGGAGGGGAATCACTGTTTCTGCCCTGTAATTGCTGCCTGAGTTCTGCACCCTGTCCCGAGTTTCCTTTAGTGCCCCCAGTGCTGTGATTCCCTCGCAGCTATTCCCAGACCCACCCAGGCAGGGTCGTGTCCCACGGCGCTCCTCGGGCAGGTAAATCATTCCTACTGCCCAAAGCAGGAACACGCCTGCCTGCAAATCCTGCCCAGCAACACAAACGGAGGAGTCTGAGGACACGGAAAAGAGACTTTTGAGGATAAAACCCAGCTGGGAGTGAACCCTCCTGAGCCCAGCAGGCCCTGCTGTGGTTTGGGATGTCCCCCCTTGCTCACACACTTTGCACATCTGTTCCTCCCTGGGCAGCTCTGCTGGGGCCTGTGCCCAGAGCAAGGAGCTGCACGCTGGCTTTAGAAGGATTTCACAGGTTCACTTCCAGGGCTGAGGGGCCCCCGGGACCCCCGAGGGTGACCCCAGCCACGGCCACGCACCCCAGGTCCCATCCTGCCCTCCCCAGCTCCTGCCTTGCAGCAAATTCAGAAAAGATCCTTTGTGCCCAACTCGGGTTTCATTTCATTGCTTTTAGATTTGTTCAGCTTGACTTTTGACACTTCAGAGGCTTAAGCCTTCTTTAAGTACAACAATATAATAAATATTTGTGTTGCCAAAGGAAAAGTGGATCCGTTGTTAGTGTTAGGGAAAGCAGGATCTCTTTCTCATTCGTTTGGTATAAATAATTCACACAACTATGTGCATTTTATAAACATCATCTTTAGGAAACTGATACTATCAAACATTTTCAAGACAACACTCAGCAGCATATAAATATGCACAAAGTATTTACTACAGCGGATCTGAAACTAAACAAAAAATTGTTAATGAAAGCAGAAAAATAACGATATTTTATGTAAATAATTATGTTAATACAAAGTGTTTTCAGACTTATTTATACAAATTAGTCATCTGAATGACAAAAAGCTTTGACAAACTACAAACACCTATCAAAAATCATATTATTTGGCTCATTTTCCCTCGCAATTTCCATCTTTAGCCTGCTTTGGGAAAGCAGATTTAGAGCCTCCCCTGTTCTCTGTCAGTACAGCAGGAACAAGCCCAGTCAAAAGCACTTTCTTTACTTAGATATTAAAAAACTGTTTTCATGCCTTTTTATTCAAAATATTTGAAGAAATTATGTTTTTTAGAAAATGAAAAAAATATAAATCTGTTTTAATACACAATTATTTTAAAAATGTATTCATGTGTAACATGTTTGTAGCATGTTTGGTTAAATTAAAAAAAAAACTAGAACATATTTTTCAGGTAACAATTTGATATGCAGAAAACACTTTAAAATCATCCAGGAAAGAAACGATATATTTAGGATGAATATGAAAAACCCTGCGCACAAACTAACCAAAGCCCCACAGCTGCATTTTTCGGACTTTTTGTTGCAATCTAATTTCAGGATTTAAGTATTCCCGGCTTGTTGATGGAATGAGATTTCCTTGCATTGTTAGAAATTACAGTTTGCAATAAAACTCAGCAATGAATTCACAGCCTGCAGTTCCCCCCAGCTCTGCTCGGGGCCTGCGGGGGCCGCGGGGTTCCCGAATTGCCGCGGAATTGCCGCGGAACGGCCGCGGAACGGCCGCGGTGCGGGGGCAGGCAGAGCCGGCCGGAGCGGGGCTGGCGCGGGCGGCTCCGAACCATCCGCGGAGCATCGCTCGGGCCGGCCCGGGGCCGGGGCAGCTCCCCCCGGAGCCGCTCCTGAGCCGTGAGCCGAGCGGCTGCTCATTGAGGGAAACGGCTATTGGCGTCCCCATCAGCCGAGACACCCTGCGTGAGCTTAAACAAGTCCGCTCGCTTAATGGCCGGCCCCCGGGGACACGCTCAGCCCCTCCGCTGACCATTAGACCCCTTGATGGAGTGGACAATAAACCTGACACGACAGGCTGGACAGCGCTCTCGAGCGCGTCTGCGCCGACGGCACGAGGGGACTGTCCTCTGCTGCTGTCCCGGGGCTGGCCCTGGGCCACCTCCGCCCCCTGCCCTCGGTCCATGTCCCACTCCCTGCCCTGTGTCCATGTTCCTCTCCCTGCCCTGTGTCCATGCTCCTCTCCCTGCCCTGTGTCCATGCTCCTCTCCCTGCCCTGTGTCCATGTTCCATTCCCTGCCCTGTGTCCATGCTCCTCTCCCTGCCCTGTGTCCATGTTCCATTCCCTGCCCTGTGTCCATGCTCCTCTCCCTGCCCTGTGTCCATGCTCCTCTCCCTGCCCTGTGTCCATGTTCCTCTCCCTGCCCTGTGTCCATGTTCCTCTCCCTGCCCTGTGTCCATGTTCCATTCCCTGCCCTGTGTCCATGTTCCTCTCCCTGCCCTGTGTCCCTGCTCCAGAGCTCTCCAGAGCATTCTGTGCTGTCCCTGCCCACACGGGCACTCCAGACCTTCCAGTCCCCACCAGTGCAAAGGCAGCTGGGGCACGTCCCCTAAAGACATCCCAGCCAGCATGGCAGTGCAGGTTATTTCATGCCACATTCTTGGAAAAGAAAACAATCAAAAAGGAAAAATAACAAAATACACCACCTTTCTTGATCCAGAGAACAATTCTTGGGAGATGAAATCAAGTTTCAAAGTATTGATTCCGCATTCATCAGCCAGAACCAAAAAAATTACCAGAAAAGTCAACCTTAGCTGTTTTCTGATAAAGGATTGATAATTGCATTCATATTATTTTAAAAAATTATATCTACTTTCTATCGTTGTTCCATGTGAGTTGATTAGTATTTACTTTCTTAAGTTTCTGCCAGTAAAAAGGGCCCTGGGTTTGACAGCAAATTTTCTAGTATTTGGAAGCTTTTATCCCAATTTTAACACCTTATGTCTTTTTCTCTAGAGAATTAAATGATACTGCATTAAACCAGAAAATTATATAGAATTTTAAACAGTCCACACAAGTGGGGAACTGACAGGTCATTAAACAGCTCTACTGAAAAGAAACTTCCTCTTAAAAATTTAGGGGTTTACATATAATATGGGAGTATACCTATATTTACACATATATATGAGCATACATATGCAGCAATTTTACAATAGCTAAATAATTTGTCTAAAATTAATTTAAATAAAACCTACTTCTTAATATTAAATACTTTATCAATAAAAAGCATTAAACACAGAGATTTTCTTTTAACCTAATAGTCAACAAAAAACAACACAGCCAAAGAATATGTAAGTATAATCCAGATTATTCCGATCTGATTTGTATTTTCAGTTCAACCTTAAAAGCCTTTAACAAAAGAAACATCCTTTTTGGCATAATGCATTGTCTAAGCTGCAGAACATGCTCAGATTTCAAGACATATTTATAAAAAGCCATTGAAAAAGCCTCAACAATTTTGTGACACGTTTCTGACTCAGTTAATGCTGCATTCAGATGAATCCAACAAGCCGGTTTTTCCTACCGCCCAGGTAATGGCTTTTACTCATTGAATCAGAATTTTTTATATGTATATTTATGCATTTTTATATAGTTTATAATTGTTCATTGTGATTAAAATAATACATAAAAATTAAGAAGCATTCCAACTTTTCTTTTCCCCTGCAGGACCTGTTACTTTGAAATGCCACGAGGAGTCCGGAATTGTGCGGGAGCGCGCCGGGGCACGGGGGCTCTGGGTGAGGAATAATTCAGCTCATCACAAGGTGAAAAGGAAGAGCCGAGTGGGGGGAAAAGGAGCCCTGTTTGTGCAGAAAGCCTTCTCCCCCAATTAGCCGGGAGGGCTGCTGCTGCCCGGTGCCGGGGTCGGAGGGGAGCCGGCCCCTTGCCCGGAGCTTCACCCACGGCTCCTCTTTGTGCTCCGCTTCCCTCACATCTTCCCCGCCGCATTTCCATTTCAAGCGGCTGCACGGGGATCGCTGCACGGATCAATTTCCACATCGAATATTTAGGAATACAACCGATGTATATTTTATATAAATATTTTCATTTAGTAGGAGCAGAACAGGCCTTTTGAAACAGGGGACACAGAAGCTCTTCCCTGACACCCCGGGCACCTTCCCCTCTGGATCGCCAGAGCTTTTGTGGAAATTCCCGACTGCGCCATTCCCACAGCTCACTGCCGCCTTCACCAAGTGTTTCCTGCCCTGGCAGTGGCCTGTGGGCACCGAGGGGTGTCACGGTGCCCGAAAGGGTGGCTTTGTGGAAGGTGCCACCTCACGCAGGGTCCTCTCTGTGCCCCGGTGCAGCCCTGGGGATGCTGCCCCTGCAGAGCCAACGCAGCGCACGGAGCACCTGAGCCACGGGAAAACAGCAGGAGAAAGCCTGAACCCAGCCCCCGTGGGCAGCCAGAGATGTCCTGAGTGTGTGGAATCGGGAGCATGCCAGGGGCAGGACAGGCACTGAGGTGACCCTGGAGAAGCTCAGAGCCCTGCGCCTGCCGGGCGGAGCCCCAGCGGCAGCGCTGGCACAGCCGGAGCGCTCGGCACTGGCCACCGAGGGGCTGCGAGGCCAAAAGCCAGCGCTGTGTGCACAAAGCCCTGCCGGGGCTCTGCCACACTGGCCATGGGGGGAGGAGCAGAAAACTCCAAACTTCACCGCACACAACAGACCTTTGACCCCCGAACCTACACAGCAATTACATTCCAACAACCACCGAGATCTCCCTGTGACAGTCAGTTTATATACTATAAAACAGCTACAACCTTGGGAAAAGATACTGTGAAAAAAGGATTTGAAAAAATATTTCCAATCACTTTATTAAGACAGAGCACAAAGAAAAAATGGTTTTAAGTACATAATAAAACCCCAAAGGCTGCATCCACACAATCTCAATTTTCATGTCCAGCTGACTGTTAAGCCCAGCCCTGCACAGCACAGCTAGGCCCTGTGAAACACTCTCCAGCCACTTCTGCTCTGTGTGCCTGCCCCACACACGTTACCTGTGCTGCACCTGGTGAGAATCCAAACACTGTTCATGCTTCAAGAATTCTCTTTTCCCCCTTTCCTATCTTTTCCTGTGGTGTCTAAAATCCTATGTGACCACTCCACTGTCTTTAATTGCAAATTTCCTTAAACACCGTAAACCTGCTTGTTCATTTTCCATTTTACCTTTTGCAAATCACCTGTGTGTTCCTCTGTTCTCATTTTTGCCAGACACTTCTGTGCTAACCAGCAAGGTCACTGCAGAACCTGTATCGGTGTTCCTCCCAAATACCCAAGAGTACAAACACAGATTTTACCAAGGGTTCAGAAGGTGTCAGTGTAAACAGCACCCGATGCAGGAACCCTCGGAACACAGAGTCAGGAACGGACTCGTGCAGGTTCCCTTGCAATAAAAAGAGCTGACCATTTTTGGGTGAGTGGGGACTGTGGCTGAGAGCCAGCCCAGGCCCTGGGGCACAGCCTGGGAGCGCTGCCACAGCATCACCGTGTCATTATCCCACTGGTGTGTTCAAATACAAAATATTTTGCTTGGCTGATGGATTGTAACATGCAAACACATCTTCCACTATTTCAACCCAGAGAGATTCCCTGTCCTTACTTTGAAATATATCCAGTGTAAGTTTCCCAAAGTTATCAGCCCAAACTGGAACCTTTTCTCAACCACCATAAACATCCACATTCTCCCTCTATTGCTGGGAGCCCATGGGGCTGAGCCTGATCCTGCTTCTGCTCCCCACAGAGTCTGAACACCAGGGCTGGAGCTCACCACAAGAATGCCCGACTTGGGCAGGAATTTAATATTGGCAACTTCTTTTATTTCTTCCTGAGAATGACCGAATCCTTTTTGGAGCCAAATAAGGACCTCTGAGACCACAACAACGTAAATTCACAGGTAAAACCAGATTTTCTTTTTTTCTTAGATTGGTCACCGCTAGCTACTGAAACATTTAAATCAAGATTACAAGGAAAAACCCAAACAACCAGCATGGATGGCAAGAAAAAGGGATCAGTGTGGGACTGTGCCTCAGACACACATTTATAAGAAGCCAACTTTGCATTGTTGTACCAGATGCAGTCCCAGGGAAAAATGTATGCAGGCAACAGGGAGTTAAGTAAATAATTTTTTTCTTTTCTTTGTCGATGTGTTTAGTTCTCTTCCTGCCAAGACTCATTTCACTCTGCTATCTAGTGAGAGACACATATGGTGCAGTGAAATTGCCATCCAAGAAAGCATGTCCCAGCCTGTTGAGACATCATCAAATAAGATTAAAGCAAAGTAAAAATAAAAAGATAGAACGATTTTTTTTTCTTTTTCTTGTACAGAGAACATCTGATGAAAGTCACCGAGGTACTTGAATGCTTCTAAAGGTTTTGCAACCATTTCTTTACTTTGCCTGGTTAAGAAAAAGGCAGAAATAACAAGCCAGTATCTCCTTTTTCTTCTTCAAGTTAGTGAAAAAATGTGTTTCATAATCAACCTGATGTATGTGAATAAAATACAATATTGCCTTCTCTGCTTCGAAGAAAACAGCACTTAAATGCACAGAAATACCCCAGACTTTCTGCATGAGGGCCTCTCCACCAGCATCTCTTGAGTTCTGTATGCAAGAATTGGGCCAGGACAAAATAATGTGGCACTAATCTCCCAGTGAGGAGATGGACTGTGATGATCCTTGGGCATTCCCTCCGAGCCAGAATATCCTACATTCTGTCACTGTAGTCCACAGAAAGGTCCGAGTTACCTCACCAGAGTATTCAGGTGTCTCTGCCTAACAACTGCTACATCACATTAAATTCATCCAGAAACGCAAACTGCAGGATTTAAATTCGTGTGAAACTGCTGCCTGTTTTCCTTACACGGGGACACTGGAAAATCACTGGGTACAGAAACCCCAGCACATCACCACCTGCTCTTGCACATTGTACTTGCACACAACCTGTAGGACCAGGGTGGAACTGTTGTAGGAACAAGAATCACCGAGAAGCAACTTGGCAGCTCCTCTCCACCACTCTGAAACCAGGCTCTAGAAATATTCCACTTCCCACCAGGAAAGCATCAGCAAACACAACACATACAGTGTGTTCTGTATTCTAAGTAAACAAACAGGAGTCTGCTCAAAGCCAAAAAAATTTCCCATGGGAGAGGAGGAAGCCCAAATCAAATTTCCATTGTTGATCATGAGAGAAGTTCAGGGGAGCTTCTCAACCACACAGAATAATCTGCAAAATGGGTCCAGCTTCAGAAACATATTTTGTGTATTTTTCTGCCAACCTCCCAGTTAGAACTGCATTTCCAGTCTTGTTTCCAAGCCTTCACTGGACTGCAGGAAAGCAACAATGCATCAGTAGCAGAGATTATCCCTGGCCTTAATAAGCTGTTGTTGGCTTTCATAACAACTGCAGCCTAGGCCGAGTCACACCGAGCTCAAAGACAATCTTACCAATAGCCTGGAGCAAGGATTATAGAAACAAGAATCCAAGGGGGGGTGGGAGGGAGCAAAAATCCCAAGAAACAGGGGCTAATGTAAAATCGTTTACATATTAACCTTCTTCCCTTCTGACAGTGGTCAAGTTCTGATTCAAAATACAAATTATCTCCAATTACTTCAAAAGAGGCAGTCACAGAGCTGTCACTTAACCTTCACCATCTGTTTGGCTCAAAAGCAAGCTGTACAGCCTGCCACTTTGACCTCATCTTTCTCTTTCCACACTGGACAGGCACCAAAAGAAGAGAAGATGGTTTATTGTTCTCCCGAGAAAACCCGGGGGCTCAGGGTGCCGGAGGGAAGGGCAGCGCTAGGGAGGTGACTTAATTTAACTCTTCAGGGGGATTTGTTTGGGGAGGATGAGTTTGCAAACCTTCCTCGCTCCTCCTGGCAGCTCTCTCCAGAGATGGAGTTTGTTTGAGAGTGGAGCCTCTCTGCGAAGAGCAGCGGCTGTGAAATAACCAAGCAGGGGAAAGGCACGCACTGATTCACGATGGATTCTGGCTTAGGGACTTCTCTGAACGCAGTAGCCAGATGTACACAGGAAAATATCAGCTATTTATGATGCCAAAGGGGAAATAAATCCTAGAAATGAAACAGCTTTCTAGGAAAGACAGCCGCACAAAATATTGGGGGGAAAAACCCCCAAACCCAAAAAATCGCAAACAAACCAACAGAACCCCAAAGAGCAAAACACGAGATGGTGCACAGTCTGGGAAAGCACAGCTTTAAAGTCCTAAATATGACCTCACTGTAAGATAAATCAGAGTTACCACTACTCTCAGCTGCTCGTTAACCGCTGCACCTCCAGCCCCTCTCCTGGCTCTAAGGCAGGAGCTGAGCTCAGACTCACCCTGGAGCAGTGGCAGCGTGAAGGACCCAGGACAAATCCCCCCGCGGGGTGTCAGGAGCTCCAGGCGCAGCAGCACAACCTACAGTGCAGAGGTGTTGGGAATACAACAAATCTGTTGAAGGAAAGAGATTCCAGAGGGGCTGGAGGGCACAATAATAGGGTGCAAATTTCTGAATGCCTCATGGTTTATGGGCAGCTTCTAATGCTTCTGCCGAGAAACATTACAGCATTTCCATTGGCTCTGATCTTTATTTTTAGTTTTATTACCCACTGCATAACAGGTTTCTTCTAGAGAGAAAGAAAGAAAGCAGATCCCTCTGTAAACAGGAGCAACTCCTGAACATTTCCCATCGCAGTGCTTTAGCACGAGGATAATTCCACACGCGGACGCAGCTCCGAGAACGTCTCTGTCACTGTGCAGTGCCTGACACTCCTGGCATCACTGGGCACGGGGAGGGAAGCCCCTTTTCTTGTCACACCGTATTTAACCCAAGAAACACACACCACAATGCACATGAGCTGCAAAGTTCCCATTTCCAGAGCAGATGGTAACAAGTCAATTAAACCCGGAGCGCTCAGGCTCTGCTGATAGCGGCATGAAGCACTGAGCATTCCGGTCGGCGGGAGAAAGAAAAGGGCTGCAAAAGGTGCTGAACCAAATAATGATCTCAGACAAACAGCCCTGACTTCCTAGAATCCAAATTCCTTTGCTACCTTTTTAAGAAGGCAGACAGAATGTTGAACTTGAATTGCAGCTCAGAGGGGGCAGGAACCTCCCCGTGCCCCTGCGCTGGAACCGCCTGACACCCAGCATAGTCACACTGAAATGTTTAATTTTACTTAAAACATTCTCTCAGGCCTATGTATTATTTGAAGTATAACGTACAGAATTATCTAATGAATTCTCAAATCAAATACTCTCATTTTGCTGCAGGCCATTTCCCAACAACAAACTAAAGGCACAGAGGCTGCTCTGTGTGCCTGACTGCTGAATTTAAACAGATGTCCAGTGGACATCAGCCTCGCTCACATTACCTCTCCCATTCACTCGCCTCTATCTCAGCCAGGGCAAACCCCCTTAAATTAAAAACAAACAGAGACTCGAGATAACAAAAAGTACAGCAAAGGCTTCCCGGCACAGGCAGGCCCGTGGTGAATCGCGGCCGTCCCCGCGAGGGGCTGGTGACAGTGAGAAAGTCGCGGGGAGCAGCATCTGGCTCTGATTAGGTAACAAGCTGTAGCATCTGCAAACTTGTCAGTCCCCGGCCCACAACAAAGCCCAGCCAGCAGATCTGTGTTTAAAAAGGGAACTGGCTGTTGGGTTTTATAAGACAAACATTATCTGTTCCATTGCAGGGTGCCGTTTTATTAAACGCCGCCTAGAAGGGGAGAAATTAAATGTGCTTGTTACATTTTACTTTTCATCTCAAGGAAAAAACCCATTTGGTTTTGTCTGTCAGAAACCTTTTCCCTTGCCTTTCCTCTGTGAAGGGCTGTGAGATACCAGCAGAGCTTTCACAGCCCACAGTAAGCAGCCGCTGTGACCCTGGGGTGCTCTTACAGCATTTCTGTTTTCTCTAAACAAGGAAGATAAAATAAAATAAAACAAAATAAAACTTCCATGCAGTGAACCCAGAAATGATGAGGATTGAACCCACCACAGCTGAATTAAAATTTACTCATCTCCAAGTTTTCACTTAGACACTACAGCAATGTACTTGACTATGAAAGGTTCTATATTTCAACATTTTTTCTTCCACTTTTTTCTGGCTATGTTGAGATGGCCTTTTTCTCTGCTCTGCCTTACTGAATGACAGCTACAGTTCTCAGCACCTCTTCTGTACCCTGAAATGTATTTATACTTCTCTTTTGAAAAATGAGAAGAGAATACTCTGTGCCCCACATAAGACCGAAGTTCAACATAACTGAGGAAGAACTGAAGAATATTAAACCTGAAAAGTCAAATTTCTGTCCAACCTCACAGTTATTTTTTAACATCTAAGGGAAACCACCTGTGAGCACCTCCACAAAACAGGGACTAAGCATTAGTCAAATCAGTAGTAGAGACTTAGTGCCGATCCTTCTGCGTGGTTCTGGGAATCAGTCAGGAATGAATGGAATTCAAGAATTCCTCAGTCTGAGCAGTTTGCTTCTGAAAGCACTTCCCATGGTGCCCTGTCCCTCTGGCCCAACTTCAAACCTGGCTTCAGGCTGCTGCTCCCTCGCACAGCACGCACGGAAATACCCAGATGGGCAGAAGTGCCAGCAGCCAGGCACAGACCCACCACGGAATCCCAGCAGAAGCAGAAAACACTCTCCTTCCCACACTCAAGGTACCACAGAACTCCAAAATCAGGACTCTGAGGGGAAAATGCAGGTGTAATGAGAACTTGGGTACGGAGCCTTTGGCTGGCTTTTTTCAAAACCTTGCTAAGACGTGACCTATTTATGAGTTGTGAAATACAAACCACATTATCAGCCATCTTAAGGAAATGGATTGATGTTAAGTGATACTTGAGAATCCACCCCGTAGCAAAGCTCCCACACCAGCACAGACAGATAAGCAGAAAATCCTTCCTGCAAACACCATGGCTCTCCTGATACAACATGAACCTGGAGGTCTGAAACCACTGTCATGACTTACCAGCCTGGAACACTTTGCTACATGTGGAACTGATGAGAAAAGAACAATTCCTAATTCAGGCAGTTACACAGATGCTGTTATACAATCTGCAGCTCCAACTCTTTTTGCTAATAACACAAATGAACTTTCAGGTCACCGGAGCCAGAGGATAAATAGAATAAAACCTCCTACTTGCAAAATTAGGAATTTGCTGCTTCTGAAAAATGGCCCATGATATAAAAAGTAACAGGTATGTTTGGTGCTGCAGCAATCCTTGCTGCCCTGGGATCGCTGAAACAGCACAGACAGAACTGGAATGTGCAGGAGAAACCCCTGGGAATGGGTGTGATGGGAGCCAAGGCCCAGACACAGCCCCCCATCGCCACTGCCCGCAGCAGAGCCCTCCTCTCTCTGCGGAAGGAACCTCAGCTCTGCATTTGCTCTTTTCTTTGTGATTTCAGAGCTTTCAGGATGCTGACAATCCCGGGTCAGCCAGCCCCGTGTGTCACCGAGCTGCCGCTCCCGCACATCTCTCCTGGTGCCTCCTGCAGTTCCACAGGGACCTGGGGATACAGCTCAGGTAATTTCCTTTCCCTCCTGCTTCTCCATTCAAAACAAAACAGGGGCTCTTGAATGCTTCAGTTCTCTCAGCATTGCAGCTTTTCTCCCCCAACTGCTGTGATTGCCATTACGGAGCTGACGGAGCTGGCGTTCCCCGACAACCATCTTAAGTGCTCAGCAGAAGGCCGTGCATTCCAACAGCAACATGGTTTGTCCATTATTATGATTTATTGTATTTTGCAGTACAGTGGTAGCCGAGGCCCCTGCCAGGGTTCCTGTGCTGGGCACGTACAGAACACACAACACGTTGATCAGAAAAATTCAGCCTGAAGGGTCCCAGACACCTCTCTCTAGGCATTGCCTCGCTCGATGCATTCATCATTTTTATCATCCTAATAATTACTAAAATTCTTTTTCACAGAGCTAAAGATTCAGAAGTTTCCCAGCACCTCTGCTTCTACTTCCAGATACGATCCTATAATTAACACAGCAACAGGCTCCACGATCACCTGTGAAATCTTCACAGCCAGGATTCAAAAAGTCCTTTGGACCAAGGACATGCAAGATACTTGTAAGCATCAAGATGATACAAACTGGCCTGTACTGAAGAAATAATCAGGCAAAAATAACATGATTTGATGTGATTCTCTTTCCTTTAGCTGAAAAAGAAAGCCCAAAGCGGCTCCTCTAAATGAGAAAAAATATTCAGAGACACAGAAAACAAAAAGAGCAATATGGCCATGGATGCCCAACGTTGTATGGAAACAAAGGAAAGGTGAGGAGACGGCATCCATCACCCTGGAGAGCAGGCGTGGAAAAGTCTCTCCTATCTCTACAAGCAGCTGGGGATGATTCGCAGTAGATTTTTCTGTAATAAAATTCCCCCACGTTTCCTTACTTGGAAAACTCAGTTTATAGGTCAGTTAACAAGTATTAAAACCACAAGAGAACATGAAACGCACCACCTTTTCTTTTTGATCCTTTTCCCTTTTGGATGAAAAGTTTTGAAGTTGGGAATATAAAATCCCTGAATTTTTGTTATGTTTTATGCCTCCACGAAGGCATTAAAACGGCAGTTTGTGGGCTGAAGAAATATCCCCTAAGTGGCAGGGAATTAAAGCAAGCTGTCCCGAGCGCAGCCCTGCTCGCCAGGTGTGCTGCTGCCCAAATGGAACACCTCATTTACAAAACAAATCTGCCTCCAAAATTACCTGCCCCTCTTGATTGCTGCAAATGGTTTTCATCAGCCTGCACGGCTGTCCCCGCATTCCCAGCCCTGGCTCTGGAGCTGTGACAGGCGGAAGCAGCAGCAGCAGCAGCGCCGCTCCCCACCCGCGCTGAGCCCGCAGTGCCCGGCCCCGGTGTCCCCTCGTTAGCAGCGTCCCTCTGGGCACGGACAGAGCCCACGGGGTACGGACAGAGCCCACTGGGCACAGAGCCCACGGGGCACGGACAGAGCCCACGGGATACGGACAGAGCCCACGGGGCACGGACAGAGCCCAGTGCCCAGCACGGACAGAGCCCACTGGGCACGGACAGAGCCCACGGGGTACGGACAGAGCCCACTGGGCACAGAGCCCACGGGGCACGGACAGAGCCCACGGGATACGGACAGAGCCCACGGGGCACGGACAGAGCCCAGTGCCCAGCACGGACAGAGCCCACTGGGCACGGACAGAGCCCACGGGGTACGGACAGAGCCCACTGGGCACAGAGCCCACGGGGCACGGACAGAGCCCACGGGATACGGACAGAGCCCACGGGGCACGGACAGAGCCCAGTGCCCAGCACGGACAGAGCCCACTGGGCACGGACAGAGCCCACGGGGTACGGACAGAGCCCACTGGGCACAGAGCCCACGGGGCACGGACAGAGCCCACGGGATACGGACAGAGCCCACGGGGCACGGACAGAGCCCAGTGCCCAGCACGGACAGAGCCCACTGGGCACGGACAGAGCCCACGGGGTACGGACAGAGCCCACTGGGCACAGAGCCCACGGGGCACGGACAGAGCCCACGGGATACGGACAGAGCCCACGGGGCACGGACAGAGCCCAGTGCCCAGCACGGACAGAGCCCAGTGCCCAGCAGGGACAGAGCCCAGTGCCCAGCAGGGACAGAGCCCAGTGCCCAGCACGGACAGAGCCCAGTGCCCAGCAGGGACAGAGCCCAGTGCCCAGCACGGAGCTGCCTCGCCTTCCAAAGGCCCCGTGCTCTCGCAGGATGCTCGGGTTTGAAAGCTATCAAAGGCATCTCAACCCAAATTACATGGTAAATTATTATCTGTGTTGTGGCCTCCTGTGCACACCCCACTGTTCGGCATGAATGGCGCTGGGAGAGCCCTGGTGAAAGGCAGCCAGATAAGCAGATTACAGCATGTCAGGTGCCTCGGGCTGCTCGGGCTTCCACCGCCCAGCTTCGCCCACCGCACCGGCCGTTCATCCCCCCAGCGTGGGTCACGGGCCATTTCAATTAGCGCACCTCTAATGACCAGCATTTGTTCCTTCATGGGAAAGGAATCAACGCGGAATACACGGAAAAGCCACAGAGAGCAAAGCGCTCTCGCCAGCCTCGCTGTGTTTGGCTTCGTCAACCAACTCGCAGAGAGGGGAAACGGGCTTGTGAGGAATAGAGAATTTCTATCAGAAAGAAACCTTTTATGTGGCTTTCCTATCATTACCCACGCATTTCTGGCAGCTCTCAGTGTCCTCTAGATCCCAGCGCGCTGCCTAACAAGACCTGCTATGAAAACAGAATGCAGAAAACAAATTAGCATTTTGGAAATAAAAAGCCTGGCTTTTAATCCTATTAAGATCATGCCTTTTCTTTTTTTTTTTTTTAAGTTCTCTGAAAGATATACTGATGTTCCATTACCATAACTGCTGAAATCAGCATTTCCTTTGAAAGAAGTTGTTAATATTTGGAAATGGTCGGATTTCCGATCCTGGATTCGATTGTTATTCTGTGCTACCCCGCCAGTGCCAAGGTCACGGGGAGATTCACCTGCACACCGAGCGAAATGAATGCGCTCGGCCACAATACATGTATAATTTAACATTCTCCTCTCCAGTACCACCATGCATTCCGAAAAATATTTTATTACAATAACAAATTGGTTTCAAAATCATGCATTATGTATCCTGAAATTAGGTCTGCCAATGAAACCTGGATGTACAAACACAGCAGCAGCCATGCAGGGCAGCATGAACACAGGAATTATGGGTTCTAGAGGGGCTGAAAGGAACAATTAATTCTTCCCCTAACTCCAAAAAGTCCTTTTTTATTACTTCAATCTGCATAGTTAAAAAGAACAAAACAATCAATTGCTGCAAAATGCATTTAGCAATCCAATGGCGTGTCTTTTTCTAGATGTCTTTACAGAAGGGAAATGTTTAAGTGCAAAGTGCCCACTATATCAAAACATCCATTGGGGACTTCAGTTCTCAAGGGCAGGGCACGGGAAAATAATACAAAGCTGCTCAAATATTTAAAAGTGTTAGTTGTATTTCAAAACTTTACCATTATAACATTTTAATTTTTTTTCCTTCAGATCAAGCTCCTCCAAATATTTCAGATCAATTTATCAAAAAATTCCTACTAAATTCTTGATAAATAAAAGGAGTCCTTTGCCATTTCCTTTTAGTTAGAGTTTAAAATTTCATAATATTGCTGAATTTTCAGCAGCAAATGCTGTAAGGTTAATGCACTTTCATGATAGATGGTTGGTTCTGATTTGCAGGTTTCATTTTAAGTTAAATCTACATTGATAAATCCTCCTCTTACAGCCCAAATATCCTTTTTTCTCATGCAAAATAAGCATGTTTCTTGGTCAACTGACATTTTGTTCAAATGGACTTGAGGTAGCTATTTATGAATAATTAAGATTAAAATGTTTCTGTGATTCCCTCAATGCTTTTTTATTTTAAAACATTTATATCATGTCAAAATGGACTTATTCTTCCAAAGGTAACTTTCCATTAAAATAATGGAGAAAATGACATTTCTAATTTTGATAATAGCCCTGAGTTCAGAACGAAAGTCAGAGCCTCCTGCTGCAGAGCACGAGGGGTTTTAGGATTGAAAACCATGATGTGAATTCTCTGTAATGGTGTTAAAATCCTGGATTCAAAGTATTTACAACAGGACAAATAAAATCAACGACATTTCCATTCCAAAAAAGCAGCCCTGACTAAATCTTTATTCTGGACTCTGTTTCAGTTAAAATCATTTGTTTTCTGCTCTTTATGGTAAAAGAGGCTGGCAGAAATTGCTATTAATTAGACTTGGTTCAATTTTAAACTTTAGGAACTGTTTTTATGAATAGCTTACAAGCAGCTATTCAACCTGGACATTTCTTATTTCATTTTTATTCCAAGCAGTAAAAATGAAGAACTCTAAACACAGTGTTTTGCCACAGGAAAGGCAGAAAATATCGAAGCCTTTGCATTTCTAAGATATTTTAATTCAGTAAATATTGCATAAAACGAGAACCTTGACACTTCCCTGTTTGAATCCAACTGCAACCGTTGCCCTCAGCCGCTGTTTGTCTGTAATTTCGTTGAGCTGCTCTGATCTGACCAGACACAGCTCGCTCGGGAGCAAAATCAGGAGAAATAATTTAATCTAATCAGGATATCTGAGAATGGGAAATGTTAGCAGCTTAATTTGGGATCTCTTAAAAAGCCTTTTGTAGTGCTATTTACTAACACACTGAAGCTTCTCTTTTAAAGCAATAATTAACAAATTGTTGACAGAAATTAAATGTCCCTATTTTAAACAATTTCACTGTTCTTCTCCCTCTCTTTCCTGAGGGTGAGCCTGACAAACAGGGAAATCAAGCCCACCATTAGCAGGGAGTGCCACTTTCCGGGGTGCTTTTTGCAGTAAAGAGACGTGATTCATATAAGTAATAAGCAAAGCCCACGCTCTGTATTTCCAAACGTCCTGGCTCGTAATGCCGAGGTTAAATGATTAAACCCATCCCTGCCTGCTCGCTCCGGCTGCAGATACGTTCCCTTGAATTTAGCTGTGGGCAATTCAGAGCTGAATGGGAAGTGCTCTTTTATTTGTTATTAAAGTCCCTTGCTATCTTTCAGAACTGTTTGTTACACAGATCTGAGCACATACATGTATTAGGAAAATATATTGAATAAAGACAAGGTTATAAAAACTGGATGAAAATCACTCAGCGTTCATTTTTCATGGCAATTTGCTTAACGAAAATTATCAACGGCAACACCTTAAATCAGTAAATACCACCAGTATCTGTCTTGTACAAATCTAAGTACAAAACAAAACAGTTTTCCAAAGCCTGCCCGCAATCCTGAGGGAAAAGGACCCTGGGGGCAGTGGCTGGGGGGTCTGGGCTCTGGACAGGGACCGAGGCACCGGCGCTGCTGGCTCGGAGGGGGTTCTGAGAATCCAGCACGCAGGTCAGAGGCAGAGCAAGCAGCGCCTGCAGAGCCTCTGCACAGCTCAGTCTGGCGAGAACCACATCTGACAGCTAAAATGGAAGCAGCTTTCCGCATGCTTTTCCCACTCAGGGTGCTGTGAGTGGCTGGCGAGCAGGATGGCACTGGAGGAACACGCAGGCTCCTGCCAGACTGGAGAGAGGCAGAAAACCCCAGGCCAAAGCTCAGCGGTGCTCGGCAGCACGGCTGGGTTTGCTCACAGAATAACCCCGGTGTGATTCAGGGCTCAGAGCACAAAGAGCCTGAGTGCAGCTGCCGGTGTCCTGGGGTGACACCGCCCCACTGTCCCACCCCGATGTGCACACCGGGCTTCAGCGTGGGCACAGTCCTGGGGCTGCAGCCATTCCACGGCTCCTCCTTCAAAAGGGCTTCCTGTTCAATGCACCTATATTCATTAATGGTTCCTCTGGGCTCTTGGAAGCCAGCTGATAAATATTTGTGAATTAAATGGAAAAGTTACGAACTTCAAGAACTCTATTTTGTCATCATTATCAGAAATTTAGTCCCATAGAAGTTTCTACTGGGAAGAAACTGCCCAGGTTGTTCTATTTCACATCACTCAAGTATTTCCTTAAATAATTCTAAAATCCAGGCTGGCATTTATTTGCTACAAAATGTCACAGATAGAAAAGGAATCCTGTCCTCTCTGCAGCTGGGAGCCCAAATCCACTCCCTAAAGCCACTCCAGAGCCTGCGGAGGAGCTGCCGGGTCCTTTCCAGGAGGATGGCCACAAAACACGAGGGTCAGAGGCTCCTGCACACACACACACTTCTGCAGGAAAGCACCCAAACTTGACCCAAAGACAATCAGGTGAAGAAAGGAAGAATGCCCAGTATAAACCAGACCAAGATAATTTTTGGGTCTGGATTTTACGAATAGCAGGGAGGTACAGCTCTACCCACAAGGCTCACTACCCCTCAAACATTATTACCAGAAATTATATTAAGTAGCAGCATGTGAAAATTAATAAGTATTTAAAGCATATTCTCAAGACACACTAAGGGACAATTTGCTACCCAGAGAACTTCTGGGAAGATAGTGAACACAAAAAGAATGGTTGACCCCATGTTCAAAGCAGAGTTTTTCATTTCCTTGAAAAGTTAATATTTTTTTTTCCTTCTTCCTCTCATTTCTGCTTTACCTTTCCTCTCCTCAACCACTAGAAAACAACATCTTATTTAAATTCACCATACCAGTCTTCACTTCATCTGCACTTTAATTTTTACTCAGAGTTTCTATGATTTTTGTAATTGTTTTTGTTCCACAAATGTTCTTCCAGCAAGCAGAAGCAGAGAGTAAGAATTGTTTGTTTACCAAGTCATGGGTACCATGGGAAGGTTTCCTGTCATTTTTACACTGAGGCTGCACAATGACATTCAGGCAGAACTGACTGTGAGTTCTCTGTGCCCATGGTGCCCGTGGGGACGGGGCAGGAGCCCCACTGCCCCTGCTCCCACAGCCCCCCGGAGCAGCAAAGGCAGGAATTCAGGAAACCATCACCTGCATCTTGAGCAGCAACTCCAAGCAGGGCCTGCCCCAAATCCCTTTGGTTTTCCTGCTTCTGGGTTTGCTGGGGCTGATCCATCACAGCAGAGTCTCAAGGAACGAGCCAATTTTCAGTGTAATAGCTTCACAGTAAAATGAGATTATGGCTTTCTAAAGCCCTCGGACAAACCCCCAAAGATCCCCTATGTGCAGAAAGGGACAAACTGCCCACAGAGTCCTTCTTTAAGGGACAGCTACTCTGCATCTCCCCCTTCTCAAACAGTTGAGGAGCTTTGCTCTGTCACTGGTATGTGATTGTCACCCCATCCCCCTTTATTGAGTGCCATGAGATCCCCTCCTCTCCTAAAAAGGAAGCCTAAGAGACTGGATAGATGTTCCTGCTATTGTCCAGGAGAATCCAGGGGCCAGCAGCAGATGCCCCTGCAAACTGTGATCTGGGTCACCTCTGAGCCTAGCACCCAGCTGTCCCCCTTCCTACAACCAGGGTGCAGGACAGCAGAGCTGGAGGAGAAGGGAAGCACAGATCAAGCCTGAAAAGATTATTTTTAGATTGAATGAAATACACCTCCCACAAAGACAGAGAGAGCAAGACCTTGGGAAACCATGGGACTTCTTTCTTTCTCTGATTTAAAGGAAAACACTGTTTCCTCTTGGCGTTGTTAAAAAACAATTCCCATTTAAGCAGTGACAGGCAGGACTCTGTAATCTGTACATACAATTTAATCCTTTCAAGAATCAGCAGAACCCACATCAATCAAGCCTTCATCAACTTGTAAAAACAATATTTTGATTCAATCAGATTCAAAGCCCCGAAATTCCCAACTAATTAATGCAGGGTCACTCGGAGCCGCTGAGGCAATGGCGAGCAGAGTGGTCAAATATTTACCCCTCACCAGAGTAGACATTAGGACAACCAAAGGACCTGGAGAGTGGGCAAGAATAGATAATGTGACTGTCACTGCAGCAGGTTTCATTCACTGGGAGTATTTGGATAAAGAATTATTACAAAGGAGAGGGAAAAAAGCAAGTGAAGCCTCTGCCGTAAGCAGCATTCTCACATCCTGCTCAGGGGCTGTGAAATGGGCAGTGACCCAGGCAACATCCTTCCCATTTTGGGATTTTTAACATGCATGTCTCCAGACAGTTGAGTTGCTTTGATTCTAGTCCTCCCTTATAACATTCACAATAAATTACATTATAAGAACATTGGCAGCAAAAAATTACTGAAGAGTCCAAAGCATTGAGACCTTCTGCCCTGCTTGTATTCCTAGAAACGAGACTGGAATTCAGCCTTTTCCTTTAAATATCCTTAAAATGCCCAGCATGCAGGATATTGTGTGCAGGGAGGGTGTTTTCCCTGTGTGGAGGGTGCCTGTGTGTGCTGCAGACACGGCTGCCTCGTGTCTCCACACGATTCTGTGCAGCTCATTTCTGCAGCTTTGGAAGGGTGTATTTTGTGTGCGCTCCCTCCAACACTCAAACCCCAGTGATCCTTTTAAAACACAGCCAGTGAAGCAGTCAGAGGCGACTCGGGCAGGATCTGGAATCCCACTCGTGCCCTCTGTCCATTGGGTCTGTGCAGCTGAGGGAGTTCTCTGACCTCCTGTGCCTGGCACAGGTGCCCAGAGCAGCAGTGGCTGCCCCTGGATCCCTGGCAGTGCCCCAGGCCAGGCTGGATTGGCTCGGAGCAGCCTGGGATGGTGGAACCCATGAGTACATGAGCAGCACTATTCAGAAGTTGGAAGGGACCTCCGGGGTGCTCTGGATGCACTTTGCATTAACACTGACGCAAATACATGCAAATACATGCAAAAACAAAGTTTCCAAAAAGTTCAAGAGCAACCACTTAAAAACTCCCAATTTTTATGTTGCCTGTATTCTGAGACAACTTGAAAATGAATTATATGTCCACAGGAATTTTTAAAAAGTCATTTTGTAGAACCTGTGCTGATGATATTTCAGTGCAACAACACCCAGAGCAAGGTTGCACCAGATTAGGTTTTAGGAGGATTCCCTGGCCAGGCTGGAAGACAGCAGCAACAATGACAGTGATAGTGAAGAGCCCAGATAATGGCACCTGGCAAAATACAGTTCAAGGAATCACCACGAGTCTTTTTCTGCTCTTACCACCACGTGCTGGGGCAGCCCCAACAGCAGCCTGGGGCTGCAGGAGCAGGTCACTGTTTGCAGAGGAACGTGTGAAAACCTGCCTGAAGCATCTCCTCTTTACCTACATGAGCAGCACTATTCAGCATCACAAAGAAATACATGGAAAACCATTTGCTGTCCCAGGCTCCTGGGACTTCCCTGTGGTTTGCACTTCTCAACCCTCCAGCAAAGAGGCTGCCTTGGTCAATTTTGGGACCGTTTCCCATTCTGACTCCAGGTGCTGGTACAGTCCTGAAGTGTGGGGGATCCTAAAATAATTCCAGCTTTAAAATCACAACCACAAATGTAATTTTGGCACTGGGTGGACCTTTCCACAGATGAGCAGTTCTGGCACACAAAAGGGAAAAGCAGCAGAGACATCTGCTCCAGGCGAGGCACTGGGGCTGCATGGGCACTGCTGAAATCCTGTGCAAGGAATTCCCGCTCTGAAACCACCCTCACAGCTTCCCTCTACACTGCAGTTACTACAGAGGGGGAAATTCTGCAGTGGGAACAGTATCCCTCCCAGGTTTTAAGAAAGAACAGTTGCCCTGTGGAATGCTTCCAGGTCCCAGCCTCTGCTCTGATGGGTTCCCCAGGCTGGGGAGTCCCTCAGCAGGGCAGAGCTTTTACTCCTGTCCCTGAGGAGATGCCACAACTCCAAACTCTCTGGCTGGTAGCAAGCGTGGGACCCTAATTTACATCCTACATGTTTCCATTCAGCCAGGCACACAACGCTCAGTGAGAGTAGCAAACTTTCATGTTGGAATTACAGCTCATTTTGAAAGTGTCACTGTTTCACTTTCACCTTGGATATTAATTCAGCATCTAATCCATAACTGTTTGTAAATATGCACATTTGGGATTTATTCCAAGATACATCAGAAGTTCTTTCATCCCCTTGCCATCAGTCCTTCAGTGATTCTGCAAACCAGCCTGAATGCTCCCTGAGGAAGTGCAATGGGATGAGCCTATTTTTAAGTTTTAAAATATAACAGAAAGACAAATTTTAACAATAAATCACAGACCGATGTACTAAGTGCCCTGGATATTAATAGAAATATCCCCTCTCACACAGAAGTTCTAAGGCTTTTGCTACGGATATTTCAACATAGTGAGGAACAGAAATTAAGGAAGTCTGAAGGACTGGTAATGGATATTCCCAAGAGGAAAAGCTTTTTACATCATACTTCAATGCAAAGTGTGCTCCTAATACGAAACCTTCCCAATTTTGTCTTTCCCACAGCTTCTCACAAAGAACAGGATGACTGATAAGGCACCAGAACAATCTCTCATCACTGTGCTTCTCGTTGGCTCCTGATCCTCCTGTGCCCGTGTCCCACCTCAGCCTCAGAACTGTCCCTGGCCTTGGGGCTCTCCAGTTCCTTGTGCCACTGCCACAACACCACCTGAGCCTGCCCTCGTGCCCCTACACACAGCAGCTCTCACTTCACCCAGCCTCCCTTCATCTTTACTCCAGTGGCATCCATCCTGGGGTTAGGACAGAAATTCCTCTGGAAATTAGTTTTTGTCTCACTGTCAAAAAGAATTGATTTATTAATTTTTTTTCCCCACCAGAATTAAGGAGCTTAAATAGCAGCAAGATGGGCACATGCCAAGAGCAGGCGACTGCCACTGCTCCATGTGCTGCCTCATTTTTCTCCCCGTGATCCTCACTATATATCTCAAACCAGTGCATAAGCTCTCAGAAGCAGAGCTTGCCTTTTCTGTATGCTCCGTTAAAACAAACTATGTAATAAAAATAACTGATGTTTGAAATGTAATTGGTCACTAGAATTTGCAAATCAGTAAGATAAAAGTAGAACAGCTCTGTAAATCAAGGGGTGATGAATTGACCCGGACTGGAATAAGCTGAGCAGCCCCTGTCAGTGTGTCACCCAACGAGTATTTACAGTCAGGAGGCACTTGCCTTCACAGGAGAATTTGCAATTCCTGATTCTAATCGCCAAAAGCAACAGAGTCCACGTGGCAACAGATGGATCATCAGCAATCAGCTTGGAGGTCAGCACTTGATTTCATAAAGGGACAGAACCTCAGAATGGTTTGGGTTGGAAGGGACCTTAGCATGACCCAGTCTAAGGGAAGATGTCCCCTGCCTATGGGGTGGGACTGGATGGGCTTATAAAGTCCCTTCCCACCAAAACCACCCTGGAATTTTGTCATTGTGTCATCACTAACAACAACCTCTGTCCAACTCCAGGCCACCAGAACCCCGAGAGCAGCGTGAGGATGAGCCTGGGACAGCCACGGGGCAGGGCCAGCTTTTCCAGAACCTTCAGCCATGTGGGCTCCTGAGTGCTGGACTGAGCTGCAGAAGCACAGATAGAAAGGCAGCTGCAGTGGAGCAATGCCCTGGCACCGTGCTGCCCAAAGGCTTCCACGCAGCTGAGCAGAAACTGTTTTCTCTCTTTGCATCTCATCTGTTTGTACAAAGTGAGCGAGAAATCTATAAAGGATTAATTAAGACAAAATGTGTTAAATAAAACATGTTCTTCCACAGTGGAGGATTCTATCCCAGCATTTTGTCGGAGGAAGCACAGATTTAGAGTGGGGAGGGGAGAAGGGAGGGCAGAGGCAGCGCTGAGGAGGCTTTGGCCACCCAGCTCTGAGTGGCAGCGTGTGGCTGTCACCACCAGCAGTGCTGCCTCCTCACCTCTGCTGCCAGACAGGCTCCAGAATGGAGGAAAAGCAGCATTTTCCCCAGGAAGCTGCCAGTCCCCAGCCCTGATCCCAGCTGCATCCCTGCCTGCTGTGCCAGGAGCAGCCGCTTATTTACCTAATAGACTCTAAAAGGTATCAAGGGAGTCATTCCCTTCAATTGGGTCATTCTGACATATGTAAATATGTATTTAAATTTGGTAAATATGTACAGTATTTAGAGTATGTGGAGAATGACACTTCTGTGGAATGGGGCACCTCTTTCCAAAGGGCTTGTGCTACTCCAGGTAAATTAAGCTCCTTTCCATACCAATCAGGAGAGCTGGAATCTGCTGGAGAAGAGAGCTCTCCTTTGTGAGCTGGTGTGAGCTTGGCAGCATTCTGTCTGCAGCTAGTCATGAAATGTGCTGCAGTAGCCTAGTGGGTTTGATATAATATCTGATTTTAAGGGCAGAAATAAACATTCAGTTTCACGTGGGAAATAATTTACCAGAACAATTCCATTACTCAAGGCCTATACATATATTTATAAGTATAAATGTGTGTACATACATGGCCCCTGGGGATGTGGTTTAGGGGTGACCATGCAGACCCTGGGCTGACAGTTGGACTCGCTGAGCTCAAAGGTCTTTTCCAACCTCAAGGATTCTGTGCATCTGCCTGTGTGCATGAACCCCAGCTACTGAGAAAGCCTTACTTACACGTGCATGTATTTCTCTTCCCTGCACTTAAAACGCAAACATAAAATAAAACCCTCAGTAATATTTTTCTCTTCATTCATTACAAAAAACCTTGGTCTCTTCTTCTCCTCACAAGAGAATAAATGTGTGGATACTACAACACTATTCCCACAGCTCTGCAACCCCGAATTTCTTGGGCCACTGATCTAAGCAGCCCTGTGTTACAGAAAGAGTTTATTAAAGAGTTCTCCAAGTAAAACCACAGCCTGCTTGATGCACCTGGGTTAGAACTCTTGATAGTCCTGAAATAACTCTATTTTTGAGGTACTTATGGCAGGACTCATTTTTGTAGGAGAAGCTCATCCACCATCCAATAGCTTGTAAGGAATACTGGTGGGTGGGAGAGGGACACAGGAAATCAGAGTGTTGCAATGGTTCAGTGCTCCCAAGGTTTTGATTCACAGAAAATTCCTCCCTGGTCCAAGCTCGCATTTCGCACTGTTGGTATCAAAGGAGAAACACATTACACCACACTTACAGCCTGAACAGCAAGCATAAATAATTTAGGATTTCTACAGCTTGAAGGGGAAAACAAAGCAAACCAGTTCCCAGTATTTAATGGTAAGTCCCTTTTTGGAGTTTCTGGACACAGCTCTTCACATGGATTTATATGTGTGCTGTATGTACAGAGTGTAGCTGTGCACACTCTTTGATTAAAGGAACGATAAAACCACGCAAAACCCCACTAACATGTTTATACTTTAGTAAATGTAAACAGTGCTGACACATTTCTAAATATAGTCCTAATTTCTATCTTCAAAAAGACCCGTGAAAACTAATATAACCTGGATTTCCATATGCCCCAAGCAAACAACTACAACCCTGTCATATTCAGGTAACTCACGGGTGACAAAGGGAAATACAGGCAAGATGAGATGGTCCACAAGAATTACACAATTGACCTAACAACCAAAACTGCCCAGAAGTAGGAATCATTTTCATAATCCTAATAAAATCAGCCTTTGCAACCTTCAGCTGACTGTTGTTTGCCATTAGAGCCTTCCCTTAGATCAAGTTACACAATGAAATTCAGCTCTCTGCCACCTCCATTTTCAACAGATTATAATGAACAACATCTTAGGTGTGCATAATACCTTTAGTAATGTGTCAAAAGAGAAGAAAGTGCTCTTTCCAACACAAGCTGGGTTAGGGTAGGAGACACAGAGAAATCACGCAGAAAAAAGAATCTTATGAACTAGTATTGAATTTCAACATTCTACTTGCTTATAATATAGCATAAATAATTCACAGTTGAAAATCTTCTTTTCAGAATGTTTACTGACACAGCAAAAATGCATGCGAGGGGTTACTGACATGGCATGTAAATGCACACCTGAAGAGACTGGAGTGATCACCAAAAGGAGAGAAGAATTAATCTAAGGAAAATGTCAGCCAAGAAAATACACCGTCCTGAGTAAACCAGGTAATTAACAGCTCAGGTCCCCGAGTCTCCTTCCCTTCAGAGCTGTCCAACGTTAGATGTGCTCCAAAACACCATCTCATAGCACAGACTTGTGCTACCACCTCAGTCTTTGATCTGCTTTATATTTTCATTCGAAAGATACGCAGAGAAAATTACTAGGAAAAATCTACCACGATGGGAAAATTTGGCTCAGATGTTTTTCCTTTATGCTGCTGAAATGAGCTCTGTGGGCTAGAACCTGTTCACCAGCGCAGTTTCCAGGAGGGTTTCCAGGAGGGGCCTGGGGCACGTGGCCAGAGGCGGGCAGTGGCAGCAGGACCAGGCTGTCCCCAGGCAGGGGAGCCCTGCAGGGACACGGTCCCACCTGGGAAGGACAGGGAGACACCGTGGGGCTGCGGCAGGACCCACACAATGCTAACAGCCTGTGCCTATACCCACAGCACTGCCCGGGGGCCTGGGGCACGGACAGCAATGGCCAGGACCAGTGCCACCCTCAGCGCCCACCACAGCCCCTCAGCGCCCACCACGGCCCCTCAGCGCCCATCACGGCCCCTCAGTGCCCACCATGGCCCCCTCAGTGCCCACCACAGCCCCCTCAGCGTCCATCACAGCCCCTCAGTGCCCATCACAGCCCCTCAGTGCCCATCACAGCCCCCTCAGAGCCCACAATGGCCCC
>VZTB01000131.1:594967-610242 GCA_013397245.1 Thryothorus ludovicianus
AGGGCACAGGAGCAGGGTGCTGGCTGCAGCAGCTCACTGCAGGCCCTGCATGGCAGGTCGCACAGGGAGTGGCCCCACGAGAGAGGATGTGTGCCCTGCTCTGACCCTCCCGTGCTGTCCCCAGCTCTCCCTGGGCTGCACATTCCCCAGGAGCCCAACACGAACCTGTCACCAACCCGCACTTCTGACCCAAAGCAAGTGGAAGCAGCAGGAGGATTTCTGAATGAGCAGGATGACAACCACGGGAACATTTGTCCCTACCGGAAGGCAAACTCCCCCACACACCCAGCGAGGTTTATTTCTACCCAGGCAGCTTTAACTGGCATTTCAAGTAGCACAGCCATATTTAGTTCTGGCTTTGCACTAGGAAACACTGTCCAAAGTAATCGGCTCCCACATTCACATCGGAGAGCAAAGACAAACCATGGAGCGTGTTTGGAAAACCTCAACATCTGGTTATAGTAATAAGCACATAAAGAGAGAGTTTGAACTGAGCCATTTCCTTCTGTCATTGCAACCAGGGAGAGCAGAGCGATGTCACCAGCCCTGTTTGAGCCCTCTGACACCAGTGATCAACGGAGCACGAGGCCCATGTCCTCAGCTGCTCGGGGGCAGGGGCAGAGCACGGCCAGGGGGCTCTGTGAGTCTCCCAGTGACTTCTGAACACAAACACAGCTCGCCCGATGGCTGCAGCACTCTGAGGCAAGAGCTGCGAGCGGGCTGCAGCCTTCAGCAGCGCTGGGAACTGAATGCAACAGAGACAGGAACAGCACGGGCACTGCAGGGACAAAGCTGTGCCAAAGGACACAGCCCTGCGCTGCCCCAGCCACAAGCTGCCACAACAAACACCCCTGAACAGGCTTTTCTAATACCATAGAAAATGATTTTTAAACACACCTGAGATTCGCAACACTGGGGTTCCCACCTATGGCAAAACACTGGGGACGTCAACAACTCAGAGAAATTTTCCAGCAGTAAGGAAAAGTGTGTGCTCGGCTCTTGTCATTGCATAGCAGCACCTCTGAGGCTGGGATTTTAGCAACTTCTAGCATTTGAAATGTTAGGGATGGAACTCCCAGGTAAAACAGCCCTTTCCCTGGGAGCAGAGGCCAGAGAGTCAGAAGAATCCCAAGGTACAGGGCCATGGGGAGGGGTTTCTCTTATCAGGCACAGAACAATTCAATCGGTTCTTTTTATTGTTAAACAACTCCTGTGTATTTTTCAGCACCAATTTTACAATAAACATCAATGTATATTTTGCAAAGAGGGATTCTGTGCATGTACTAAGAAGCCCAGCTGCTGTTAGCAACATTCCTAGAAATTTGCTCCTTTTTGTGTTTTGAGGCTCTCCACCTGCACTAACCCTGTGTTCACCAGCAGCATTTCCCTGTTCTCTGCTTTCACTTTGAAAGACTCAAGAAATTGAAGACGGCTGGCACCTAGAAAAGAGTCAGTCCTTTTAATATTGTCTTCCACAGAACCGTGAACAAAGAAACCCATGCAATAATCTCTGCACCAAACCTACATTTCTACTTTAGCTGTTCCAGTTACACAGGAAAAAAATCCTTAAAAGTATCCAGCCTTGAAATTCCAGGCATCCAGTGACAGGGATCACACAATCTCCAGAGATGCTGTTTTAGCAGCCAAGGACACATGCTGCAAAAACACACATCTTTTATTTATTTACATTATACACAGAGCAGGCTCCTGCTCTTTTCCTATTTTCACAACTTACAGTTTCCTTTTTTTTTTAAATGAAGGGATGATTTTGGATTATCGAGTATTAAAATGTACATTAATGATAAAAGATGACCTTAAGAATTATTTGGGTTTGTCACTAAAGTGGATCTGGACCCATCATTACTTATACAATATGATTTTTTTTATTATCTGCAGATTTGCACAACTCTTTCACACCTTTATGATTAATGGATTGATTTAATGTGATTCCAGCTAGACCACAACAGATATAAGTCATGTTTCTTTTTTTTTCTATGGGTTTTCTATGTCCTCTGAATTTTAGAAACAAAGAATTAATTCCAAAATTAAAACCTTAAAGGTTTACTAAGAAAAGGAAAGCAATCTCAATTGCAGGATGATGAAATAAAGAAAAGGCCATAAGGCAAAATTCTGAGCCAATCAAAATCAATGGCAAAACTTGTATCTACTCCACTAAGGTGAGAGAATCAAGCCAGAATTCCTTCCCTCCCTGGACCTGGCAGAGTCCAAAGGCTTCACTGAGACCTGCTCACATTTAACCCTGACAGTTACAGTGATTTTTCATTCTTTAATTTAAATATTTCCATTTTTTTCTACCCATATCAACCAAATAAATTACTTTTCCCTCAGGACTCTGCACAAGCCAAGTGGGAAAGTTCAGCTTTTTCTGTCTGCATCAGTCCTTTAAATTGATTTTTTATATTTTAATGAAAAAGCTTCCTCCCTGAGTTAATTTCTGCATGAGGGCTTGGCTCTCACATGAAAGGAGCAGCCCAATAAGGGTCTGTGTCACCCTCACAGAGAAATTTTGGACAAGGAACTGAAAATCTTTCTGATGTACCATGAATCTGCAAAAGCAGATCACAAAGGAAATTCTTTTGAAACTGTAAATTCCCAGGTACCACAAAAGAACAATGTGCATTTTCTCAGCTTATCTGTGGGCAAAATAAAAGCTTTTTATGAAACAATAAATTCTCAAGACAATTCTTGCAGGCTGGTTTGCAGCACTGAAAATACAGAATATGCACATCCTTGATACTGGGCGCTAAGGGATTCTCAAGAGGCTTCACCAGGTTTCCCAGCAATGATAAATAAATGTGATTTTTTTTATATCCCTCCCTGTGTACGTGTATCAAGAGCACACCCACCCACAAGTGCTCCCTCCGTGCAGAAAAGCAGGGCTGCTTCAAAAAAGAAAAAAAAAAAAAAAAGAAAAAGGAAAGCTGTTTTTTCTTTCTGACAAACGGGCATGAAATAAGAGGCCGACATCTGCCTCTGCAGGTCATTCCAGTCAGGCTGCTGCGTGTCAGAATTCCAACTGCTCCATCCATCAATGGCAGCCCAAAAATTAACGTAGCTTGGAAACTCTGCAGCAAGACAGTAACAGCCCAATTGAAAGGCTGACCTTCGGAGAGCGGCGGGCTAAGACGGAAAAATTATTTCATGCCCTGTACCAAAGCCAACACCACAGTTCAGAGGGATTGGCAGTTAATTTTTTTAGTTATAAAATCAGGTTTGCTGGTGAACAGCAGCAAAACTGCAATACCAGATAAGGAAATTGTTATGAAGGCTTTTAATTTCGAAGACATTATCAATTACATCCACAGAGATACATTTTCATGGCATTCAGGATTTTCATTTCTCTGAATTACTGATTAATGTATTTTTTTAAAGCATAACCTATTCGGTGTTATAAACAACACTATTTTCTTAGTGATTGATTGGGTAAAAACTATAGTTGATTAGCCAGAAAAATTTGATTGAAACAGGTTGCAATTTTTGCCAAATACACACTTCCAGGTCCAATTAAACCAACGAGACAATCTGTTTTAAAAGAAATCCTCCAAATTGAAGTATTGAGTTATTTTACACAGGAGTCAGTCACAGAGTTATTGAATAAGCAGAGACAAACAGGCCAGCCCCGTGCACAGCCCAGATCAGAGGTGCCTTTACCCTCCCAGCCCATGGCAGGGATTAATCCTCTGTTAAATCACCTGCTAACACCCTGTTAATTGCTCCATAAGCTAATTGAACTGGAAGCTTAATAACACACAAATAGCAGAAATACCATATAGCTTAAAACTTCAAGTAGTTCAATAAAATTGAACCAATTAAAAAGAAAATTCAAATAATCCAATAAAATTGCCAGATCACATTTTAAATGTGCATCCCAAACTTCAGAAAGTAATTTCTTTTTCCCAGGCCTTTCTCTGGAGATTACTGAAATAGCTTACTGAGCGTTTTCTTCCCTTACAAAGTTTTTCTAATGTTACTAAATATTTTCCTTCTTACACAGGTAGTTAGTTCTGCAACTGCATCAAAGATCCCAAGAAATCTGGAAGATGTAATTAAATAATAGGACAGAACAGAGAGCCTCAGTGTCTGAGTTTGTCAAAACAATAACATGTATATATTGTTTTATACAAAAATAGAAACTAGTATTGTCCTGTTTAGATTGAAATCTATTTAATGGCAAACAAAGCCCCCAAAGTTGCCACAGAGCTAATTTCTTTCACCATGATACAGAGAGAAAAATTCCAGGATTTTGAGACAGCAACCACCCAGGCTTTACCAACAAGTTTGGCTGGGAAAGATAAAACTAAAAGAGCTCTTTTATTTTTCCAGTACAATCAAAGATTTAATGAACCCATTTGCAGAATAATCTAGCAATAAGGCATGGGCAGGAGCTGCCCAGAGCTGTGCCCAGAGCAGCTGTGGCTGCCCTGGATCCCTGGGAGCAGCCTGGGGCAGCGGGAGGGTCCCTGCCATGGCAGGGTGGGCTGGGGTTTGAGGTCCCCTCCCGCTCAAAGCAGGCTGGGGGCTGGGAAGGAACGGACAAATCTGAAACTCTTGGCCTGAGAAGCCCGGAGCTGAAGCTGAGGAAACTCCAACACGAAGATTTCCAGTGCAAAGCCTGACTGAGTGCTGAGGGAAGAACAGGCTGTCCTCCAATGGACAACTCAAACACAGATTTAAGGCCAATGCAGAATTAACCAGGCTCACGCCAATGGCACACGTTATCCAGGATGTCAGATCAGATGGTCTGACACTCCTCCCTGGCCTTCAAATCTATAATCAATGAAATTATCCATTAGCTGCACTTTAGAGAGCTCTTGTGAAGGACCTGGCGTGGCCACAGCTCCACTCCCAGACTGCTGCTCCCTGCTCCTGGGGGACAGAACAGAGTCCCTCACGTTTCCATCACCCCAGAGAACAGTGGCTGCTGAGCTCCTGCAGACAGCTCATGAGCAAACACACATCAGCACAGCTGTTGCACACCACTAAGAAACTGGAACAGTCCAAGTCATTCTAGGCCATCTGATCAGGATAAGCAATTACATTCTCTCTTCAGCTGAAAATTATTGGTTTAAGCTTTAAAAAAAATCAAAAAGAAAATCAGACGCCCTGTACAGGAGTTTTAACAATTCCCAGTGACTATGCAGACCTGAAAAAACCTTTAATCATTATGATTGTTCACAGTAGTAACAACCATATGGAGTTCCTTATAGTACTCTAGAATCTTATTCTGCAAATAAACTGTGTAATTATAACACACTGGAGAAAATGTGCCATTATCTCATTTCCATTAAACTAATGAATATTATTTACTCTTTTTTTTGTTTTCCACAGAATTAATGCACATGATGAACTATTTTTAACTAGTCCTGAGACTTAACAGTTTACACTCAGTTCACAGATTTCTCACCAATGAATTGGACTTAATGAATTCCTGCTCTTTTAAGGGGAAAACGTCTTTAACAACCATTACACCATGGGAAGATTTGTGGAATATCCTCTGCTGCTGCTGAAGTACCAAAAGCTGCAGTCAGTGTCCTTTAAAGGCAACTCTGCAAACTTTAGTCTGGAGTAGGACTGTTCTGAAGGAGTTGTCCTGTCTGAGGGCCTCTTCCCAAAGGGTCCCAGGGAGGAGCGTGTCTCACAGCCAAGGGAACAGGGATTTCTGTGTGAGCAGCACCAGGGGAGAGCAGGCTGCAAGCCCAGGCCACCCCAGGGCAGGTGTGACTGGGGCAGCCCCCAGGAAATGTCAGCCCAGGGACAGCAGCAGGGGTCACTTTGTTTCTCCCTCCCAGTCCCACTCCTGTACATCCCCACAAAGCTCTGCTGTGGCAAACTGGGCCACCCCGTCCTCTGCTCCTCCCAGAGGCCGTTTTGGGGGTCTCTGGGGAAGGGGCTGCGAGCACACTTGCTGCAGTACAGAGCTGGTGGCATTCAGAGAATCAGTTCAGAGCTTTGTCCCTTGAGGAGAGCAGCCTGAAGCCAGTGGTCAGCAGGGTGAGGAGCTGCCACCAGCCAAAGCCTTCAGCCCCTGACCCCCTCCAGCACCCCCCAATCCGTGTGCTATGACTGTAACAAAGGACCCGTTTTTGCCATTTCCAAAGCCTTGATGCTCCTGGACTGTGGAAGGGAGGTCCCAGAGCTAAACAGACAGGCCAGGAGGAGCTGCCCTTTCCCCAGGGCCCAGCCAGGGCTCTCAGAGTGTGCTGCCAGTTGGGCACAGGGCTGGGGCAGAGCTGGGACAGAGCTGGGGCAGAGCTGGCTGTGCTGCACAGGTGGGGCTGGGACAGAGCTGGCTGTGCTGCCCAGGTGTGCACAGGGCTGGGACAGAGCTGGGACAGAGCTGGCTGTGCTGCACAGGTGGGCACAGGGCTGGGCCAGAGCTGGGACAGAGCTGGGGCAGAGCTGGGGCAGAGCTGGGGCAGAGCTGGGGCAGAGCTGGCTGTGCTGCCCAGGTGTGCAGCCAGGCCCGGGGTGTCACCTGCAAACCCGACTGCTGCACGTTGAAACATTTCAGTGTTTGATTCTTCTTCTTGACAGAGAGCAGGGCTCCATTGAAAGCTCATTTAATAAAAATAATGCAATGCAAATGAACCTGAATCAGAAAAATTAGATTGATGGAAGTAGCTCGGTCGCTGTAATTACACAAGGTGTATTATTTCTTAAATTCTCTTTGCATTAAACATATACCATACATTTATCAAACATAATTAGCAGTTTAGGTGACAAGGATTTGATTTTTCTCCTGCAACAAAAAATCCTTCTACATGGGTATATACATCTGAAACATAATATGAACATTTTCACACTATCATTGTTTGCTCCTCAAAGAAAAATTCTATAAAATCAAAGAATCAGAGGGGAAATACTGTGTGGGACTCACACAGCAGAAGATGAGGAAGATGGCCAGGTCATCATTCTGTGGATTTCATGAGCATAAAACTAAATTAAATCAGGCCCAGCTTTTAAGATTGTTAGTCAAATAAATCATATTCAAAATCCAAATAATTGATGATACCCAGATTTCCCTTATAATCAACCTTTAGACTTTTCAATCACAGAAACAAATGGATGACAAAACAGCAAGAGAAACAGAAGATACAAAAGAAAGTTGACAAAGTTGAATTTCCAACACAACTAAGATGAAGTTTTTCCCTCGGTGCTTCTTGGAGGTTTTGGACTAATGGGGTGCTTTGTTTAGGTTTTGCATAGTCTGGGATATTTTTTAAATAGTTCCACTGTATAAATAACTGTATCAAAATATAACTGAAAATAACTGTATCAAAATAATGGCAGAAAGCACTTTCATTTTTTTTCTCTTCAAATCCCCATGGACTATGTGGGGACCTCAAGTCAAAAACCTTCACTTTAGAACAATAAATAAATAAACCCGCTAAACCCTTCCCAAGGCTGGTCAACTGTAGCATAAGTAATGCAAGAGGCTGAGAGATGCCAGATAAATTTGATTACTATAAAAGATGGGAATATGTTTCTTTCCTCAGAGAATTCACAAAAAGGGGTCAAAAACAAAGCAGCACTGAAAGCCAACAACTTCATTTTGCCAGCAACTCAGGGCAAAAATACAATACCATTCCACAGAACGTTTTATCACATTGGTGCAGACACCTCCTAATCTTCTATTTCTGAAAAAGGAAAACAGCCAAGATAGAGTCCAGGCACAATGAGGCTCTTCTCTCTTTTCTGGAAAAGGCACTCTGATTAGTATATCAATTTAGCAAGGAGTTCAACAACTGCTTTCTTCTTTCACCTGCTACCAGTGTCATACGGGCTCTAACACATTTCAGCTGGGGAAAAAAAAGTAATCTTACACTTCATGTTATTCTTCCAATTTGTCAGATTACCAAATCATTTATCTCAAATGCGTTCGGGAGCATCATCAGGAGAAATGACCCATTGTCCTTTCCTAGTTAAAGAAAAACAAAGTCCTGACTCTGTTAATTGTTCCAGCTCTGAGTAATGATGAGATTCAGAGATCCCCCTGCACTGTTCCTGACTTCGAGATAGTCCTGATCTCACATTTTTCCTCTGTAAATAGATGAGCTCCTGCCAGCTGCTCTTACAACGGCACCAGTATTTTGCAAACCTCTCTGGAATTACTTTTTCCTTCGCATGTCTGAGAGTGGCACTTGATTTTTTCACAAACACATCGTGTTGGTGGCACAGTCGTACCACAGTCAGCTCCTGGCCTCTCCTCCTGAGCAAACACTGCCCCTTTCCAGCCAGCAGAAAGCCATTATTACTTGTATCTATTGGATTTCACTCTATTTTCAGCACTTCCTCCTATTTAACATCCCCAGCTCTTGCTCCATTACCAGCATCTCTGAGCACTGGGTCTCCAGCCCAGTTCCAGTAAACCACACTAACTTACACAAAGAGTTACAAACAAGATGTAGAACAGCAGGTTGATCTGTGAAGAACAAGGAACTTGCAGGCAGCCTGAGAAATTCACTTTATGCACACAAACACTTCTTCCAAACAACCTTCTGCAAAAAGCATTTGCCACGGGCTGACAGCACGGGTTGCTCTGCAGGACTCGGGGAAGGACTTGCAGCACTTTTTTATGGGTATACTTTTCAGAGATAAGATCCAATCCAAATTTGGTCAAAACCTGTTCAGATTCAGTATTAAATGCTTTGCAGCAATCAGAGTCCTTTACTGTGTCAAACAATTTCAGTAAATAAAAAAGGTTGACTATCTGCTTTATTCATGCTATTGCTTCTTATGTTATCATGGTCTACTACATCATTGCCCTGCAAATATCACATAACTCATTATTTCTTTATTTCCGAGGTATATGCATTCCAAACCCCTCCATTTCAAGTAAAGCAAAGTCTAATTGATATTTGTAATAACACATACAAAATATCATCTACAGTAAATGATCTTAAAGGTAACACCTTGCTTTTTAGCTCCGAGGCCAGAAGATGTCTGGGCTGGACTGGAGAGCCGTGTCCTCAGGAGAGCTCAATGTGCATTAGCTCATTAATGTCTACACTAACACTGCCAAACACCCCTAACCCAGAGGGCAGCCCCGTCCCCAGGGCCAGCCTGGGACCCTGCTGGGCCCCGGGGGCCGTGGGGAGCTGGGCTGGGCACAGGCAGCACGAGGGAATTCAGGGCTTGGTTCAGCACTTCCCTGGCCCTGCACTCTGCTCTGGCAGCACAGCTCAGCAGAGGGGAGATCCAGCAGCACGGATCAGACAGGCAATTCACAGACACTGAATGAAGGAAACAATACTGAGCAACTAAGAAAAGGGCAACACTGACTATCATCACAACAAACAAATCAGCTGCTGGCTTTAAAAGCCATCTCTGTGCTGGTTTTTTTCTTTCTAACCACTGAAAAGCTTGCTTGCATCAGCACAGCACAACAGCGGAGCTGGAAGGAAGTCTGTGCTTTTAGAGAGCAGAAACACAACACAAATATGCCAAAAAAACCCAAAGCAGGATTTATGAAAGTGTTCTCAATTTTTTCAGACATTGTGTTCTCCTTTGTAAGGAACCTGATGGTACAATATAAAAACTACTTCTCTTCCAGTATTGTTTTCAATAATAACATAAAAAATCCTGACCACCAGCAATTTAAAAGCACAACAAAATTCTCTGATAAGAGACTTGGAGACTTAAATGTGCAAAGACTACACAGAAAGGGTGCTGAAAGGGCACATCTGTAAAACTGAAATGCAGCAGTGCATGCAGTTACCTGTGCACACATTCCCTGAGCTCTCCAAACTCCATCTGCAGAGTGGCACAGGGGTATCAAGCCCAAGTGCTGGGAAATGCAGATGTTTCACTAAGCAGGACAATGTTACTGGGTCCTCGTGTGTCTGTAATTACTGGAGCCACCCCATGAAATGCAGGAGGTCAGTTTGGGTGACTAAGATGGGAAAGGAGGGTTTCTGTCCCCATTGCTGCCCTGGAGCTCCTGCTCTGTATCAGCCATGCAAATCCATCCCTCCCCCAAACCCTGCACTCCTGGTCTTCCAGCAACTATTGCTCTTACTCCAGCTCCAAAACCCACTGCACCTCCCAGACAAACCACTGCACTCCTGATCTTCAATCCCATCATTCAACTTTTAAAATTCTCGCTTTAGGACACTTCAAAGCATCCTCACCAGCACACTCACGCCCACATGGCATTCTGTAAAATAGTGCTGCTAGGGCTCAGAAACTCACAGACCTAGAAAACTGCCTTAGGATATTTATTGATGCACCATCCTGAAAGGTTTTTCTAATGAATCTTGTTGCTGTTAAAGACTTCTGCCTCTCAAAAGTAGAAGAGTTTTATAAAAAAATTAAAAGTTGGCATTTCTGAAACATTATTAGAAAAACCTGAACAACCTGGTGATAGGGAAGGTGCTCCTGTCCATGGCAGGGGGTGGAATGAGATGATTTTTGAGGTCCCTCCCAACCCAAACCACCTGTGAGTCTCTGAAATAGCCTCTGCAGCAGCGATTTCACAGACATCAATGGCTCTGCTCACCCTGTGCATCAGACAGGAATTTTTCATTTCATACATCATTTAAAACTTACTGCAGTGATTCCACAAACCTGTCTACAAGCACCTTCCTCTTTCCCAGCCCCCTCCAATTCAGGTTATTTTGACCAAAAGTGAACACGCAAGTAGACCACCATAACATAAATGACAGAGAGGCAAAGCAACACTTAGCACTAGATAATGCAAAGATCTTGGACTCTCAAATGATATTGCATCTTGTATTTGAACACAGCAAAATAAAATTACACTGACTACATCATCAGCAAACTCACCCCAAACATCCCTCCCCGAGCAAGCAATAGCATTAGCACACAGGCATTTCAGAATTTTTAAACACAGATTTGCACTTGTATCACATTTTCAGAAATTCCTCTCCCAGGGTAAGAGCACGGACAAAACCTTCTCTTCCCAAAACCGTTTGTTCAGAGCTCCATATTCTGGAGCCATTCACACAGACCGATCACAATTACTGCTACATTTATTATTTCTGGAACAGGCCTTCAATGCTCAAATATAAAGAAAAGTTCTGAAAATGCAGAATTCCATAATCTACAAGCAAAGACTTCAACTCACAGTGTGGCCACAATCCACACATCTCCAGAGCGAGAGCTGAAAAACCAGACAGCTTTGACCTACAACTCATTGAAATAAAGCTAAAAAATGTGTGGAAATCCAAAGCTAGAGGTTTACTCACCATTTATGAAGGACTTCTGGACTGCAGCATCTAACACAGGACACTCGCTGCCTGGGTGCTAATTCAGTAATTCCTCTTCTCGTTCAGGATAAATCCAGAAAGCAGCTGGCACAAAAACACAGAAAACATACATTTAGCTGGGGTTGGATGTGAACAAACAGAATTTCTTCTTATCCATATGACAAACAAAAAACCTTCCATACCATTTTCATTTCACTCAACACCAAAACATTTCTGTAAGCGTTGGGAAAAAACTTTGAAATAAATTAAAAGACAAGGTACAATGAGTACCTGAATATTCCTAAAATTTTGTACAGGCTGGAACACACGTGAGTTTCCAAATGTGGTAAATCACAGCACTCAATGTTCTTGAGTCAGGAGAATTGTGCACAGCACAGCATGGGAACACAAGGAACGTTAGAAAATCTAAGACCACTCAATGACAGCTTCTGGAAAGCTTCCCAAATCACTTGTCCCCAGCAACCACCCACACAACGAAAGATTCTGCTCACCATGAATGAACACCGAGGGTTATCTGGCTGCGTGTGCAGTGCAGAGTGTGTCAGGGCAGAGCCCGGGCTCTGGGGCACCCAGCCCTGCCCGTGCTGTGCCCACCTGCAGGCACAGCTCCCCCAGGGCTCCCGGGTCACAAAGGGAACATCCACAGCTCTAAACTGCTCCATTCATCAGGAACTTCTCAACTCGCCAATCAATACAATATTGAGCAATAAACACTGAGCCAGAAATATTCCTGAACAGAAAAACCCAGCCTTATTCAGAACTGTGAATCGTGCAGCTCACATGTTTTCTAACATAAGTTCAGGAAATAAAAATCTCATTAAAGCTTTAGCCAAAATTTCTAATTCATCAAAGGACCACGCTTTGAATACCAATGAATTTCATGAAAAAGAAGTGGTTTTTTTTTTCTTGTCTGCATGTCTGTAAAATCTCTCTCAGGTTACAAAACCAAATCTGATGACACTGAAAAGTCTTTCAGGAACAAAGACAGATGAGTAAAACAACCACCAGATCTCTTTAATTCCATGCAAAAGTGTCAACAGCAAAATCACTGCATCTCTGCCATAGCAGAATATTAAATAGTTCATTAATATCCATTTTCCCTTCTTCTCTTTTCAGAGGCTACTAAAATTGTTTCTGTTTGATTTTACATGAGTGAAACTCCTCCCAAACGAAGCAGGTACAAGGATCTTGAAAGAACACTCAAGTGCACATCACTCAAGGCCTTGGCAGGCCCTATCTCTGAGAAACAACAATAGCATCCCACTAATAACAATGACTTGCTTAACTATTCATTTTGGTAAATAATGGAACTGAAAATTATCTAGTGATGGATTTACACTCTTACAATGCATCTTGGGGATGAAAATGAACAGGGACAGAGGAATTGTGTGTGTTACAAAGGCTGATGCCACAACTTCAGATCCCACCTCGCTCCACAGGGCAACACGAGCTGCAAAATGTGGCAGTGCAGTTTTTAGCATTTTACCTTTGTCTGAGAGACCCTATATGAATTATTTGTATTACAGAAGCACTTACAGATGCCAATTAAAACCCAAACAGCCATATTAGGCAGAAGTAGTACAAAAATTACAATAGGTGTCAGAGCCTGTTTAATTCCAACTGCAATAAATCGCTCCTCAGCTATTCCTTCTTTTATCAGATTTAACATGGTAGGGTTTGTAGTTGAGGCAGCATTTACAGAAGGGCCTAGGCAGTCTTTGCAGACATTTTTTATTGGAAAACCATATTAATATTTCCAGTGGAGGCCCAGAGGGACAAAGCCTGGAGACACGAGGCTCACTCTCCTTCGTCACCTTCCTGGAGGAGCCCACGGAACCCCAAGACCATGTGGACTACCAGGTGAAAAGCCAGAATATTTGGAGGCAGGAAGCTGACAAAGGCAACAACTCTTCTGGAAGCAATGGGAAACACCAAGTTTCTGTTTAAAAAGTTCAAGATGACTTTGTGTTTAAGTAACAAATGGCAAGTGTTTACCTGTGACTATTAGCTCTCTCCTAGGGAGTTTATTATAAACAGTATTTCAAACACAGGACTTTAAGAGACAATGTATAAATATTTTAAATGGTAAAATATAGGTGCTGGCTTTTTTTGTACTATGTCCAGAAAATTTGCACAAACACATCAAATTCTCCACCTAGGGAATTTACTTTATTGTTAAGTTTGCATTTAAAACAAATATACATGACCTATTTTGGGGCTAATATAACTAAAAGGAGCCTATTTGTTGTTTATTATTTATAGAAGATTCACTTCAGATTAGGCCTTTTGCAGACGTGTGTATCTGTGTGGCATCACAAAGCATCTGCAGATCTCCCCTGCACTAAAACACACGAGGAAATGACAAGTTAGGATGGATCCAGTACACAGAGTGTTTTATAAAAGCCAAGATTAAAAGCTGGTTTTTCCCTCCTCAGAAAGGCCACATGAAAGAGCTGCTACCCTGGTAATGCATTGACCTTCTGGGGCTGATAATGACAAGTTCAAGTTCCTGGAGTTGGGGAAGATGTGGAACTAAAGTAAGTGCACTCAAGCAATGAGTCCGTCTGCTCTGTTAGAATCCCACTCACAAACCAGCCCCACGCAAAGAAAGAGGAAAACAGTTTCATTTTTTTTATTATTTACATAACCCAGGAGTTTTTTTACACCATCAGCATGGCTCAAAAACTGCTTTCTTAGAGGCTTCCATCTAAGGCACTGATGGTTTCGTTCCATTTTAATAGAAAACTTGAAATTATTTCATATAAAAGGCATCAAATTTATGAAAATAGAGATGCAAAATTGCTGCTCATTACTAAAATCTTGCACTTTCAGCTTTTTCTTGTAAATGGAGAAAGAGTAAAACATGGTAAAATCCTATCTATCCTACAAGAGATGAAACATCTCTTCTAAAACCTCTAGAAAATCAGAAATAGGTTTTCATCCAACTGAGGAAAGCCAGAGCTGGCCCAAAGCCTCTGTTCCTGGCAGCCGTTAGCTCTGCACAGTTCTGTGGTCACAGTGGCAGCAGCTCTCCAGGGGCAGGGTGGAGCTGCCCACGATGCCCTGGCAGGGCTGGGGCCGGGCAGGGAGCTCCAGAGCTCCAGAGCTGCAGTAGAAACCACGGCTGGTACCCACAGGATGCTCTGCTGCTACTCACACTGCCAGGTAGCACACTCAGCATCTTCAAATATTTATATTTCAAATTGCACAGTGATATTACAACCTTTACATCTTTGTTTAAGTTATATAATACAAAAAAATAAAGGCTAAAACAAATGCTATGACTCCAGTTGGTGTAAATCAATATGTACATCACCAGGTTTTAATCATCAGCTCATGCCAAATGGTTTACACTGAAAGATTCCTGCCAGGACAGGCTGTGAGCACAAAGGGGATAAAATCATTCCAAAATAAATTCCCTTTTAAATTTTGCTCAAAAACAGTATTTCTAATTTCTTCCTCCTCACCCCCAATTCAATCTCATCTCAGAAACATTAATTTATTTTAGAAAGACAAATTAATCACAGGCATCTCTGAAGTCCTGGATGATTCCAGCCCAGTCAATTTTCGCAGATTTTTGCCTTCCCTTAGAAAACACGATGATATTAAATAGAAAGCCCCACACATTCAGAGAACACTAACATTTCTGAAACAAGATCTTGAGCTGAAGTTAAGAAATTGCTATAATTAAACTTGTCCAGGAAGACAGATTAAGGTCAAATATGTCTATTAATTTTGGGTATCCAGTCTAAACCACCTTAGACTCGATTTTCTCCCTTTGAAGTGCAGCATTTCCCAGCATTTTGGCGTTCCAGGCTTCTTTTCCCGGCGGTTTTCCAGCCCCTCGCGCCGGGCCCAGGCGGAGCAGCCGCGGGGCTGGAAGGGGCCCGGCCGAGCTCTGCCCCCAGAGCCCCTGGGGCAGCCTGACCGCGGCTCCTCCCGAGGAACTCGCCCGAATCCCGCTGCTCCTCCCCCTGCCGAGCCCGGAGCGCCCCGGGGCTGTCGCGCACGCCGGGCAGGGTCCCC
>VZTB01000131.1:610447-655680 GCA_013397245.1 Thryothorus ludovicianus
CCCCGCTGTGCCCGGACCATCTCTCCGAGGTCCCCGGTGCCCAACGGAGCCTCTGCGGGGCTCCGAGTGTGCCAGGCCGGGAGAACGGCGGCAGGAAAGCGGCATCGGAACGGTCCCGACTGGTGGTGAGAGCCAAGGGAGTCAAAATTCAGTCAAAGGGAATGGTTTGGGTGGCAAAGAACCTTAAAGGCCATGGCACCCCACCCCGGCCACGGCAGGGACCCCTCCCACTGTCCCAGGCTGCTCCCAGCCCTGTCCAGCCGGGGATCCAGGGGCAGCCACAGCCGCTCTGGGCACCTGTGCCAGGGCCTGCCCACCCTGCCGGGATTCCTTCCCTGTGTCCCCTCTCCCCCTGCCCGCGGGCAGCCGCTCCCTGCGGGGCGGGCGACAAGGGGCGACAAAGGACACGGGGCTGCGGAGCCGCAGCCGCTGCAGCGAGGGGCCCGGGGGGCGGCCGGGCCGGGACAGCGACCCCGGGCACCGAGGGGTCCCTGCCGGGCAGTGACAGTGCCCCCGCACACCCCGGGGTGTCCCTGCCGGGCAGTGACAGTGTCCCCGCACACACCCAGGGGTGTCCCCGCTCTCCCCCGTCCCGCTCGGACAAAGGCGCCGCTGGCGCGTCCCGCACAAAGGAGCCGAACGCGGCCACCGAGGGTTTTTATAAAAACCCAGATCGCCAACAAACGCTTCCATAATCAACACTCACCGCGAGCAACGCTCACAAAACTACACAGAAAAGAATCATTTCCTGCAAATATCAGAAAAACGTTTTCTTCTTCAGGGTGAAATATCCTCTTCTTCAAGTATTTCTTAACCTTTTTTATTTCAGGTTAGCTTGGAAAACAGAAAAGAAAAGGCTACTCTGGGTTTTAGTTTTTAATTTGACGCAATAAAAAATGAATATCCCTCTGAAAATCCTAGAGCCTGTGGCATAACTTCTTTATTTAGATACATTCTAAAGTAGCTGTTATTTAACCAGAAACTAAAGAACAATCTGTGCTATTAAGATTTTTTTTTTTCCCTAGACATAACATTATTTGCTAACATTCCTAAATATTCATTATGGGAACACACAGCCTTTAAAAAGCTGATTGTTTTTTCATTAAATTTGGGTAGTTGTGAGGATTCCGTGCATAAGTTAAATAAACAGATTATGTGGATAATTTTCAAGTGAATGTTTAAAATACAACCTGTCCATTAATGGCAGAGGCAGGTTCCTGTCTCAGCCCCTCGGGGACCCCACCCTGCCGGACCTCAGCAACTCTCTCAGAGGGAAGGCAAGAGAATTCTGCTGGTTCAGGATCTTGCCTTCTTTTGAAGTTCCATATCTGATATTTTTAAGTCACATCCTCCTTCCCATCTTTCTGTGACATGAAAAATGTCACACTTTGCCCAGACACAATTTCAACCATTTCATTTATATCAGAGCGTGCTTTCAAGCACATTTTTTTTCAATCGGATACGTATTTGCATCCCAAGTTACTGCAAAAAATGTGAGTATCAGAAGACTGACCCAGTGCCTTAACCTGAGCGTAGTAAAGTCCAGGAGCTGATCTTGAAACTCACTCTAAACTTACCTGTTGACTTTCTACAACTGCACACAAAATTCAAGTAATTGCAGAAAAAAAAAAGTATTTTTATAGCCTGAACCATCCTATTCCTACCATTTGTATGAACAACTGCTGAGTTTGCACAAGAAAATAGTGTTTAAAAACAATGTCTGAGCTTACATCCCTTTCTGAAAGTAATTTTTAATGCAAATTAGTCCTTCCTAACCTAAATGTGGTTTAAGCCAAGGCAGAGCTGTTGGCCACCGTGCAAACCAGTCCAGCAGAGTTTTACTGCCAGAGGAGATCGGGTCAGAGATGGCTCCTGGTGTCAGATCAGTCACTGACTGCCTCAATTACCTTTGGCAAACCATTTAACCTTTCTGTATTAATGGTTTCCTGCCAGTAGAATAGTTCTTCATCGTGGTCGGGAGGAGTTTAGCCCTTTAATTAATAAAAATAACTATAAAAATACTCTTTTTTAAATTCCAGTAGCTATCTGCTCTGCAGAATGATACTGAAACTCCAAACTCCTCTGCACATTAGGCAGAAATGAGCTATTTCTAAGTAAGTGGGTGCTATTTCAGAGCAGATTTTCAGCATCCACACTCTAATGGCTTCACAAATTATGAAGAACAAGGCTCACGGTTTTCTTGCAGCTCGTGACTAACAACAAAAAGCAACAGCAGTTTGTCCTGAACTGACAACTTGTATGGTTTAGAACACTTCCCTAAGTTTTAATGAGCTAAATGAGTTTAAAAGGTGTCTGTCGTGAGAATCACCCTGGTGTGAAACCTTGCACGCCGCGTTTCAGCCCAAGTGAACTTGGGTGTCTGTGAGCTCGAGGGAAACAGGGACACTGCAACACAGTCTATTCCAGAACCATTCTTCTTTTTATTATTTCATTAAGTTGTATCTCACTAAAGTTCCTCCTAGGATCTCTCTACAGCACCAAATTTTTCATTGAGAAAACTATAAATCATAGGCCTAAATTACAATTTAATTATAAACGCCTTCCCTTCTAATGCTGCCTGGGACCTTTTACCCTCCTACATAATTCTAAAAAATGACCCCTGTCATAATTTCCTTCACTAGAATAATATGCAGAGATCTAATCCTGAATCCTGCTGTCTTATAATTTAATATAAGAGGTAATTATTATTCAAAAGATAATGTTGCAGATATTGAAAATATTCTGAATTTAAGTCTAAAAAAACCTTCCCTTGCTATGTAAAAGCCTCTTATTTGACTCTTGCGAGAACAGAAATAAATAAAAGGGGTTTAAGACTTTATGCAAAATGTTAGAAATATTATTTGTAGCTGAGATTTGTCAACTATAATTTCTATAACCCTTGAACTACAGAGAAAACACCCACATGCAGCAAAAGCAGGAAGGCACCAGACCATTTATTATTGATCTCTGCTTTTTGCCAGAGCTCAGACAGAAAGTTCTGGACTGCTGCTACCCAGCTGAAAAATACGGTTTAAGTGGCTCCACATTTTGGAATACAAGGAAGTCTAAGGTGAGCCAAAGTCAAAAGAAAATCAAATCTAGCAAATAAAACCCATCATCATGAAACCACCTTCTTATACCTCAAATTTTATTTTAAATTGATCACATCAAAGGCACAGTTAACACTCCTGTGAAGAAGTTAAATTACAATGAAATTTTAAGGAATTAGTACATTTTTCCCTAAGTCAGAAAAGCAAGGATAACACCATTCTGTCAGTTCATCTTGCACAGGAGACGTGGATTTAATCTCAGCCCAGGAGCACGGCTCTTACTGCCTGCCTGCTCCCTCCACGTAGCAAGGCTTTGACCTTAAAGCCTTTTTTCTAAAACTGGGATTCATCAACACAAATGTGTTTTCTTTCAAGTTACCTCTTAGGGTACACAGGAATATCAACCAAAGAGGGGAACTGAGTGCAGCTGGAGAAGGTGAGGATGAACATAAGGAGAGAGAATTAACCGAAAGAATTCAAGTATAGCAGAGAAAAATTCACAAGGCTGGAATGTTTTTCCTGTTTCAGATTCAGGGAGCAAGCCCCATTTTTTCAGGTAAATGAGATATCAAATGAGCTTTATGGCTTCTAACCATATCCAGCTCCATCAGTGAGAACAAATAAAATCCCCGAACTGACAGATTCAACATCCTGAAGAGGGAGAGGCCAGGGAGGTTATCAGAAAATGGGGTTCACAAGAGGTAATTATAGCCTGTGCTCACCCTGCTTAGGTGAGGCAGAACACCACGATACAGCTCCATAAAAATCAAACTATATAATGCAGAGGCACCAGTTTACTGCTCTCTTTGGTTTTGCTTTGGGAGCAGTTCATTTAAGACATAATAAATTGAAGGTTTTTTTCTCCTGTCCCTCCATAAATCCAGGGACAGTGCAAATGAGGAGGTGCTCATTACGGACAAAGGAAGGGGCTCCCCAGACAGTGACACGAGCTGGGAGCACTAAAGCTCTCATTAAAGGGAGCCCAGTGCTTTCTGTAATAAGGAATATTACTTAATAACGCTCCAAGCATGGTTCACTTCACACTGCTGAAGTGAGCTTTGGGGGGGGCAGTGAAGGCAGAAAGAGGGAGCACCCACAGTACCACAGACATCACAAAACCAGAGATGGAATTCTGCCTGTAACAAATTCACCATAAGGAAGGAAGTGTCACTGACGGCCTCTAACTGAACGGCTTCATGCAACACAAGGATCCCAGGGGGATTCGTGGAAGGTGTCAGACTTTATTCCTAAAAACCAACCAACAAAACACCAGGCTGGAGGGGCACAGGTAGAAAATAACTTCAGTTCTCAAAGCAGGATAACAAAAGGTTTGAAGCCACCACTGGGGCAGCTGGCCAAGAAACCACTAGTGCAAACACATTACATTCTTTGTGCACATCACAAACGTTCTCCGAGGAGATCTTGTGGTCATCCCTACAGAATTTAATTCAGTTTTTGCCAAACCATGACCCTCACCTGCCAGATTACTTTAAGTTGTGCTGCTATCGCTGAATGTACTCACTAGCTCAGCTTTCTGTTGTCAGAAAGCTCAGTAAATATATTTCCTACTCTGTGATTCAGCTCATTAAAGCACACACTGCAGTGACCTAGGGTCAGGGCAGACCCCTGCCAAAACTCACTGTGTACCTCCTTGCATTGACAGTGGTAAGTTTGCTCTAAAAATGATTCTTCAATCCGTTCTACAGCACTCACCTCAACCATATCTCCCCAGCTTGCTAATAAACAAAGTCGTGTGAGGAGTGTCAGAAACCTCCCCAAAGTGGAGAGGCACAGCCTGGCTCCTTCCCTGCCCCCCCGTTACTCTGCTGTACACGTTTTGTGTTGCTGAGATGAGATTTTTCCTGTCAAGTCTGTGTTTGCTGTTCATTCCCTTGTCATCTTCCAAGCGCTCACAAATAATTTGGTTGCTTTTCCCAGAGTTTCAGCAGGAACTGGAGGTTACCTGGCTGCTCTGCAGCCCTGTCTAAAGTCAGGACACTGAACTGGCTTCCTGGATTTCACCTTCCCTGCACGAGGCTTCAAAACGAGCCTCTAGTCCCGAGTTTATTTTGGCTCTACGTGTTCTTTTAATGCGTTTTGTAACCAACACTTCTGACAGCAGCTCTCCTGGACACTTTAAGCTGTTTCTTCTCTCTTCAGGACTCAGATCTCACCCGTTTGGCACAGGCATTAATTATGGTAATTGCTGTCCCACAGATAGCTTCAAGAGAGAAGATACAGAAACTTTTGGTTGCCTCAGAATTATCTTTGCTCTCCACTGAATGGTGTTCCTACACTTTTCTTTATTTTCCCATTCCTCACACTCTTAGCATTCTTGTTTTTGCTACCTTGCATCCTATTTGATGATTTGGCCTCTCTGGCTTTATCATGGTGTTCTCTGCTATATTTTTATGCTTAATTATGCCAGTCTGCAAGGTGGTTCCTTGCACCTGGCATCCATCCTCTGCACTAGGATCGTTTGCATTTGATAAAAAGATTCCATTTACGCAATTATTCAGGCTCAAGGTCCAAATAATTCCCAATAACTGTCACATTAGGTGGCCAAGACTTTCACTGCCACTGGTTATTCCTAGTTTTAACTGCCCACTAAACTCAAAACTTGCTGCCCTTTTGCCTGTGATGGCCCAGGCAGTTTTGGCTTGGCCTTCTGCCTTCCTTTGACACACCCACTCTACATTCCAGCAAGCATTTAAGGTTTTTTACACCACTGGTACCTGGGGGACTAACAACACTGTCACTTTTCTCCTGTCTGTAACTGGAGGCCACAACAAAGAGAGAAAAATCAAAGCCTGGCTTGCACTCGTTGCTGATGGCAGCACTTATTCACAGGTCCAAGAACATCCATTGCTCCAACTTTGCACAAGTACTTTTGCAAATGGAAGCCAGCCCCGGCACGCTTTCTCTCCCCTTTAATAGGCTGCTTTAAGAGCACGTTTCCTCAGCCCTCATCAAACACGGCTAATTGACAGCTCTCCACCCCAGCAGCCCCACTCCGAGAAGGCCGTTTCCCCAGGAGCCGCCTCAAACAACCTCCAACACTTTATTATTGGTCAATTTGGGTTTCCTGCCCACTGTAAGTGGCAGTGCTGAGGGTCTCTAACTCTCTCTTGTCTTGCTAATCAATATAAGCAGTCACTTCCACAGCGTTTCCCTGCTACTCAGCAAGAAGGACGAGAGAGTGCCACGGGTTGTAAATAGCAGAACAGCCTCAGTGGTACAGCAGAAAGTTAAACTTCAGAAGCAGGAGCCTGCTTTTATTTTGGACTTTTGGGCTTCTTTTGGGATTTTCTCTGTTTTGATTCTTTCCAGGCAGAGCAAAGCACTGCACTTGGTTTTATGCCATTCCCACTAACAGCCTCCTCGGTGGGGAGGGTCACGGTCCCCCCTCCCAGGAACAAAACTTCTCTTGGGTGCAGCACGTGGCTCAAGGCAGCACCAAGAAATTCCATAAAGTGCCAACCACAGCTTTACAGTCACCACGTTATGGGTATGAGAAAGTCAGGATTAAACAATTATTGCCTGGAACTAAGGCAGTAAAATTTGTTTATGAGGTAAATTTTAACAAGAAACAAACAGTTAGTGTTGTTTATAAGCAAACTCGAGCTGTAAAATCCAGGGAATGCTTTGTAAATGCCCGTCCATGGGCCAGGTGAGGTCCTGCAGGGAAGCTCCCTGCTGTTTGCAGCTGCTCTCACACGCACAGTGTGACCAGCTCCAGGTGACAGAGCCAGTGGCTTTGCCCAAGGTTGGAAGGGACAAAACCTTCACTTGCTGCTAAAGGTGTTTCTTCTCACAGGTCTTCCCTTCCACTGCTCAGAACAACCTCCCTGTCCTGTCCATACCCAAAATGGCCACTCACAGTATTCTGGCACTGAGGCTGGAAAAGGCTTCCAAGCCCCTCAAGTGCAGTCGTTAACGCAGCGCTGCCAAGGCACCGCAAGCCGTGTCCTGAAGTGCCACCTCTGCAAGGTGCCAGGGGATAGAAGAGCAGTCTATGATCCAACAGCAGCCAGTCAAGCAGAGCCTGCTCGAGGCCCCTCTGGCATACAGCAGATCCTGAATTCAGAACAGTCTGGCTCCCACTGCCACCTTGTTCTAGAGGAGTTGCCCGTGTTTTCACTGCACGCTGCAGTGCATTCTGTTTTAATGCAATTATTTCATTAGGCCGAGCCCCAGGAGGACTCTGGGGTCTCTCTCCCTGCAGTGCAGTGACGAGGAGCAGCCACTCCCAGCTGACTCCTGGAGCAGGGCACCAGAGATGGGGATGGCCCAGGGATGCTGCAGATGTGGGGACTAAAGAGCAGCCCCTGAAAAGCCAGAGCCAAGGGCTGATGAGGAACAGCAGGAACAGATGTAGGGCAGCAGGCTCTGCAGCACAGCCACCCTTCCAGCTCCACGGCCACCCAGTGAGCACACACGAGCTGGGCAGGACCCAGGAATGCTGCTACTTTCATTAAAACCTGCTTGCCATACTCTGAGGAAGGAAGCCCACCTTTGCTGATCCCACTTTACTCTTCCACAACAAGAAAGAAATAAAAAACCTGGAGGAAAAAATGTAACAGTATTCTTTTTACAGCACACACACAAGAAAAAAAAAAATCTTTAAAAGTGAGTATCTGCCTACTGCAAAGTATTGAGGTGAAAAGGGAGGTGTTCTCATCCCCGTTCCCCCAGGATCTCTTAGAGCGCGTGTGTTTCTGTGGTGGTTGGCTTGTGGTTTCGTTGTTCACTACAGTTTCCCAGAGCCCTATATTTTACTGAAACATAAGTACAGGCCCACCAATTTGCTGACAAGCTGATCTATTGGCTCTAGGACACTGAGGGGAATTATGCTCCTGCCGCCCTGATGCTCTCCTTTGTTTAGAAAAAGAAGAGAGAAAGAGAGAGAGTGAAAAAAAAAATCCTCAATCGTTTAGTACAAGTCATTTTACATGCTGGGATAATGAAGTATAAAAATGCCTTCAAAGGACTGATTTCCTACTTTTAACTCACTACCAGCCGAGCTCTTTGTGAGGCCCTCTGGAACATGCATTCCCAGCCCCACTCAAACAAAAGAGCTGCGAATTCATTAAACTATTTAATTATGCCTTTTTATTTTTCTCCATTAGCAAGCCCTGCCAGTACAAAGTAAATAAAGCCACCATGGTCTTTCCCCAGCAGACACACTGACTGTTTTTATTCTTTATTCAGTTTACAATATAAAGGGCTATTTTTCCCCCCTCCTCCTATTCTTGGCGAGTTTCCTAATACAAGCCCTACAAACAGAAGCATCCAACTGTACATGCGACGCATGGCAGCCGGGAGCAGCACTCAGCATTGCGAGCACATACCCCAGACAGCTTTCAAAGTACCAGCAGCCAACGGCAGCCTAACAGCACTTTGCAGCCAACGCGGAAAAGATATTAGCTTTTTTTTTTATACTCTAGTAAATTTGCTTTTTACATCTATTTCTTTTCAGAAGGGCTTGTTATTGAGCTTACTGTCCACAAATTCCATTGATCTCAGGCTGTGACTCAATCCATATGCTCACGCTTTGACACCAGCACAGCAAGCAAGCGATACAAATCCTGTTCAGGCTACAAACTTATTGATTTTATAGATTTCCCCCAAAGTTGTGATAATGATATATCATTGTTAAATTTGGTAGAACAAACTGCTTTCCCAATCTGTCAATGCGAGCATGAAAACCAATTCACAGCCTTGTTTAGAAGGCTTTCCCTTCAGAAGAATAACTACTGCTGGCAGAGGCAGATCACCAACACCCCGCCGCTGGCAGCGGGGTGATGGATGTCACCTTTCCAGTTGCCCTTTCCTGACCCACAGCCCGCTGCGTTCCCAGACTTGCCTCCTGGTTATGAGAACCACCCTTATTTTTCAGAAGCCTTTCTCAAATTCATTATTTAAAACTTGCAGTAGATGTAAACCGTAATAATAGCTTTTAAACATATTTCCTTTAAATATTTTAGATGCATTAAGATGACATGAGAATTATTGATTTTAGCAAATCACTTTTGCTTGTTGTGTTCCTGGGCTCAGATAAATGGCAAAGCCGTGCTTTTCCCTTCCATGAGAGGGAGACAGAACACTGGCGTAAAGAGGAGTGGCCTCACTCCTTGCTCCACCACAATTCCTCAACCTCCCAGCAGTGGGAACAAGGCAACGTGTCCCTTCACAGTGACTGCCTTCCGCTGCCAAACCCACTTGGGCATTTTCCTCGTGGTGTTCCACTGCCAAAGCAGAAACCTGATCCACCGCATCTCCCAACCAGCGAGCACGGGGCCGTGCCAGAGGCATTAGGAAGGCGAAACCCAAGCTGCTTCTCAGGTTCTGAGAAGGCGACATGAGAAGCTCATCAGTCCTTCTGTGCTTATCACAGGACAGAAAGGCTCTCAGCAGCACCACGACTGCAGGGTGCAGGAGATGGACACAAACTGTAAACAGCTGTTGTGTTTTTAACAAACCATGAAATAGCTCCAACAAAACCGTTTGCTGCAATGACAATGTCAGCTTTCATTCCCACATTCTCCTCCAGCTCTGAAGCAATTATTAGGCCTCCAGAAGGAGACCTAGAAATCATGAGCAAAACACTTGCCAAAGAAACTGAAGTCAATAAAAAGGCAAGACTTGCTAATTAAAAAAATTAAATTTAGGAAATCCATGTGAATAAATAATTGCTCTCTTGAAAACATTCTCTTTCCCATCCCAGCCTTTCTGCCTGGTTTTTATCCATCTTCACTCAACATTCATCTCTCAGTGCTGGCAGAGCAGCTTAACTCCTCTGCCATGATGTCACTGGTTCAACATTCCCCACACAGTGAGAGCTTCCCTGTGCTCTCCCCAGTCCTGCTGGTGATCAGTGCCCACATCTGGCAACACAGCCCTGAGCATTTAACCGTGTTCCTGGGACAACAGCTCAGAGACACATCTTGAAGGGCTGAACATCTCCCACCAGAGCCTCTCCTTTCGCTTCTGATTTAATTCAAGGTGATAGGTGCTGAACTCTTTTACCTGCCATGGCTTTTTCTGAACTTGCTGAATGCCCTTTCCAAATATATGTCTTTCTGAAAAGTCTTACTGAACTTCAGGGCACTTGAAATTCAAGCACCTGCCTGCAGTCTCTCTTCTCTGCCTTCCAACTCTGATAAGAAACAACAACTCTGATATATTTCTCATTCATCTGAGGTATTTTCACTGTTTCCTCACTGAAACAGCGATGTCAGGCTAAGAGAAAGGTGTCAGAAGGCACAAATTCAGATATTTTATTATCACATTGCTGAGGAGCTGTGCTTCATGCTTCTCTTTCAGAGCATGGGCACAAAGGGTCTCACAACAACAGACTGTCTATTTGCTGGGCAGAGGAGCTCCTCTCAATAACAGAATCAGCATTCAGCTCTTGCTGTTTGAAGAAGTGAAGACCTTGACCCAGAAAGTGTGATCCTGAACTCACTGGTGTGATGGGAGAACTGAGACTTGCTCAAACTGTAGGACTTGCCAAAGGCCTCACATGAAACCAGTGGTAAGGTGGTGTCCCAGGGATGGAGACCCTCACTCCAGGGATTTCACACCCACTCTGGCTCATGTCAGCTCATGTCTTCTTCTGCGAGGACACTCACAAAGGGAATGTCCTCTCACGCTCCTCCTTATTCTTTGTTTACTGGATGAATAATGACTTTACTCCAGCCAGTTCCTGCAGAAGTAAAGGCATCACAGGCTCCTCTACTTGGTTCCTGGTGACCTTTCATACCACTTAATATGGAATTTATATGACCCCCACAATAGGAAAAGCCTGTTCTTGGTGTTCTGTGGTGTTTCCACTCAGGGTAACAGAACATGGGGGAGGATTAACATCATGGTTCCAGATGACAGAAGGGAACTGCTGTCTCAGAAAAAATTAAGTCTGAATGTGTAACAGGAATGTAAAGACATCCAAAGAGCACAAGTACTTCCAAAATTATCTTAATTCCTTCCTTGCCTTGTGCCAAAGCAATCTGTTTGGACAAGCCACAGAATCTCTGCCTTCAATTTACACTTCTGGAAAAATAAGTCTTTCCTTTCTCGCATCCCACTCTTTCTCACTTTTCCACCCCCCCCAAAAAAAAAGGGAGAGAAAAAGGGAAAAAAAACCCCTTCCTGATAATTGCACTGGTCCAAATGTGCAGGGCTTTCATACAGAATGATGGCTTCCCTTGTCTCCTGCATTTGTTCATCTCCTTTGGGAGGAGCAATTTACAGAAAGCATTATCGATTTTTGCCATAATAGGTACAGAGATGCCTCACTGTCCCCGCTCAGCCAGCTCACTCTCTGCATCACAACTGTCAGGCCAGTTTGTGAAGACCGTCATTATTTTTTTTCAAGTAAATCCATCACAGGAGTGGGGGAAAAGTGATGAAAATAAAATTATTTTCACCTTGCCATAAAAAAGAATGGCCATGTTCCCTAACAGAAATAAGTGCAAATGCTGTCAACTAAGAGAGCGGAAGGGAAATTCAAAGCAAATAAAAGTGGGATGGGGGGAGGACGGGAAGGGGGGTGCGAGGAGGCATGGCAGGAGCTAATTTACTTTGAACACATTCCGGAATTTTCCTGTTAAAGCCGCTATTTACAACTCTTCCAGTTGTTCTTCATGTTCTCATTTCTCAGGAAGTGCTGAATTCTACACTTAATACAGATATTTGCTTTGGCTTTTAGGGTGTACAGGAGATTGCGGGTTTGGGGATGCAGTTATTAAATATTATTGGTCTGGGGGATGAAATGTGCTGTGAAAGCTCCCTGTGAATGCAGACCACCCACCCGCCCCGGGATTACCTCTGCTCTCGCTCCTTTGTGTGGGGCTGGGGGCTTCTCCCACTCCCGTTCTCCAGGGCAGGCTGAGGCCACCAAATTCATTCTGCCCCTGATCAGCATGTGAATGTTGTGGGACACTTACTTCAAATATTTCTGAAGCTAAAAAAGCCTTTTAGAAATCACATCTAAAAACAAACAATTCCCCCCTGCCCCTCGCCTGCATTACTGACTCTCTGACAAGCCCTTTGGTATTCATCCCTCCTCCTTGATTAGTTTTTGCTGTACCCTTCATGTTGGTCACTTATCTCACATCTTGAAGGTCACACTCTCTACTCCCCTATTCCAGCGGGCTTGTTTTTTATTCCTGAAGACAGCCTTGTTTTGGGCTCAGAAGGTTTAATCCAAGAATTGGCTCTGGATCTAATTCCCAGATCCTCAGTTCATTAGCCATGAAAAGTGATAGCTGCTTAAGATTTTTATGAGCCATTGTTCCAAAGCGGGCCACAGAAACGGCACAATTACCCAGCGCTGTGCACAAAGGCCCGGCTGCCTCTGGCACTGACACGAGGAGCTCGATAGCAATCAAACAGCTTAATGAAAAGCAGCAAGTTTGCTCTTGGTAAGGAGTGAGGGATCTGTGAAGTTTGTTTCCAAGTGGTGCTTTCTGTAAGGACACTTGTTAGGACAAAATTTAAATCACCCTATCCATCCTTCAGGAACACTGGTGCCAAAGGAGACACAACTTGGCTTTTTGACCCTTCCACAGAAGCACTTGTGAACATCACAGAATGCTTTGGGTTGGAAAAGGATTTAAAATCTTTAAGCGCAGTTGTTTCCCCAGCACTGCCAGGGCCACCACTAACCCATGTCCCCAAGTGTCACAGCCACACAGCTTTTAAATCCCTCCAGGAATGGGGACTCCATCACCAGCAGCCCCTGCGCCTGTGTCTGGCCATCCTTTTAATGAAGAAATTCTTCAATCTGAACTTCCCCTGGCATAGCTTAAGGCTGTTTCCTCTTGTCCTGTGTCCCTTGTTTCCTGGGAGTAGGGAGAAAGCCCGAGAACAACTGGACTTCCTATTACCTCCAGTACTTAAAGCTCATCTGTCCTGTCCCTCTAGACTCTCAAGCAGATCTAGACATTAATTTTGAAGCCTGAATTCATTGCAATTAGGCCAGGCAACAAGTGAGAAAACCAGCAAGGTGGCTGGACAAACATCAGAGGACTGCTCCCAGGCATGGTGCAGCAGAAGCCCAGGAACAGTCCCATGACCAAGTAATTACAAAGATACGATGCAAGCCAACAAAATTTAGGAGGTTTAGAAGTAAAGCAGGTACTCTACTGAGTGGTGGATCAAGTTTAAATGTAGCTGCTTTCAGCAGCCTTTGGGCTCCAGCTGCTGCAGGGCGACAGAAACCCCAGCCTGGGGCTGGGCTGAGGGCACCCCGGGCTCTGCTCCTGCTCCTCACATCCTGCCTTAATCCTGGTGATTAATCCCTCCCACCCTGGGGCCACCCCACAGCTGACTGCACAAAGGGATGTCCCTGTGCCCGCATCTGCTGCCCTCATCGCCCAAGGATGGCCCTCGTGTCCAGCACATCCCCCCAGGCTGCAAACCCAGTGAGCTGCCCCTCACAGAGGGAACGTCCCTGCCCTGAGGCTGCCCACCCAGAGACTCAGCACCCAGCCAGCTAAAACTCACACCTCAGATTATCCCACAGCAACTTCCCCACGTAAGCCTTTCAGGACTGCAGCACAAGCAGCAGAGCTTGGCACCTTGTGTCCTTGGACTCACACTCATCACAGCAACAGCTCTGTGATCTGCAGATACTTCTGGTCTCTCACTGGACACATTTATATAAAATCCCCTCCACAGTAAGAAAATGAAGCACAAAGCAATAGTTGGGAAATCCATACACACGTATGAACGTGAGAGGAGGATGCTGCTCTCAGTAAACAGCAGCGCCTTTCATGGTGCAGCTGGGCTGTGATGGTCCCTGTGGGTCCCTTCCAGCCCGAGATATTCCTTGGGTCTATGATTTCATGGGAAGGAGTGGGAGCTGGAAGGGCAGCAGTGATGGACACAGCAGGCACGGACAGGCCTGGCAGTGCTGCGCTCTCCCTTTGGAGCTCCACCACCCCCAGACCCCACAGGGACACCCCACCCACGGGCTCTGGACCTGCCTCAGGTATCTACAGAAATTCTAATCCTGCTTTCTCACTAGAAAGCAAAAAAATAAACTTTGTCATATAGATCAAACATATCAGGACAATTCTGCTGGTTTATTAATTGTATCTCACTCTCTACTGTGCAAACAAGAAGGCAATCCTGTCAATGAATTCCCATCCTAGGGGAAACATTAGTTGGAATTAGTTCAGTTTGTTCCTTTGCTCTAACAAGTACATGCGAGATTGTAATTGTTTTTTACTCTCTGCTCGCCCTGTCCACACCGAGGGCTGTGTCAGGGCAGGTGGCCACCTCCTGGCTCTGTCACTTAGCCAATATTGAGCTGCAATTCATTCCTACATATGTTCAGACACAGCCATCCCTGCCCGAACAGATGTACCCACACACATATGTGGCTGCTGGTTAATGCAACAAGCACAGGGAAAACAGGAGGACTGGGGAAATTTGGAGAACAGCCTGCAGAAAAACAGCTTTCATTTAACTTTTTAATTTTAAGCTATATTAAATTAACCATGATCACAAGAGGAGGAGGTGCTGAAACCAGACGAGTTGAAGGGTTTGACGCCAGCATTTACATTTGGGAACAAATGGGATTTCACTGCAGCTATGGAACACGTGCAGACCCACCCCTTCTCCTCCTGGCTGAAGCATCAAGTGTGGCTTTGCTCTGAAAAATCACAACAAAAATGGCAAGTCCATACTCAACGATTCCCTCCCCATGTGTAAACACAGCCAAGCACATTGACTTTAGTGACAGAACAGCTATTTGCCAAATTTTTGTGATCCCACATCATTGCATTAGTAGTAAATGTGTCAGAGTACTCTTGTCAGCTTCTCCATATTTACTGAGCTCTCGTCAGTTCTAACTGAGGGGGCAAGGAGAAGGACAAGGAAAATGTCCAATTCCAAGGACACACTCACACGTGGGACTGCCATGGACCTCACCAGAGGGGATCCACCTGCACCTGTGCTTGCTTTGGCCACACAGCATTTGCTGCCATCTCCCAAGGCTTTTCTTTCTACTAATTTTTTAAGAGACAGATAAATTAATTTCTCACATGTCCCTCTGCACTCTGAGTTTGTCTCTACTGTCAATCCAACTGTTGTCAAATCTGTATTTTAATAACTTTGTGTCCTTTCATGTTTTGTTAAGTCTGATGGTGCCATGCCACAGTTCTCACCTACACTTCAAGCACACTGTTACTATTAAACAAATAAAATATAAAGAGAAATTAAGTGAAGTGCTCATCTTAGAAGAGATAAATACAACTGAGTATCTAATTTAAATGAGAAAATAAGGTAAGTGATGCACCTCCTTGAAGACAAAAATGCATGCATTGGATTTCCATGGGTTTGGTGGCCCACGGAGTAAAAGTTGGAAGGAAGAAAGAAACATCTCTGAGTTCTGGGTAGAATAAAACTAGGGAGGGAGTACATAAGAAAGCAAGTTATTTGTGGAAAAACACTCAGGCTGAACACTAGGGCAGAAATTGAGTCTGCTGTGCTGCTTTGTGCTCAGCCTCTGGCTGTCCAGCTGGTAACCAGATCATGTGGAACGCAGGCCTCCGAAAGGTGGAAAAAGATCTGAAATATGAAGCACTGCTGTTTTACTGCTAATTCAATAGGGAAAAAACCCTATAAAATATTAAAGAAAGTATTTAAAAATATATTAAACACAATTTGTACCATAATAGCTTAACCTGACATCAAAACGCAGCTTACAGCTTGTTTGTGCCGAGTTCCAGAGCGCAGCTAACGGAATCACAGGCAGAACGTTCCACAGCCTCCAGCGCTCGGCAAAATAGGATTTGGGCTTCGTTAAAACAAATTCCAGGTGGAAAATTGGGCATGCTGATAAAAGCAGTGCAGGAAAGAGTGTTAGCTCTGATAGGGTAGGATGGGTATTGAATTCACTCTTAACATTACAAGACTTAATTAAAGAGGTTGACCTGAGGACCCCGAGCGGCGCTGAGCTAAGAGAGCCATTCCTGCTCCAGTGTGGTGTTACCAAAGTTAATTCTCTTAATATGACTCCAACCAGAATGTGCAGAGAAACATCCTAATTCAGGGGTGAAGGCTGCATCGCTGCTCACCAAGGGAAATAAAGAACACACAGATGCAGATAATGCTTCAACAGCAGCGTATTCAAATGCAGTCCTCAGCCAGGGAAGACTAATTTTTATTTCTGGATCAGAATGTTATGTAGCTTCCCATGGACATGCACAGCAGTGTCTTTCCAATGACCCTTGTTATTCCAAAGGACCAAAAGGACAGCGTGAGGGCTCGGGAACACCCCTGGTCTCTGAAGCTGTGCCTCAGTGACACTGACTCTCAGCAAGCAGCCACACTGGCTGCTATGGCATTAACATCATTCCTAAAGAAAAGCCTAAATTAATGGTTATTTAAGACAAATTCTTCTGTGATGAATTTTTTGGCTGAATGTCAATCACGCCAACAGCCATGCCTGTGTTGGACATCAGCACCTGCTGTCCCTCACCTGCTTCCACTCTCTGTCACCCATCACAGTGCTCATGGAAACCACCAAGAAGCCACGAAGATTCTTCAGTAGGACATGGAGAGGGAAAGACTTTTGTGAGGGGCAAAAACTCTGGGTGACAGGAAGGCATCCCTGCCTTCATCCCAAGGGAGGAAGAACTGTTAAAGTTCTGTGCTTGAAGGCCAGCAGTGTTTGACTGCACTGAGCTCCCAGAGCAGTTCCAAACAGGCTCTTTTGCCCTTGGTTGTGCAGCACTTGCCTGAGCTGGGACAGGAGGAGACGGGATCAGAACACAGCCATGGCTGTGCCCCAGCCCCTTCCTCACAGGGATGGACCTGCAGCTATGGATGAGGTTTTCTGCCAGGATGTTCAGCTGAGAGCATTCAGCTTGTCACCCGTCACCTCTGCAGACCCAGGGTATTTTATTTCACCAAACTAAAGCAAAGATGTGCTGAAAATGTTGGAAATCACAGAACTCACAACATCTGCAGAAGTTAAGGTGCAACAACAAAAAAAAATTTCCTCCTTTGATAACTTCCTCATACACCAAACCAGGCCCCCATCAAAATCTACAAAAAGAATTTCTGAACAAAACCACAGTGAGTCTAAACAACATCTGGCCAATCAAATTTACAATAGAAAAAGTGCAATAAAAGTTTACTTCTTTTGAAGAAGAAAGATGTATTTTTAAGAGCTTTATATATAACTCTGAAATTAAGGTTTCTAAACCAAACCTCTCTTCAGCTGCAGGACTGGACAAAGACAAGGAGCAGATGAGAGTCAGTCTCTAACTGTGCTCTGCCCTCAGCATTAAAACCTTCCTCTGCTAATCCTTGCAAAGACCAAAACAAAGAACTCTCAGCAAACCCAAGGCCATTTCTTGTCAAGTGCCAACCCACAGTGATGCTCTGAGAGCCTCCTGGATGGCCACCACCACCCCGATGGGCCACCTGGGGCAGGAGCCCAAGGAGCTGTGAGGGTGAGAGCCTGACCAGATCTCTGCTGTGATCGTTGGGATACATCACACAGGCAGCACTGAGCTGCACCCCTGCTCTCCCAAAATTACTGCAGAGAGAGCACAACACACAACCAGCTGTGCTGGGTCCCTCCAAAGGCCCACTTGGACCCCTCAAAGGCTGCCCAGGAGGAGTGCAAAGAGAGCAGGCAGCACTGCTTCTCCAGATCCTCTGCTTGATGAGAGCATCTCCTCTCCCCACCTCTCGTGCCAATCACCTGGCAGTTTCCATTTGTCCCTGTGGCTAAGCACACAGGAATCTTCTGCCCACAGTCCTTGATCCCTTTGTTATCTGTAGAAACACAGCCCTTAACCACACACTTTAACTGAGGCATCAGATCACACATTTTCCATACAGATTTGGACCTTCTTTTGTGGCTTGGAAGCACACACATTTTGGGAGCAAGATTACTCCAGAAAAAAATTCACTAGCAGCTTAATTCTGAAATGTGACTCCCACTATAAAGATGTTAAATCTCGTACCTTAAGTTCAGTTGGTTTTACAGAAGGTCCAACTACATAAATTTTCTAATCCCCTGTTTCAGTCTCCTGCTACCGACTGCCCATCCAGGATTTTCCAGACAATGCAGCTGATCACCTGATCATCCTCACACACCTGTGCAAATGTCTGCAGAGCCCAGATTCCAGCACAGAGCCTGCAAACACTGTGCACCAGCAGCCTCCCTGAGACAGCCTCAGGGTGTCAGAGCTTCCCCAGTCTCCTCTGGGATGGGTACAAAGCACACATCATTGCCCCTTCCAAGTGACCCCGCTGTGCAAAGGGAAGGATTGGTCCAACTCCCAGCACTGGTGGCACAACTCATGCCCAGCTTCACTCCTGCATTCAGGCAGAGGGGATGAGGTTAAGAACTGGCTGTTTCCTGGCTCTTACCTCTGACGTTCACAGCTCTCTGACATTCAAGGGTAGAAACTCCCTTTCATGGTACTTTGAAACAATTCCTTTTCCAGAAATGCTGCAGCTACTCCAGAAGCACCAACTTCCCATGGGCAAGGAGCAGCCAGCACATCCCATGGATACAGATATTTACACTTTGCTTCAAAAAACAAGTAGGAAAATATTGAACACCTTAGGCTTTTCAGCCTTGGGTACGACAAGTCAGAATTAACTTAAATTTTCTCAAAGAGCCAAGTGCAGATCATGCTGTCAGGGCATAAATGGTTTGGGTTAGGAGGGACTTTAAACTCCACCCTGTTGCATCCCCTGCCATGGCAGGGACACCTCCCACTACCCCCAAGCTGCTCCAAGTCCTGTCCAACCTGGCCCTGGGCATTGCCAGGGATGGAGTCCCAAACTCTTCCCAAGCCAAAGGCAGAGCAGCTCACCGTGGGAACATTTCAGGGTCTTTCCTCTCGAGGAGGAACCCAAACCCCACACCAAGGGCCCAGGGGAGGGCCCGAGCAGGTGCCACCTGTGAGCCAACCTGTGCCCACCCCCGGGCTCTCGCTATAGGTGTCGCTGTGGACCCATCCAGCACCTGGAGCGCATCCATGTGCGAGGGGAGAAGAATGAGCGCTTGAAAATTAATGATGTCAGCCTGTCTTCATATATCAAGCTAATTTGAAAGGGCTTTAATTTTCTTAAAGGATAAAAAAAGGTTTCTTTGCTAGATTAAACTTGCAATTGTCATTCATATATTGTTTATAAGGTACTCATCTCCTCACTCGCTATTTTTTTGTTTTTGATTTTGTATACTAGTTAGCAGTGAAGACTTGTCTGCGTGTATCAGAAGGAATAAAGAGAGAAATGTCCTTAACTGTCAGTTTTAATAAGAGGAGTCAACATGCCTCTATTCAGGTTAAATATTGCCCTGTCACATTTCAATAGAGTCAACAGATTTTTTAAAGAAAAGTCAAAAGCACTGTGTTTGCAAAAAATAATAATAAAAAACCCTACCCCCCACCTCCTTGTCATAGAGTGTCAAAGCCCTTCTTTATTTGGGGGGGCGTGGAGGCAGGACAGAAAATTCTTTTGTAAAATGTGAAAAATTACTACTCATAATTGGCACTGACATGAAAAAGGTTGGGTTTTTTTTGTTCAAAAAACAAAGAAAATCTCTAATTTAATAATCACCTGCAAAGTGTTATTGTGATGGGAACAAAAAACACACAATCAAAGTCATCTCTTTTAAGTAACTATAGTGTTTTTAAGCAATCACTGCGCTTTGCTGCAGCTCACACACATAAACCGATGATGTGCAAAGTATAACACGACACTCCAAATTCCTCAAGTAAAGTTTCTCAAATAACAAGTGACAACCTACACAGAGGAAGAGCAAGAAAGGATCTGTCAGGTAAAAGGCAATCACCACAAGGATGTAAAAGGAGGAGACTCCACAGCGATTGATTCCATAAGAAAATGTGCAAGAGTTGACTCAATCCCCTGGGCAGAGCCTGCTCAGGAGGCTCCTCGTGACCTTCAGATGCAAACTCACGTGGGCTCGTCCTGCCCAGTCAGGACTGGCCTAACTCTGTGGAGGAAGAGGAGACACAAAGCAGATGTCTCGTAGAATAAAATGCCATTTCCGAGTTCCTAATTTGCTTTGAGTGACAGTGTTTGAAGCCCAAGATCATTGTTTGGAGTTCCTTGTGCTTTACTTCCTTTGTTGACAACAAACATTGTTTGGAGGCAGTTCTTGGTCTCTGCTGCCTCCATTGCTCATAACCACTACCTAATGATATTTAATAAATCAGCTGAGCACACAGACCTAGGGGACTCACACAGCCCCCAAACTGCACCAGCAGAGGATAAGCACAGAACTCCTTCCCAGGAGAGGAGTGTGAATTAATTCATAATTCAACATCTGTCCTCGTGGTCACTCAGTCTGGGGGCCGATCCCTGCTCCCCCTCCCATCGCACCCCCCAGACCTGACCAGGGCAGCTGCTCAGATGAGCTCTGAGAGCCCCATAAATCCTCAAGCTGCACGTGAGGTTTCTTTTTCACGGGGCAATCGCCAGGGTGACACCAGGGCCTGCATTTGGGGAGCACACGGTGTTCACAGCAGCCCAACATCTGTAAAACTGCTTCTGTGAGAAGCTTCCAAAGCAAAGCTCACACAGGTCAGCGACACCAGAAAGCCTCCTCTCGCTTCAGGTAACCCACACCCCTAAAATCCAGGTGGTTGCCGAGATTTTGTTTTACAAGCCATCTGCCAGATGCTTGCATTTCATTTGGCAGACTGTCTAGTTTTGGTGCAACGGCCCTAAGATTTATCCCGTGGAACCCAACGCTGCTGCGCGCAGGCCGGGCGAGGCTGAGCGGAAAGGCAGAGCTCGGCTGCTCCGAGCGCTCCCGCCCAGCCACAGGGACCTGCCCAGGACGGCTTCTCCAGCCTCCCTCGGCGCCTGCTCCCGCAGGGACCGACCCAATGAGCAGCACATTCCCCTCTGATCCTGCCAAGAGGAGCCCTGCAGGGACCTGCCTGCCTCCTGCAGCTGGAACTGGGGACAAAAGGCTCATCCCAACCCATCCCATCCCTGCTGCTGGACACCGGCCTCACACAGCTGACAGCAGTCCCATGGCAGGCTGTGCCCCAGGAGCGCAGGACACCTGGGAACAGCCATCCCAAAGAGCCAACCTGGGACAAACAGGAGTTACAAGAAAAAAACAAATAATGGTCAAAAGAAGTGTTTCATTAAAAAAAAGTAAGCTAAAAAAAATGAGTGGAAATTGATCCATCAATGTCACACATGGATCATCAATAAAAAATCCTCCACCCGACTTTTAACAATAAAATTGTTTTCCCATGAATATTACTTTTTTTTTTTAAACTATCCCTAAACTTCTGGAAACATGCACTAAAAAAGCACTGGAATTTCCAGTGAGAACAGCTGTTTACCTGAAAACAGTGCACAGTTCAAGTGAAGCCACCAGCAAGTCAACAGAGGGATCAATCAGCACCCAGAGATCAGGTGAGGTTGGTGGACCCGGTGCTCAAAGAGCTCTTCATCAGAACTTTAACTGGAATTAGATTTTCTTGCTTTACAATAACTTGTGGGGAAATAAAAACCAACTCTGCTTATCACAGAATGCTTTGGTTGGAAGGGAACTTAAAACTCATCCAGTTCCACCTTCTTCCACTGTCCCAGGTTGCTCCAAGCCCCATTCAACCTGGCCTGGAACATTTCCAGGGATGGAGCAACCACAACTTTCAGTTTTTATTGTTTATTTACATATTCTACTTGCTGCCAAGCTCCTCCTATACACTGTTTTCAGCTTTTTATTTCCTGCAAATGAAGTAAATTTGGTGGAAGTGGCATGGGCTTCATCCTCCTGCTCGTTATCTAACGTCTCCCAGCAGCAGAGGATGTTTCACGTCGGAACGTTTCCCATTCTTGCAGGATGCTCTGTCATTCCTGAAATCATGACCTGATGTCACAGGAAGTTAATTTTTCTTGGCGTTTCATGTTTAAATTCAGCCGTTCACACACACTGCGCTGAAGCAGACAGTGCCAGTGTGACTTCATAGAAACAGACAACAAATATTTCATAAATTAATCTTTGCAAGACAGGGTTCATTAATCTGTAAAAGACTCTGGTTGTGTGCGAACCCAAAGGGCATAACACTGGAATTCTGTGATGCCTTCTGACGTACAAAAGTAGTTCCAAATTTGCAGTCATTATCCAAATAAGCTTCTTGATAAATCACAGAAATCAGATACTTGGTTTGGGAAAAAAACACAAAGAAATTCCACTAAACCCTTATCTTCACAGGTAAAACACATTTAACTGTACAGCCTCACACAGTAGTGTTTAATCACAGTTTGGGGGATTTTTGCTCAATGTTCACGGACATTCCAACACCTCTGGCAAAGTCCATAGTGACAATGCAGGACCTAAAAATATTGAGTACCTGGTTCAGAAACCCTTCCAGAGCTACATCCTCAGCAATTAAATGATGACAAAGGCTATCCAAGTCCTTCCACTTGCTCGAGGGTGTTTCTTGGATTTTTTTAAAATCTGTTTGGCTTAGTTTGATGTTTTGGTTCTGTTTTTTTCTTTTCGTTGGTTGTTTATTTCTAGAGTTTGTTTTTTAACTTTGGCAATGTGTATCTTTACCTCCCAGCACACATAAGGAACTTCCTGGAATTTGCAGAGAGATGAGTTTTTAAGGCCTGGGGGTGTTTTCTCTGAACTAAAATGAAAAATGGCAGAAAAGAGCCCAGAATTTACCTGAACATCAATTAAATCCCTTATTTGCAGAGATGCTCAGCTGGCTTGCCCATGGCCCACATGTGCCAGTAGTTTCCTCTCTGGCTCTGTGGTCACTGCCTGGGGATGCCAGCGAGCCCAAATGTTCTCTCTGTGGATGCCCTTAGGAAGTCCCATGAAAATCGGGACCTATGCATCTAAAACTGCCCTGTCTCACAGAGCCTGGAGCCTTCTCCTTCCCATGCCAGTGCTGTTTCCCTCAACATCACCATTTCCCCCTTTTTTCTCCCTACATTTATCATATTTCTAACTTTGGAGAAGTACTTTTGACTCTTGCAGGAACCTAAAATGCTTTAGCAGGAACAAAACTCTCCAGTGATTACTGCCCACCCTGGATTAAATCCCACAATTAGGAACTCAATTTGCATTCTCAAAGTGAAATCCATTGTTATAACCACAGTCACAGTTGACACAGTAGAATAAGCCATTGTTGAAGTAATTCCTGCAAAAGGTCAGATACTTAAAGCCTTCAATTTTACTTGACAACCTCTCAGAAAAGAACAGCACAGCTGCTCTGGGTCCAAATAAGCCACACTGACCACCCTGTTTACTTGAGCTTGGACTGTTCTCAGCCATCACAGACCTTCCTGGCTGTAAAACATGCTTTGGGACATTTGGGAGGCCACAGCAGCCACAGCCCTGAGAATATTTCTCTCTCTCAAACCAGCACTGGGCAGTTCTGCCCCTGCAGCGCTGAGGGTGCGATGGAGAACGGACGCAGAGCTCCCACCTCTGTGCTAAAGCATCACCATGGCTGGACTCGATGACTTGAAAGGCCCTTCCCAAGCCAGATCGTTCTTTGATCTGCTCAGTGGAACAAGAAAACATTGCTTGTCCAAAACAGGAGTTGTGCCAGGGTGGTTACCCACTGTAACCTGGATTTTTTATTAAGTGGGTTGTCTCTGCCTTGGGGGCAGCCCTGGCACAGGCTGCCCAGTGAAGCTGTGGCTGCCCCAGCCCCATCTCCTGTCTCAGTGAAAAGGCTTTTTCTCTTTAACTACTTTTTAAACTACCTATACTGCATTTTACACCCCTTTTAAATGACCATTTCTGGTCGCTTGCTTGGGTTTGGCTGATGGGTTCATACAAAATTCTATTTGGTGGCAAATGTGATATATTTGTGGGCATTGTTGTGATTCATACAATTCATCTTTTTATTTAGCATAGCTGCTTTAGTCAGTGAAGTAGAGGAGAATTTCACAGGATATCTTTAGCGCTGATACCATGAGTAAATAATATTGCCAATAGCTTGGAACTTAAAGTATTTTTGTGAAATGAACATTCCCCCTCCCTCCCCCAGAAAACCTGCCCGACTTTGCCAAAGCTGCTGTTTAGTGCAGATCTCTCCAGCTGAGGGCCGCAGCTGCTGCCTTACCCTGGGGAGCTCCAAACCCCCCCTGGCAGCCCCGCTCACAGCTCGGGCTGGGTCCCCTGAGCCGGGACCCACCTCAGCCGCGGGCCAGAAACCAGGGAAGGGCTCAGGGACAAACCACGGCCAGAGCCGACTGCAATGAGCAGTTTGGAACAGTCAAACCTGGGCAGGGGCAGCCACGAGGGACAAAACTCCCCAAAGACTCGAGCAAGTCATAACCCATCCAACTGATACAACTTTAATTATGTCAATAAGCAGAGAGAACCAGACTAATTTTTGGGATAGAATATAATGTATAGCATAATTTTTTTGTGCTATTTCTAGCCTACTTTTAAAGAACATGCAGAAATTCTCAGTTTGAGCAAACCCAGGAGGTAAAATTTTAATAACATAGCAGCATCAAATAACATTTAATGTGGCTCCTCAATGAGAAGAACAGTGGCCAAGCATTGGGCATTCCCTCAAAATAATTTCCCAACTGCAGAAAACTGCCCCACTTGGATTTACCATATATGTAGGTACAAACTTCCAAGAATGCTTGAATTAAATAGTATTTTTTAAGTCTGAAGAAATTCACAAAAGGAACGCAATTAAAACATACATAACGTAACTAACAGATCTGAGTTACGTGTGTAATTATAAATAAATTCTAATTAATTTCCTACCACATCTTGGCTATTATCCCTGTTTCACATGAACCCCTTTATGTTCATTTGCAAACGAGGAAGGGAAAATAGCTGATGCTAAGATGTGTTTGTTTTGTTGTCTCGTGGCTCTGCCTCCTCACAGGCACAGCTCCACCATTCCTGCTCCTCCCAGGGACCTTCAGGGAACGGAGGCACCAATATTTGGTAGCAAAATCTACATTCTCTGCCAGAATGAAAACAATAAATCAACCAAGAGCAGCCCAGCTCCCTCAGCCACAGACTTTCCCATCAAGTCTTGCCACGAGTCTTCCTAAAACTCAATACAAACTTGGAGAGAGAGTGAGAGAGATGCTCCTAAGGAAAACAAAGATACAAATACTGGAGCAGCCACACTATGACTGGCCCTACAGCCTCTGCAAGTTTTGGGAATTCTCTCACTTTTATTTATTATGCTGAAATCAGGTATTTTTTTAAGCTTCAATGGAGGAGCACACAGGATTTATTTTCATTTATCTTCTCAGGTGATCAAAAAGTAACAGATTATTCACTCAGTGCACATGGGGAATGTATTTTCTAGTGGATTAAATGAAACCATAAAATGTATTAACCATTTCTGAGCTGCCACATGTCCCAGGCAGGGGAAGCAAAGGGCACAGGAGGGGAGGAGAGCTGCCCAGCCCGCAGTGTCAGAGCCACGCCCGGGCTGAGCTCCCCCCGAGCTGCGGGAGCTCCGGGCAGGGAAGGGTCTGTCCCCAAACCCGGCCAGGGCACACGCCAGCACTGCACACGGGAACAGCCCCTGGCATTGGGACTGCAGTGGCATGGTTTGATTGAAACCTGCGACAGGTCCTTTTCTGACTCATTCCTTGGGGCTGAGCATTGCTTTTGTACCTGAAATACGTATTTCTCATTTCTCTGGGTTCCTAAAGTTAGCTTCGGCCCCACGGGCATTTCCTGCTTCTGATTTTGGGGCCAATCTCAATTAGCCCTATTTGATTTTTTTTTACTAGAATCATGGGACAGTTTGAGTTGGGAGGGACCTTAAAACTCATCTGGTTCCACCTGCTGCACTTGCACTGGACCAGGTTACCAGCCTGGTAACTCCAAAGGCAGAGCACGAGCTTTCCTTTGGTGTTCCTTTATTTTTATCATTCCTCATAGACTTCCACCAATAGACCCAGCTGCTCTGAGCACCTTTTTTTTTTTTTAACCCCGGTAACTCAGAATAGGAAAACAAAAATCAGGATGGAACAGTTTGCCTCCATTATTAACAGCGTGAAAGTTTATCAGCTACTTACATTTTAGCTTATTCCATTTCCATGCCACACTAGGGAACCCCCAAACCCAGCTGTTTCCCAACACTGCTGGGTCCTGCTCCGTGGGAGCTGCATGGATTTCCCTCAGGATGTACAAACTGATCCCATTCCTCAGCTCAGGAAAATCAGATCCTCTGCCTCCAAACAAAATAAATAATTGCACTGTAAGCAGCACAAACGTTCCTGTGCATCCAGGAGGTTTAAGATAAAAGCACTCAACTTAAAACAAAGGGGGGGGAAAAAAGCAGTAAATAAAAAGGCATCACTCCCAAGGACACCCAAACCCAGCCCCACATCTTCGGGGAGAAAATAAAAATCTATAAGTACAACTGAGGTTTCTTTATTGCTGTCAAGTGGTAGGAAGGAGGCTTTTTGGATTAGAATATCATCAAGATAAAGAGCAGCCTAGAACAAAAGCTTTCTGCAGCAAAGGGCAGTGTTTACTCTCCTGTGTGAGCGCTGCCTGAGCCAATCTCACCCCGCACATTAACACTTCTTTGCACCCCCAGAGGTGTTTTTAAGGACGCCGGTGCCTTTTCCCCTCTCCCGGACCCTTGGGTAGCGCTGGGAGGGCCGGGTCAGGGCTGGATGCCCCGTGCCCGGCTGGCCCATACTGCAGCTGGCCTTTCTGCCCAGACAAAAGCACCCCAGCTGCAGGGACCCCGGGCTGGCACCCTGGGCAGGGCAGGGATGTGCTGAGCCAGGCTCGCTGCAGGTGCCGGCGCTGCCTTGGCTACCTGGGCTGGGCCCGCACTGAGCCCCCATTGTGTTCAGGCAGCAGAGGAGAAAAATAGGGATATTAACCTCTAACACTGATGAAAATAATAGCCACAATAAAAGCGGATGAAAGCCACAGTGGCAGTAATTATTCTGCTCTCATTTCCCCAGGAGCAAGCAGTGCCTGTAGGAATTCCCAGTCCCTCTGTCCGGCCGAGCCCCCTACGGAACCCCCCAGCAGCGGGATTCTGCTTTTGAGCCCGGCTCTGGGATTCCTACAGACCCCACTTGGCAGATAAGGGGGGGCCGTAAAAGCCAGCCCGTGAAACCAACACAGACCTTTCAGGATTTTTCACGTGCACGCAGCAGGGAAATCAAAACTCCTTTTCTTTGTTCACTCCATATTCCTTGGTGTTCCTGGTGCACCCGGATCATGGGTAAGGGCACGGAACCAAACCCCAAGGGCAAATCCCCAAGGATGGTGTCAACACAGGCTTTGTGTGGGCACAGCAATAAGCATTGCTATTGAAAACGCAACTGTTTCTTCTTCCCCACACACACACTTTTTTTTTGAGATTCTCCATGTCTGTAATTAATTTTTGACATAAATAGCACAATTCCTTTCCATGAGTGATCTTAGTTATTCTCAGGTTTAAATGTCACTCTTCTTTGAAATCTTCTCATTCAATAATCAAGTTGAAGCTAATAAAAAATTCAAAGGTGCATCTAATAATAATGAAATAATAGCTGCAAAAAACATGCACCTGTATTCATGCTAAAGAACAAGGGACAGAAGAGACAAAAATGTGGGGAAAAAAGAAATTAGAGGGAAAATCATGATATTGCTCAAGTGCTGCTCTCACACTAAGACCAGGGGGATTGGGATAAGGCTAAAGTTAATTGCATTTCCAGATGACAAACCTCTCACCTCTGAACTGAATGGCTCTTTATAAAAGCTATCAGTAATAAACTGTAAATCTCAGCTATGATTGCAAATAAAGGTCATCCCTTTCATGCTGCCACTTTCCTGGGCCTTATTATATTCCTGTCTGAACCTTTCTTACTTCTTAAGGTGTGCTAGCTGCCCATATAAGCAATCAGGGAGGCTTTTTGATTTTATTTTGAAAGACACAAGGCAATGGGATTTACATTCTGGCACCGCGCTGATCCAAAATGGAAAATCACTGAATTCTGACAAGCAGACAGAATCCTGCTAGCAGAATTAATCTTCATCTTATATTAATGCAAAGAAAGGCAATCCCTTCCTCTCCTTCCCTCCGCTCCCGAAATCTGTATTTCCTCCTTCACCAGGACAAACGGGCATCTCCAATTTTCTTTTAGCCAAATGTGAAGATTATTGTGATAATACTCAGGGGCTGCAGGGACCCAGCAGCTCCTGCTGTCACTCAGCCCATGCAGGTGCTCCTGGAGTTGCCTTACCAGACTCTGCAGGGAACATGTGGGATGCTGGGCGCTGACTGCCTATTTAAAAAGAAAATTCTCCATCAGAGATAAAATTTACCTCAGCACAAATTCTCCTGAGTGATTTTTCTCTGCAGAATACTCCATATTTGTGAGCACTAAGATTTCTGATACAAAGAACCCACCCCTCAAACCTGGTACTGTGAGAAAACAGCCTGTACATTACAGAGGCTTCAATCAGAGTAAGCAGAATATTAAATAAAGAGTATGGAGAATTTGGGGCCATTCATTTCCACTCTGTCCCATCAGACCAGCACAGCAGCTCACTGCTCATAAGCCCGTTGTGATGGGCTGGTGCTGGCAAGTCCAAACGCCAGGAATGCCAGGAAGGAGGGAGGGCAGCCCCTGGGACAGCGCAGGCCTGGGTCTCGTTGCAGGGCCCTGAACTCCAGAATGCAGGAGCCAGTCCAGGCACTGTGATGTCAGACCCACAGGGATGTCCTGCACGACCTTAAACACATGGATGGTGCCGTGGGCCCCAGAGATGAGACAAAGCCAATGCCCTTTTCCCCCTGCCCATCCCTCTGAGCCACACCACAGCCAAATTCAGCAACAGCCACCTGATCAAGTCTGACCAAGCTTAGGGGACACTTGTCACATCTGTCAATCAGGATGGGAACCCAGAGATAGCCAGGACCAGCACAGCAGGTTTAGCTGCAGATCTGCAAGGTGTCCTGGCACACAGGGAATGCAGGCAAACAGCTTCACCAAATGTTTATCTTTGCAGCATATGCAAACAGGGAATCTATTTGAGCAGCAGCCTGGAGCATCTATTGGGCCCTTTAAATGAGGAGGAAAAAAAGGAGATACTCAAATTGCACAGCAACTGGTGTAAGGAACAAATAGACTTGTCTATGGGATGGGATAATTATCTTCCACATCTTCAGGCTCTCAGAAAATGTGACAATGGCATCTCTGAATGAGGCTTCTGACAAGTCCCAGATGCAGTCAGGTTTCTTTTAGTTTAGCTTTTAATTTCAGCTGCTCATTTGAAAGTGATACACTGATAGCTCTAGTCAGAGGCAGGAAGGCCACACTTTGGTACAGAGCCTCAGCAACATTCCTACTCATAAATTATACTGGCCCCAAAGCACCACTCCTCCAGCCCTGCATGATCCTGCCAAGGTACCACACTCCTCATCCTGTCACTCCCTGAACACCAGTCTTGGAAAGACAAAAGAGAGACCTGTGATCAAAGGCCTGCTGCAGCATACACCGATTTTCTACGTGTTTTGTTTCCTTGGCCATTTTTACTTGCACTTGGGTAATTCATGCAGAGAAGCAGCTCCTGGTGAGCACCTGGCCCCAGCTGTGGCCCAGGGTGGGCACAGCCCCCCAAAAGCAGGAGTGACTCCTGGGGCACGAGCGGGAGACAGCCACGGTGCTGCTGGGGGACTCATTGCTCTTTACTGTTTGCACTTCTTCTTTGATCTTTAAGACAAAGCCCTGGAATTTCCTAGGGCAGGTGGGGAGCCCTGGAGTGGCTGTGTGCTAACAGCAGCCTCATGCAGCCACGGGCAAACACCTTCCCCCAGCTCTGCAGACCCCGAGCACCTTCCTCCACGTTTCATCTCCTGTGTCTTCTCACAGCCAGGAAGTCACATCTTGTTCCACACCTCCCACTCAACCTTCTGCTTAGACGCCCAGAAAAATCAAGCAAACCTTGTGCAAACAATGCAAGGCATTAACACCCTGCAGCACAGGATAATTACCAGCCTTCCCCGTATGGAACGTCCCTACTCTGGGTGTGCTCTCCAGCTGTAACCCTGAGCAGGATCTGGGTTTTACAGAACACATTCATTAGTTGTTCTTTTCAGCACCTCACCAGGGCTGTTTGCAGGAGAGCTCCTTTAGCACTCATGCAGGTGTTTACTCATGCTAGGAAAAGCAAGAGGAATGGGCTTTGGGAATTCCCACATGATAATATGTAGGAATAGAGTTAAATCAAGTTTTCAGGGGGAACTGGACTGTCAGAGGAGGATTTACTCTCATCTCCTGGGCACATCCTGCCCAAGCCAACTGAGCCTGCCCCAGATTCCTGCTGGGAGCATCCCTGGACAGAGGGTCGGGCAGCAGGGCTGAGACCAGGCCTAGGGGCTCAGGGAGCGCTCAGCACGAGCGAGCCAGGGCTCGTTCCTGCTCAGCACACACTTGCCTGAGGTTCTTCCACTGAGGACAACAGGACAAGCACCTGGGCAAACAGGCTTTGAAACCTGACTTGGCAATGAGATGTGACTGTCTCTGCCGTGTCTAAGGCCAAACGTTCTTGACATGAAGGAGAATTAATTTGAGATCTTGCTGCAAGAGCCACAGCCTGAGAGGCTTCTGGCAATCCCTGCCTTTTTGCACATTTGCATCTTGGGGATTAGAACAGCTCCCAGGTACCACATCAGCTGCAGGCCCTCGGTGCGGGGCCACGCTCACCCTGCTTCAGCAGTGCAAGTAAAGCCCACGTTTTACCCTGCACTGCACCCAGGGCAGAGAAAAACGGTTGCACATAAAATCAACTTTGACTCCAGCTAAGGCCTTGGAGAAGGGTCCTGCCCGCCAGGCCCACCTGCCTCCCCCCCTCTGCTTGGGATGAAGGCCACAGAGGCAGGAAAAACCCCACGGCCCTGATGGCTGTGAGTGCTGGGGCTGCCAAAGCCCTGCTGGGAGAGGGGCACTGGGCAGCCCCTCCCCGGGCAGGGAATGTGTGCCCAGGGCTGCAGGGACTCAGGTCTGGCACCTCTTGTCAGTCCCCTCTGCTTCGACACTGCCTGGACACATCACCTAACACATGTGCAACTACATTTACTATTATTATTAAAAATAACTACAGCACACAGCAACCATGTAAAACTGAACTAATTGCTTGAAATAGAATAAAAATTCTATTGTGTGTATAATGCACACATGTTACCAAACCTCCTGAATTCATGGAATCCCAAAGAATTATTGTTAAATTGCTGGTATAATAAGTATATATATATCAAGGCAGCAGCATCCAATTCAAATGCTGAAACATAATCAGTCAGCAGAATATTTTTTTAAGCTTAAAAATACTCTTTCTTGAAAACGGACACTAAACCCCTAGGCAATGTAACCACTGAGGTTTTACTATAAAATACATTTCAAAAGAATGGCTGAAAGACTTAGGAGCAGGGGAGATGAAAAAGAAGAAGTAAACAAGTCTTATTCCACCATTAAATGATAAATTAAAAGCAGTATTTTGCTGTTCTGCCTCATTTTTTAATCACGGTGCTCTGGCTGTGGTGTGGGCTTTCCTATCAAAAAGCACCTTTTACTAAAGGTTTACAATTTGACGTAGCCAACTTCTATCCCAGACAAAACACAGTCGGGTAAAAACTTCATTCCAAATTTTCATTAAATTTGCAGAAACAGCACTGCAGGCTTGACATTGCAGGCAGAGCCACAAATGTCCCTCACACGTGCCCTTTAAAAATTTGAGTAATTTCAGAATGCAGGCTTTCTGAATTTTAAGAATAGAGGAGATACTGGATGTGCTGTTGTTGCTATCAGATAAAAAGCTAAATCTTAATCCTCCCTGCTATCTTGCCTCAGTGCAGATTATGCTGCAGCCTATCTCTGTAAAATGCTGGAACAAACACCAGCCAGATACTTGCCTGGGAAAATGGAGATTTACAGAGTGAGAGGGAAATGAGGCTGGGTTTATAGTTTCTTGCTCATTAATTTTTTTACTAATTAATACACAATTTGGTTTTGTTCCTACTGTAAATCTGTAACACAGAAGTATCAATGAAAACATCTGGAGCTGTAAATCCATTCCTAAATTTTTGTAGACAGACATAATATGGGTGACACCCAAAGGCATTTCCAGCCCCCAGCAGCTGAGGGGACTGGAGTTTCTTGCCCATCCCAGTCCACTACAGGGCTCCCAGAGAAACGGGCTCTCCACAGCTCATCCTGCTTCCTTCTGGAAACAGTCACACCTCCAGGGAGCACCGTGAGCTCTGCTGGGAGTGCCAGGGTTACAGCAGGATCGGCTCAGAGCCAGCATCCTGCCCCTGGCAAAGTGCTGGAAATGGATAATCTTGAAGGTCCCTTCCCAACCAATCCACAATTCCATGACATTTTGTTCACAAAGTGTCCTTTTGCTCTTACTTCTCCCAAAGAAATCATGGAAACAGAATGGTTTGCGTTGGAAAGGGCCTCAAAGCCCATCCTGTTCCAACCCCTGACATGGGCAGGGACACCTTCCACTGTCCCAGGTGTCTCCAAGCCCCATCCAGCCTGGCCTGGGACACTTCAGGGATGGGGCAGCCACGAATCAGCAACAGTAATCCAACAGATCAAGAGAGGTTAAAAAGAAAAAGACAACAGTGGACAAAAGAAAAGGTAAAGTTCTATTAATGCTAAACACACTTTCCCTTTTGGGTTTGCACTCCTGCCCCTGTAACAGTTTCCAGATGGTTCGGCAGCTGACTGAGCAGCGAGCTGGGAACAGCCTGCACCTCCTCGGCACCCAGGCACAGAACCCTGGGCACAAACATGATTTAAGGGTTTGAGAAGCTCAAATCAAAGGTAAAGACACATTGAGAAGAGCAGCAAGCAAAAGTAAAAACACATTCAGAAAATAAGCCCCTGGCAGCTGAAGAGTTAAGCACAACCTTCTCCCTTTTACCACAGCCTTCTGTAGTAGCTAATGAAGGTAATGAAATATGACATGTAGTTTGGCCCCTGACCACAGCGAGCACCTCCCTCCCCTCTGCCGGCGAACAAAGCCAAAGCAGATGGAGCTGCCGGGCTGGGGCTGCCGTGCCACGGAGCCGGGAGCGGGCACGGCTCGGAGGGCACAGCCACCCCAGCAGTGCCAGCCAGACCTGCTGGCTGCCAGCCTCCTACACACCTAACCCCGAAAAACCCCATCCCTTCCCTGTAAGTTCACATGAACACGGGATTCTAGTGCAAGGTGTCCCTGCCCCGGCCAGGGGTGGAACAAGAGGGGTTAAGGACCCCTCCAACCCAGATCAGTCTGGGATGCCAACAAGATGGGTTTTATGTGCCCAACATGTTCATCTACTGCTAGTCGAAGTATAATTTAACAAAAAGCATTACAAATAAAAAGGGGAAGACAAGGCATTGCTTAGGCAGGGGACAGGCTTCACCTCCCAAATTATCATCCTCCTGCCTCAGGGAAGTGACCCACCACAAACGTGGCACTAAGCATTTCATTAGCACAGAACCAGGGATAGAAAAGGCATTCTTAATTTTTTAAGAAAAAGTTTCAAATTCACAAATGGCTATAGAACTTATTAACCTTTGGAAGTTCTTTCCAAAGTCCTCACTCATGCTTGCTATCAGGCAACAGACTCGACCTTGCCACACTCTGGGCTGATGTAGCTGCCAGGTGATAACTTTGAGCATGTACCAAGTAAAAACGTGTGCCAAGAGGTACCACACAGACAACACCTCATCTAAAGATGGGAGAGCTCCATCACAGCTGCTGGTTAATACCAAGTATGTGGATAATGATCCCTGCTGGACCAGTGACATCAGCTCCATCCCTCCCTTGGCTAAGCAACAGCTGCACCAGGGACGTGTCGTTCCTCAGGGTTGAGGTCGCCCATCCATCTCCCTGAGCACCCAGCAGGGTTTGGGGGCACACAGGGGTGCAGGCAGGGTGGGCTGCTGTCCCCACAGACACCCAGCTGCTCGGGAAGTCTGATCTCAGCAGCCTCTGCTCCCTGCAGGGTCACAAGAGGGGTTGATGTGGCACAGGGAGGCCAAGGCCGCAGACAAACGGGTCCCCAGGGACTGGCAGTGCCCTGACCCATCCCAGCTGCTCCCTCAGGGGGTTGCTCTGTGCCCACACTGAGCACTGCCCCAACAGCTGCACCCAGCTCCACCAGCAGCAGACACCCCCGGTGACATCTGTGTACTGCCACCACTCCTCCAGGAAGGACAGAGACCCCCAACTCTCAAACTGCCAAAGACCTGAGACAGCAGAACTCCAAATGCAGAGTAAGCCTAGGAAACAAAGGTGTCTGGAGATTGTTAAACCTATGAATGCAGCAGATGAGCAGAAAGTGTCCTCCAGCCCCACAGCTGATGGGAACCCCTTGGCCAAGCCAGTTGGGTCAGCCACCTTCCCAGTGTCCACACATTCTCCATGGAAACCACTGGCTTTTATGGCTGCCCCTCCAAGAACCATGCATGGTGTTTATTTAAAAAAATACAGCTACGCATAAAATGCTTAAGTTGCAAAAAACTAGAAAATATTACCATTAAATTTACCTATTCACCCTCAATTTGTCCCCCCGTTGCATATGCATTAATACATTAATGGCCTGAGTTCTCTGCTAACTTGCTACCATTGGCCAGGACCTGACCCCAGTTAGTGAGCACAGCAGGGTCTGCCATGGGGTGCTGCTGAAGCACCAGCCAGGCTCCCTGCTGGCTGGAGACACACAGCCTCCTCCCAACCAAATTCAGGTACAGAACTCCTGCACGGGACCTTAAACACAGCAACTCTGTTGCCTGTGTGCAAAAAGGGCTTAAAAGCAATTTATTTTTGCTTTGTATCATGCGATAATACAGTATTTCACAAGGAAGTGTTGAGGGTATTGTCCCAATGCCACTCAACAGGTGACGAATCAAGGAGGAAAGGATAAATTTTGGAGCCTGTGTGTTTGTTCAGCTTGTCTACAGTGAATAACACAGAGGCAGGAGCAGGGGGGAAGAAGGTGGGATGTTCCCACATCAGCCAAGGCCTCTCCAAGAGCAGCCCCAAGAGCTAATGGCATTTCAGGCTGGTCAGACACATCTACTCAGGGAGGGCAAGTCAGGGTGTACGTGCAAACTTGAGCACTTCCAAAATTTTTCAGCTTTAATGACTTATAGGCACATAAACCTTCGGGCACTAAAATGCGTGACACCAGAAGGACTTTGTGGGCCAAGGGTGGTGACACTGACAGTCTGCACTCACCCAGCACTCCTCCTGCTGGGACAGTGCCCCTGGGTGCAAGGGGTGGCCAGGGCAGGAGCCAGCACAGCCAAAGCCACGGGCAGGCAGAGCGAGGGGAGGCAGGGCCCTGGGAAATTGATAGCCTGTTCCAGGCATTATTTATCATTCCCAGCACAGACACTGACATGTGCCTTTTGAAAGGGGATACTGTACCTTTAACCTTGACTCTGAGCGCGTTGGTAATTTGGGATGCGAGCCCGGGTTCAAGCGGGGTGACCTTTGGGGGGGAGGGGAGGGACTGCATTTATTTACGAGGCAGTTGGAAATTTTTGACATCACATGCTAGTCCCATTATTCACATGTTACATGACACGAGATTGGCCCTTTTAATGCAACAACATCACATCAAAAAATTTGATTTTCTGCTCTGACAGCAGGCTTGTCCTCTGCAGCTCCCCAAAATGTAATCTGTGGGGGTTAAAGGCCACAGGAAAGTGATTTAAAAATCGCACAGAACGTGGAAGAACAGGTCCTGGAGCCTGAGCGAGAGCAGAGATGCTCAAGGGCTGGAAAGAAGCAGCCTGGTAAGTGCAGGAGCCCAGCTGGATTGCAGTGAGGGGAATCCCTCCGTGCGACCCTGGGATGCAGTCCTGGGGGTCCAGCATCACTCCAGCCCCCCCAGGCTGCCCTGGGGGGTGAATCCCACCTTCAACCACTCCAGACACCCAGCCTGTGCAGTATTCTGGATACACACACCCAACACACCCACCCTCCCAAACAGCAGCAAGAGCCTTTGAAAGCCTTTGCAACACACAGCACCGTGAACACGTTTAGCAGGAAAAAATGGGAGTTCCCTACATTAAAAAAAAACCCACGAAGAACATCTATTAGGCTTACCCTGATAATTTAAACTGGCAATAATTGTGTTTTCTATGCACAAACTCCAAAACTTCCTTTCTGGGGCTGTGCTACCTATACACTGAAGTGTTTGCTAATCCAGCTCTGGAAGAACGTGCCCATACTGTGCAAAAAGCTTGAGCTCGAAACTACGCTCCCATTTTCATAGAATTTAAAGTATCAGCTAATGCACTTAAAGCTAATGAAATATATTTCACAATAATGCACCACAAAGCACATATATTAAATTACTCATCAGCTAATTCCACAGAGAGAAGAAAAGAGTTTATATGTTTAATTTTTCTAAATATCCTTGGTTGAGGGCAGGCAAAGGAGGAATTTTGATTTGTATCTGGAAAAGCATTTCTAAGATTGCTGTAATTTCTTTTCAGAAATATCACATGATGGGGATGATGAGGCTGATACTAAAATAAGTAAATAAAACAGGCTAATTTTATCAATATTTTTATCAATTTAAACAGTGTTTTCTACCGTGTACATGCAAGGAGAGAAACAAAACCCAAAAAACCCCAGGTTAGATGGGGTTTGGAGCACCCCGGGATAGTGGAAGGTGCCCCACCCATGGCAGGGGTGGGACAGGATGAGCTGTAAGGTCCCTTCCAAAACCATTCCACAATTCTGTGATATTAAGAATGAATAACTGTCTCTTACAGACCCAAAGGACGTTTGCTCTGCTCTTGCAGCAGAATTCCAGGTGCATTATTCTCTTCAAGGAAATCAAACCAAGGGCAGGTTGGGCCATCCCCAGCTGAGCCAACAGGAGTGGAAGGTGAAGGTAGGCCAGAGCAGCCAGGCTTATGAGCCAAAGCTCAAACACCTCCAGGAAACACCTCCAGCTCAAACACCTCCTTCCCTCCTCCAGGAGCAGGAGGAAGAGGCTCGTAAGACAGAATTACATTTTTACAGATTTATATGGGTTTTGAAGCCAAGTCCCAAGACTGGCAGAACACAGAGGGGGAATCATTTTCTTCTTATTAAAAGAATGAAAAGACCCACCATTGATTTTGTCCTTCATCACCACACAAAAACCCTCCCAAGCACAGCGAGGATGACGGTCTGGATTATCACAACGCCGTAAATCAAAGTGAATGTATTTATTAGGTCGCCTCTCTTTGTTGCACATGTGTGTGCTGTTTGTTGGCCCTTACTGTTATTATTTTAATTTATGGCTTGCTTTTTCCACTCTTTCCTCTCCCTCACAAGACTGGAGCCTGTCCACAAGTCCTCCTCATGCCAGTTAAAATCAGCATAATGAAATGTCACGGGCAGATCCCATCGCTGTGCAAGGACAGCCCAGGGCCGCGGCCCTGAGTCCGGGCACGGCCGCCCAGCAAAGCCCACGGCCCTTCGAGCTGCTGCCAGCTCTGCCTGTCGTTGAGTGCAGTAACTTTAAGCCATTTGCAAACCCCACCTCACCTCTCCTCCCGTGACAAGCCCGATGTCTTTGCGTGTGAGCCACATTCCCATGGAGCTGGGCTCAGCTCTGCCTCTGCCCCAGCCAAGGACAGCCCCACTGCCAGGATTCACCAGGCATGCAAATTCATATCTGGGTGACTGGAAAGCATGGAATTTCCTCTCAAAACACCCACTTCAGGATTCTTTATCTAAACTCTTGGAGTGATTTGTTTTAATTCTCTTCTTGGAAACCATGAAATTTTGTGCTATTTTCCAAGCATCTCTGGAGAATTGCAGGAGAGGACAGAGCAGAGACCAAGTCACCTTCCAGCTGTTGGAGCCATGGCAGCACAGCTAAAGGGCTGGATGGGAAGAAGGCCCCTTTCCTTCCCACTTAAGAGACCTAAAGACCCAGCAATTGCAATATCCAGACAAGCCAGCGAATCATAAAATCATTAAGGTTAGAAAACACCTCTGAGATTATCAAGTTCAACCCTCAGCCAGCACCACCACCACGTTTAGCACTAACCCATATCTCCAAGTGCCACATCCACAGAGTTTTTGAACACTCGCAGGGATGGGGACTCTAGCACTGCCCTGGGCAGCCTCTGCCAGGGCTGGACAGCCTTTCCAGGAAGAAATTTTCCCCAGTACCAAACCTAAACCTCCCCAGTGTAACTTGACACTGTTTCCTCTTGCCCTGTCACTTGCTACCTGGACAATACACGCAGCTGTGAGAACCGAGTGCAGGAGTTCCTGTCTGCCAAGGCTTCTCACAAACTTTTCTAATTCAGAAGCTGGAGATTGTGGCAATGTGACCTTAGGGTGTCAGTCTGTGTGAGCTGAAGGATTTGGCTCATCCCTGCCCTCCATCCACACTGAGGACAAGCTGAGTAAGAAAGGACCCAGGTGTGAATAAAAACCAGCATCTTTGATGAGGGGAGAATTGAATCAAAATATCTAATTGAACACCAAACTGAAAGAGCAGCACAAGGCAGCTTCATTCCCAGTATTACTGTGGTTACTCTGTAGCTGGTTGTGCCTTTGGTGTTTTTTTGGGCTTGTCCGAGGGAAGAGCAGAGTGCCAAGGCTGCAGTTGGTGAGGCTCTCCTGCAGCAGGCTCACTCCTAGAGCCACTAATCCACTCGGATGCTCCACTGCAGAGCCTCGAGTTTTCACGGATTTGTGCCCTGCACTGCTCCCAGCTCCATCTGTTTCACGGTTATTGTTCTCACCAACTCCGCTTCATCATTTAAATTATTAACAGCAGAATTACACCAACTGAGAGCTGCAATGGGCAGCTTTGAAATACAGAGGCTTGCGTGTAACGTGTCAGAAACTGAGGGAAGTTCAGGTACAGGGGTCACTTCTTCGTGTCAGTGCTGACCTGGGGGAAGCTAGGAGAAGAAAAAAAAAAAGCAGTGAAAAAAGCTGGAACAGCTTCTTTAGGTGGTCACCCATGGATTGACATCCATGCACCTTCACTCAGTGAGTAGCCTGCAGCTCCCCAGCACAGGTGCCACACATCACCTGGACCCTCCAGGGCTGGGCAGGTGCCTTCAAGGCCTCCCAGGAGCCTCCAGCTCGGGAGGAGCATGGCTTCCTCCACCAACTATGACAATGCTTGCAGAGCCCACACCCTGTACAACCACGAGCAGCAAAGACATAAATTACACACTGGTGTAGATCAGACCTCCAGGGAGAAAAACACAGTGACCCCAGAGTGTGAGAGAAGAAAAGCAGGACACAGGAGCATCAAGAACCTCATGGGTTCCAGCTCACTGAGGTCTCCATCATCTTCTCCTTAGGAAGATGAAATAATTTTCTACCTGTTATACCCCTACTGCTGTCATTAACTATTCAAAAAAGAAAAATCAAGTATCATAACTGTATGACAGTAAAGCACAAAATCCCAAGCAAATTCACTTCTCTGCTTTAACTACATTTTTCCAAACATAGCACACAGGGAAGGGTGATGGTGAAAAGCTACTTCTGTTGCAAACCCCCCCAAGCCCCACCTGCTGCTCCTCAACTTCCTCAAGCAGTTCCTCCTGGCCACCAGACACCACATTCAGGGGCAACTCCACATTGATCCCAGACTTAACAATATCCATTAATAACAGACCAGACAGTGCCCACGTTCAGCCCGGCCATATGGTTTGAATCCAGGGAATTTGCTTTTCCCATGCACTGCATTACATATTTATACCAAAATAAGAGCTTTTTTCCCCCCTCCTCACTTCTGGGGTAATTGGCAGATGGATCTGATTCCAAAAGGGGTAATTAATGCAAAGAGCCTCAACCCATACTGCTCTGCCCCAGCTTCAAATGCTTTATTACACAAGGGTCTGTGGACATTTTTTTAAAATTAAGGTTCCTGCAGCTTTTCATGAGAGATTTTCTTTTAAAAAACTCCAGCCTGCCACAGCAAGTTTCCCTGCAATCAAGTCAAAAACACAACACAGCTTTCACCATGCTAATAATGAAAGTCTTATGTGCACAAATAAGTTCCTTTCAAGTAACAATCACATGTATTTTTGTTACATCATATACCCAAACCCACAATATTCCACTGGACACCCCAGCAGGAGCTGTCTGAGGTAAACAGGTCAAGGTGGTTTCACAGCCACCAGGTGCAAGCAACACATGAGCACACAGACTACATTTCAGACAGTAACAGTGAAAACAATACCAGGAAAAAAATCATACTTGCATGGGGAAAGAGACAAAGCAGGAGCTTGAGGGGGACTTAACATAAAGATTTTCCAGGATATGTTCTCTCACTAGGACATGGCTCAAGAAATCCTAAGTCCCAGCTGCCCTCAGCCCCACCACACAGATCTCCTGAAGCCTCCTCCAGACAGGGACACAAAGCACCACTCCAGCACACCAGACACAAGGGACAGGCTGGCTGAGAACAGCCAACTCCAGCAGAACCTTCCCTGCTCAGGTTACTTACAGTGCACAGGGGCAGTTCAGCAGAGACACTCAGAATCGAGGTTATTCCTAAAACTGCAGAGAAGCTCAGCCAGCAAACCAGGGCAAGAAAATTCACTATACCTTAACTCCTTAGAGAGTAGCTCCTTCTCTCTGTTCTCCAGAGCTCTCACCTGTTCTGCCACTTATATATCCTCTCCCTCCTGCCCACAGGACACCTGTGCTCCCACACCAGAGCAGGACTGGGTAATGATGCCACCAACAAGCAGCAGCTGATGCTTGTATGGTCAGACACAGGGACCACGTGTAGTTCATTGTCCTCCCCCCTGAAGCAGCCCTTTGCAAGAGGAGAACCCCTAAAAGAATTAGCAATAAACCCAGAGGAATCCTTACAGCCCTGAGTCCAACATAACCTCCTTTATCAATAGGCTCCCACAGCAGAAGTGCCAGGGAGGCCTAAAGCCTTGTTCTTCCAGACAAGGACAATTCTGTGTTTACCACACTTCCCTCATTATTCATAATTAGACACCTGACCCCAATGGCCAACCCTCCCCACTCAGATCTAGCAGAGATGGGCTCTGGCTGCCTCATGGAGCTGCAGCTGGACAGAGTGACACTTCCCCTTGGAAAGAGCTGGCTCTGCTTCTCAGAATAAATCAACCCCCAGATATGATGCTGCAAAAGGAGGACTACAGGGTCACAGAGCCAAGGTTAGAAGCTATGTCTGCAGATCACACAGTCCAACCCACAGGTTTTACAAACCTGCTCCAGCAAAGTCACACAGAACAGGAGTCCAGGACTATGTCCAGATGGAAACCTCCAAGGATGGAGACTATACAATCACTGTGGGCAGCCCGTGTCAGAGCCTGACTGCCCCCACACTGGAAAAGACTTTTCTGGTGTTGAAATGGAGTTTCCTGTGTTTCAGGTTGTGCCACTACTTCTCATTCGAGGGTTCACCAAGCAGACAGGACAGGTGGGCCACCAGATCAGCACAGGGGACTCCATGGGCTGTGCTCTCCCTCAGCAGCAGCCCCCACGCTGGGTTACATTTAGTACTAACTGAGGAGAGCTGAAGTTAACAATTCATCTGTCTCAACCATGGCTGCTAAGGGCTGCAGAGGCTGTTTGGTACAGGCATGATTTTACTGAAATAAGCATCACCACATAACCCTTCCCCAGCAGGTGGTTAATGTATGGAAAAGGTTCTGGAGATGTTGGTAAGCACCCAGCCCTGGCTGGGAGTCCCTGCAGTGTCATTGTGAGGGCTACACACATGGCAAGAACTCACCCTGAGGAGCAGTTCGAAGTCTATCTGTCTATTGGTCTCTTTTAGATCAATTTTTTCCCAACAACACCTATAATCAGAGGGGTGATAAACAGTCAATACACATTAATCCAGTTAATGTTCCCTATACTCCCCATGACTGTGAGCTCGCAACAAAAACGGTGCCTCAGCTGCAGAGGGGAGGTGGCCTCAGCCGTGCCTCTCCTACCACAGCCAAGGCCCCCAGCCATGTCCCCCTGCCACATTTCCCTGCCGTGTCCTCCTGCCACATCTCCCAGCCACAACACACACTGCCACGGGGGCCCTGCAGCCACGGCCACCTCCCTCCTGCCTCACGGGCTCTTCCAGCCCAGGATCAGCACAGAAAGCATTAGACATGCTCTGGAAACCCTTTGCCCAGCTGCTCATTAGGACTGCATTAGTCTGTAAACTCAAGCTCAGAACGCCTAGTTCAAGTTGCTCTTTCTTGATGTACTTGAAAGGTCCTGGGAATTTATGGCAGGATAATGCGGAGCACAGCACCTATTTATGAGTTGATCATTTGTACAAAACCCCTCTCAAAGCACCGAAGGTTACCATTCGACCAAGAGCTGCACTTAGCTGCTCAGAGGGCAAGAAAGCCAAGTATATGAAAGTTAAAAGCATTAATAAAAGTGTGACTTATAAATTACTTCATCTTTGTCACCCTTTTTGAAATGGGGTGAGAGAGGCCAGGGTAAATTTATTTTTTAAGTGCTTTCTGAGACCTGCAAGGGTCAGCCCTGAAATGCTGTACTCTATAAATCATTCCATGTGTATCTGAGAGATGCGAGTGCATCATAACATTAACAAATATTGATTTGTTTATCATTTGCAACTGTTTATCGCTAAACAGCTGCCTTTATACTCTTGGTAGGGAGAAGAAACTTTAATCCCTGGGAATGCAGAAGAGAAGCTGCCTTGGCTACAGGAGGGAAGAGCAGCCCCCGTTACCCTGTCACGCGACTGGCGGCTCAGTGGACGTGTTACCGTCGTATTATGAAACCAGTTATTTCACAAAATGACAAAAATTTCCAGGCGTTCCAGGGAACCGCTCGTGTCACTGCTGAGAGCCAAGCGAAACCTCGCATTAGGGGCTGAGTCACTGCACGGGGAGGCAGAGCAGAGCCAGCAATGGACAGGGGAGGGATGGACAGAGGAGGGGTGGACAGAGGAGGGATGGACAGAGGCAGGGATGGACAGAGACAGGGATGGACAGAGACGGGGATGGACAGAGACAGGGATGGACAGAGACGGGGATGGACAGAGACAGGGATGGACAGAGACGGGGATGGACAGAGACAGGGATGGACAGAGACGGGGATGGACAGAGACAGGGATGGACAGAGACGGGGATGGACAGAGACAGGGATGGACAGAGACGGGGATGGACAGAGACAGGGATGGACAGAGACGGGGATGGACAGAGACAGGGATGGACAGAGACGGGGATGGACAGAGACAGGGATGGACAGAGACGGGGATGGACAGAGACAGGGATGGACAGAGACGGGGATGGACAGAGACAGGGATGGACAGAGACGGGGATGGACAGAGACAGGGATGGACAGAGACGGGGATGGACAGAGACAGGGATGGACAGAGACGGGGATGGACAGAGACAGGGATGGACAGAGACGGGGATGGACAGAGACAGGGATGGACAGAGACGGGGATGGACAGAGACAGGGATGGACAGAGACGGGGATGGACAGAGACAGGGATGGACAGAGACGGGGATGGACAGAGACAGGGATGGACAGAGACGGGGATGGACAGAGACAGGGATGGACAGAGACGGGGATGGACAGAGACAGGGATGGACAGAGACGGGGATGGACAGAGACAGGGATGGACAGAGACGGGGATGGACAGAGACAGGGATGGACAGAGACGGGGATGGACAGAGACAGGGATGGACAGAGACGGGGATGGACAGAGACAGGGATGGACAGAGACGGGGATGGACAGAGACAGGGATGGACAGAGACGGGGATGGACAGAGACAGGGATGGACAGAGACGGGGATGGACAGAGACAGGGATGGACAGAGGAGGGATGGACAGAGGCAGGGATGGACAGAGCCCAGGCCGGCTGTTCCTCCCTGCTGGAGCAGCCTCTCTCCTGGCACAGCTCCAGCCGGCTGTGCCATGACACACAGCCCTTCCCAAAGGCACTCCTGGCCCCAGGCCTCTGGCTGGAATTAATGACACAGGGGCAGAACCAGCCTGGAGCCCTGCAGGCTGCCCAGCAGGCACTGAGCACCACCACTGTGAGGGGAGTCCAGCACTGCTCCACAGCAGGAAGATGCAGCTCGATGTGTTCAAGGGCCCCTCCAACCCAAACCATTCTGTGACTCTGAGACCCTATGAACTGACCTTACATCATCAACCCTGCCTGGCTCTAGACCTGACAGAACACAGCAGCATCAACTGCTCTGTGTTCTCCTTCAGTTAATATTACACATTGGTTTTAAATGCAGGGAAGACACCTGGAGCAACAGGAGGAGGTTGAGGAAAATTTCAATAAAAATTCCATTACCCTAATGAGGGAGAAAAACTATCTGGCAAACCTCTTCCCAATGCTTTAAATCATTATATATTAGATACAAACCAAACCCTTTTATTAATCAACTACAATAAAAATAGGTTGTTTTCTCTCCCCTCTTTTTTTTTTTTAAATCACACAACTCTCTGCTTTTATTTATTTTTGGAACTAGGCTCAATAACTGATTTCTCTGCAGAGCCACCCACCAACAAACTTCACTAAGTGGAAACTCGCTGCATTATCCACATGCACACACCCTCACTCACCAAAGCTTCAGGGAGCTCCAAATCAAGAATTTTGTGATTTCCCTGAGAGAGGGCTGTGCTTTATTTGCAATTCTCCCTACCCATACCTAAACACTGGTAAATTTGCAAAAGCCAGGTATTTTACAAATCTGTTCTTCTTCAGGTTTAGTTCCCAAACCATTCTTGTAACAAAGCAGCAAAATCAAATACTTTGGAACACAGAGAAGAATCTGGAAGCGCCACAAAGCACAAGTGGCATAAATTCCCCACTGGCTGGTGTCTCCTGAGAGAGCACCCAGGGACTTCCAAGCAGCAGAATTAAAACCTGGGTTATATCTGAATAGCAACGTTAGCTTATCTGGAGATGATCTCCTCCACTCCTGTCTTGCTCTTCTGGGGGCAAACGGCAGCACGAAGCCACGGCACCATGTCTGAGCTGAAACCCAGCAAAGCTGGAATGACCTCTGTCCTTGAGGCCAAGGGATTACTGCTGGGGCAGTGGAGCTGGCCCTGGGGATGAGGAGCTGGCCCTGGGGATGAGGAGCTGGCCCCGGGGGTGAGGAGCTGGCCCTGGGGATGAGGAGCTGGCCCTGGGGATGTGGAGCTGGCCCCGGGGCAGTGCTGGGCTGGCCCTG
>VZTB01000131.1:658021-668930 GCA_013397245.1 Thryothorus ludovicianus
GGCCCCAGCCCGGAGCGGCCCCAGCCCGGAGCGGCCCCAGCCCGGGACAGCCCCAGCCCGGAGCGGTCCCAGCCCCAGCCCGGGACAGCCCCCGGCCGAGCCGCCGCCGCCGCCGCCTGCTCCCCGTGCGGCGCCTCGGATGGGCCGGGAACAGCGGGTGCTCTTCAGGCCCGGCCACACACTTGGCATTTTAAAAAGTTCCTTTTGCAAAAGCAAGCAACGCTGTCCCCAAATAGGATTGCAGAGAGGTTACAAACTGTGCGGTGCTGCCACAGCATCACACAGTAATTGGCAGCCCATCGTCTCTCGCACTGATAGGCTGGCTTAAAGCTTTAAAGATGTGTTTTAATATGCGTTAATTTCCTACTTTTACTTAAGTGGACTATAAGAGTTTTGTTCTTATTAGAAGTACAAAATTAAAACCAACTGAAATGATCTAATTACAATTTTTGGTAGCAGGAAAGTCATATGGAACAACCCAATTGACTCTATGGAGCCTAAACTATTCCTCAGTATGCATTTTAATGTACCAATTCCCTTGAAAATGCATGCAGAGCAGTAGGAGAGAAAAGGCTGAAATGCTAAATGTGAGATATGTCCATGTCATTGATGTGCAGCAGCTCTGGGGGTGCTGCCCACACCATCCCTCCATCTTCAGTCAGGGCCTGATTTTACAACCATGAGTTCTCATATTCGAAAAGGAGCCAGAGATGCACAACGTGGTCAGATGTTTGTGGTTTGCCATATGATCTTCCTCTTCCTTAATTTTTTATTCTATTTAGGTCAAAACAGTTCTTGTATTTTTCATGAATGCAAGCCTCAAACTTTCCCTTTTCTATTCCTCCCTCAAAAGCAGAGAGGCCACCGCCCTGTGTGCCAGGCCACAAGTACAAAATGTTGTAGTTTTGCTACAATTCATGTTTGCTTTTGGTTTTCATTGAGTAGAATGACTTTATCTGTTCCAAACAGTAAAGCAGAGAGCACAGCCAAGATGCTACAGGGCTGCTGACATTTGGAATGCTATTTTCAGTCCTATTTTACATATGCTTTCAAAATGTATCCTATGAAAAATAGAAGTCAGAAACAAGAGGGGCTGATTGGTGTCTCTGGCAAAGCGGATGACCTACTTCAGCCACAAAGGTGGGAAAATCCATGGATATTGGCAGTGAAGGGAAGGGAAGGGAGGGATCAACACCAAAACCTGTGTACATGTTGTAAGAAGGAAAATCCAGCCTGGAATGGGGCACTGCTGGGGGAGGTGGTGCCAGCGTGGGGCTATGGACACTATGGGCACAGCAAACTCCCTTTTCCTCATCCTTGTAACAGGCAAAACACAGCTGTGAAACAAAATGCTCTGGTGAGTGCAACCCAGGAGGGAACATTACCTTGCACACCTTTTAATGGTGAGCTTCCCAAAAATCCAGTGTGTTCCCCCAGAAGGAGGAACAGAACCCCACCATCCTTCAAAAAGCAAAACAGATTGGTTGCAAAGAAAACCAGAATGAATCAAGGCACCACATGAGAAAGCAGATTAAAGGAAAAAATAAAATAAAAAAGCTGTTAAAGTTATTAAAAATGCCTCTATTTGAGGCGAAAGCAGCACCTCTCAACTCCTCCCTGATACTTCCCATTCCATGTGCCTCTTTCTGCCTATAAACAAATTGTAAAAGATGGCAACAGCTAATTTAAAAAATAAAATGCGAAGTGTTGCGGCGGAGTCTAAATTGAGTCTGACAACCAAGGTCACATAACTTTTCACTTTTATTTAAAGGCATTGCCTTGATTACTGAAAAATATTGCAAGATATATAAACACAAATCTGGGGGCAGGCCAGCCAGCCTCTGAGGACTCCAGCCATGGCTCCTTGTCCTTTGCTTTAAAAGGAACAACAGGAATAATTTTTTAAATTGCCAAATGTGTAATTATCAAATTGTAGAACATTGTCAGAAATCATTGATATAATTTTCAGAATTATGTTTTTCAGTGCAAGCAATATGTCCTAACCCACCCTGTTATACCTAAATAAATTTCAGTTATTTCTGGAAATTTTAAGAAATGTTTGTTGCTTTAATTCCTGTAAACACAAAAGCTTTCATTATACTTTTGATTTAATTGTGTTTGTAGTGCTGTAGGCCTTTTGCTGTAAACTTTGAGAGAACGGTAAATGTGTCTGTGAAGGGCAGGAGCAGCACACGGGGCCGGCTCTGAGGGATCCCCGCTCGCAGCTCCCCGGGGCCAGCACAGCCCTCGGAGGTGGCTCTCACTTACAGCTTTGTTTAAAAGAAAAAACCCTGTGATTCTGAGGACAACCAGAGCCTGTTTGATGTTCCACCCCTGTTGTCTCCAGGCAGATCTGAATGAAAGCTTGGAATTAAACCGTCTTTGAATGCCGTTTTCATTGCAAGTGGTCTAAAATAAAACAACCTGGTCTCCACATCCAGGTTTCCAGAGCCAACTGCCACATTCCTCTTCATTCATACACTTCCAAGGTTATATTATTGTAAAATTAGGATATAATTTTGTAATGGATTTTTTATGAATTAAAGGCAATAATCAGCCATTTTCTTTTCCTTTGTAAAAATTCTCTTCCAGGAGCCAAACCTTTTACTCAGTCACTCCCCCAACTGCAGTGCCCAAGCACCTTCAAACGTTCACACCTGCCCTGGTGTGTGAGAAATTCCTGCTGAAGTCATTAATATATCCCTTTAATTAGGGAACAAATATAAGGTCCCTGATATCAAATGATTTGAAGCACACAGGTAGACTTAGACCAGTTCCTCACTGGAACCCCAGGAATAAGGACCCAGACCTCCTGGAGTAAGTTCAGAGGGGACCAAGGAGCTGCTCCAGGGCCAGAGCCCCTCTGCTCTGGAGCCAGGCTGGGAGAGCTGGGGGGCTCACCTGGAGAAGAGAAAGCTCCAGGGAGAGCTCAGAGCCTAAAGGGGCTCCAGGAGAGCTGGAGAGGGACTGGAGACAAGGGATGGAGGGACAGGGCACAGGGAATGGCTTCCACTGCCAGAGGCAGAGAGGGATGGGATATTGGGCAGGAATTGTTCCCTGAGAGGGTGGGCAGGCCCTGGCACAGGTGCCCAGAGCAGCTGTGGCTGCCCCTGGATCCCTGGCAGTGCCCAAGGCCAGGCTGGACAGGGCTTGGAGCAGCCTGGGACGGTGGGGGGTGTCCCTGCCCATGGTGGGGGGTGTCCCTGCCCATGGCAGGGGGTGGAATGAGATGGGCTGTGAGGTCCCTTCCCACCCAAACCATTCTGGGATTCTGTGAATGACCATTTTTGTAGCTGTATTTTGGGTAGAGCTTTTGGCATCTGAAAAGGCTCTTTAAAAATGTGATCATGAAAAACATGCCCAGGTGAAGTCACCTTCCAGCCAGGCTTGCTACACTAAATCCTTGCCCAGCCGGCTGCGTACGGGGTGCAGCTGCTCAGATGAAGCCGAGCGAGGCTCAGAGGACAAAGCCACGTTCTGTGGGGCTGTGCCCTCAGAGCAGCCCTGGGCACAGGGAGGTCATTGGCACCCACTGCCCCCGCTGCCCCCAGGATGGCACAAGGGCTCTGGGCTGAAGGCATGGCCATACCCCCAGCCAGAGCCTTGTTTTCCAGGTTTTTGGGCAGGATGTGCCCCCGTAGCCACAGGGCCAAGCCCAGTCCCTCCTGGCCAGTGCCACGTGCCCTCACACCATCAGCAGCTGTGCACCACCACAGCACGCCACTGCTCACCTCCCCAGCCCCAGAGGGAATGCAGCACCTCACCTTATTCCTGCAGCCTCCCTTTATGCCCCGTTACATTAGGGAGTGCCTAAAACCCCCCAGAAATACTGCAGAAAGGGAGGTGAAGCCACTGCCCCTGCTCCAGCGAGCAATCTGTGCTCCAGGGCCACCCGAAGCACAGGCCTGTGTTTGTGGGGTGAAACACGGGAGGGGACATCCCCAGGAACCCTGCACAGCCAAGGAGGAGAAGCAGGAGGCTCCAGAGGCTCCCCTGGCCCACTGGGCTCCAGCCAGGGACACCAGGGACACGGCAGCCGTGGCCACGAGGAGCTGCCTGCAGCCAGCCCAGGAGCCGTGAGCCGCCCTGCTGCATCCATCAGGAGGAAGGAATGAGGAAAAGGAGTTATAAAAAGAAAAGGAGAAATCATAAATTAAAACAGAAATGAAAAGCTCTGCTGAACGTTTTTTTCCTGGGACAAGCAAGAGTGGGGAAAGCATTAAGTGCTGGGACTTTTCTTCACCTAATGACAAAAATAAAAAAGTCCTATCTGCAAATAATTTAAGTAAACAATCTCCAGAAAGCATGAACAAGACCAAATTTCTCAAAATTAGCAAAGCTCCCAGAACACGGTGGCTGTTCATGCTGCAGGAAGCTGTGGCTCCAAAACAGAGGAGTGTGGGGGCAAAGGGCAGAAGAAGCAGCCGCTTCTTCATCCTTTATCGTTTACCTGGAATTTAGTTCACTGTATATTTTATTTCAAAGACAAAAAACCTTATGCCAAACTCACCTTGGCTAAATATCATTAACTGATTTCTAACAAAGATCTGATCCACTTTCACTTGCAAAACACTTTGTCACTGGTTTATATGCACCACTTCCAAAGAAAGGAGAGAGAAAGGAGAGATTTTTAGGTCAAATGATTAAGGAGAAAAGGGATTTAAACCAACAATTTTTTTTAAAGTTCTAATTGTTTGCTTATTGACACCAATTTACATGGAGCCACTTAGTGAATAAAGGTTTTCACAGTACATGGCACTTCTTTATGTCAGTTTTTAGCCATCATGTCACAGCCTGGCTTGAAAAGAAGAAATGCTGAAAACTCGTAGGCCAGAAATGAACAGCCTATTAAGATCTGAAAAGCTGTCATCCCCGCTGAAAAGACTTGCGTCAGCCACTGAGGATATATTTTAAACCGCCTGTCCGCAAGAAAACTTTAATAATGCAGCCTTGCTCTAATGTCTTGTGAGAGGAGAGGCAATTTTACTTCTTCTATTAACCCAACGTGATTACAATGGCTTATTTCATGGAATATTAAGTTCAAATTCTGCTCCCTAGGAGGACAATAAAAAAAAAGAGTGTGCTTATGACATTGCCCGAAATAGCCACAAGGACCGCAACTCCTTGGTGCTTTTAATGCATCCGAGCCATAATCCACCTTAATTTGCTAATGGTTAAGTAAATTAGCAACAAAATAATAAACCACAAAAAGGTATCGACACAGGAGCAAAATTCTTGCCTCTCAAAAATATTAAAATAACAAACTCATGTTTTCCTAAGGATTGCCTTGGCCTTTCCGTCCTCTCCCTCCCCCTCCAGCCATCGCCCTCCAGCCAGTTCCAGAGAAAAACAGACTCCTTGTGTCGGATGGGCTTTGGCCATGAGGGGCTCAGGAGGGAAGGGGTTTGTGCCCACAGCACAGCTGGGATGGCTTTGTGCAAACGGAGCCATGAACAACCACCCAGGAGCTACAGCCGCTTCCCAAACCACCTGAACAGCCCTGTGCCAACACCAGGAAAGGGAGCCCGAGAGCTGGCTACTGGGCTGGGGACATGATGCTGCCTCGAGCTGGCCAGAGCATGGGCACCCCTGTGCCGTGGGGCACCCTGTGCCGTGGGAATCCTATGCCGTGGGGCAGCCGGTGCCAACCAGCAATCCTCTGTGCCATGGGGCACCCCTCACCACAGGGCCTGCAGATGTCAGAGCACTGTGCTGCAGGAGCCAGTGCCCATGGTGACCTCCAGGTGATGCTACTCTCAAAGTGCTGGGTTTAAAAACCGCTTGCAGGCTGCCCCCTTCTCGAACACTTGTTTAGGCCTGATCCTGATCATAAAAACCGGCAATAAAAACATGAATCAGAGATGGAAATGGCATTGCCACTGTCAGTAATTCCAGTCCTGGGGTGCAGGTGCTGAGGCTGGCACAGCCCTGGCTGTGGCTCTGCTGCCCCAGCTGTCCCACAGCTCAGGAACTCTGTGCTCGGCACTGGGAGTTGCTCCATGGGAGAAGGGGAGAAACAGCTCAAAACCCCAGCAGGAGAAACCTCAAATACCATGTTTTGGTTTCAAACTGATGTTGGATGCAGAGAAGGCCCCTGCACCCTCCCCATTCCCCCTTTCTGTCACGGCCTTCCTACAACTTCTTTCCTTTTTTTATTTTTCCAATGTGGAAAAAAAAGGAAATAATTTTTTCATTAAAAAAAATTAATGTATGCAAATAGCCAGTGAAATTATAAATAGGCACCGTTAATTTCTTTTCCCTAGTTCCACAATTCCAAAGCAAAACGCAAAAACTTAAATAAATACATTTAAATCTCCTGCTGTGTAATAGTAAAGAGACTCCATAAAACCAGAACAATATTTATTTTTCCTTTTCGGAGCAGCTCCCTGGTTTATTAGGCCCGTGCTCCCAGCAATCTGATAAGCAGGAGCGAGGCTAAATGGCAAATGGCAAACATCCCAAATCCCAACCTGATGTATTTCCACAGCCCTGACCTTCAGATAAAAATCGCACAGAAATCTGCAAACCCACCAAATATGCAGCACCACACGCTTGAGTTCAGACACAACAGTCGGGGATAAAATGGAACGGAGAGAAGGGCGTTGCTATTTCCAGCCCTGAGCCTTCCCCTCCCTTCAAATTTCAGGATCCTGCTCGGATCCGTGAGTTCGAGGGGACATGGACACACCCCACCAAACCCAAGGGATCCTCACGGCCACCGAGGGCTCAGAACTGCCTGGCTGTGACCATTGGGGAAACACCAGAGAGCACGAATAATCCCACTCCCACATTCTGTGCATATTTAGGAAAATACTTCAAACAGAAAAAAAATTTTTTTGCAGTGTGAAATTAGCTACAATTATGACAACTGCAAGAAAAAAATTATACGGGTAAAATTTGGGGCTGCTGGAAGAATTCTTTGATGTCTGGATTCCAATTTAACCCCGACTGAGTTCTGAGAATCAAATGAACAAAGTCTATCACACACCCCAAGTCTGCTTGTCGGTGCAAGGCATCATTCCCGTTCCATTCTTCCCAGGCACACGGATTTCCAAGCCCCTTGCCGACATCTCCTCCCTCCGTGCTGCAGACGGCCACTTGCCTAGCACATTTGAGCCACAGCCCAACTGTGTATTTCTTTATTCATTAAAACACAGGCATTAGTATCAATAAATATGTATAACATATTTACTCCCTGTCCCTGCACAGGCCAGGGCTCAGGCTGGGGCTTTGTGGGGAACACACAGAAATAGATCATATTTCATATAAATATTTTTAGGCAAAAGACTGTCACAAACGCTGTCCCTGTACCTTTACATCGTGGCTGGGGAGAGCAGGAGTTTATTAAATAAGACTAGAGGTGAATAATAAGGCCCTGATAAATGCCCATGAACATTTGGCGTAGCAGAGCAGGGAGGTGCTGCTGTCGCTGGCTCCAGGAACGTCACCTCTATTTTATACCGGGGCGTCAGCGCGGAGCCTCCGCGAGCCACACGGATCCCAGGCTGAATAAATAACATAATCCCCACCATCGGGGCGCTTTGCATATAAAAATCACTTTTTCTGCAGGTACTGAACCACTGTATCCTCTAAACCTGAACCAAGCTGCCGGATTTTTGAAGCAGTTGTAAAACATTAATAATATATCTGGGTTGTTTAAAGAATATTTCCAAATAACATGAAATATTTAGTCCATTCCCCCCCTCACCCCACCCTCAGTGCCACTACTACCGTAAAAAGATAAGATTTATCATGAAATGTTTGAGGGGTAATCAGCCATTTTTGGCCAATATATTTTAATATTTATATACCTGACATAGCTGAATATAAATGATACATCATGATTTTCCATAGTGCATGGAATTTATACAATTAACGGAGGGATCCAATGGCTTTAGGGCACACAAGGTGCAAACAGTGTTACAGTCGGTTACTGATTATTGTTATAAATCTCACAAACCATAAAGACATTAAGGTGCATTTTGTTTACCTCATTTGTTTTCAAATATTATATACAACAATATTATTTATCATTAAAAGAGTTACACTTTCCAAGTGCATTTATTTCATGAGGTACATTTATAGAACTATTTAGAAAATACAGTTGGCAAAATGCATGGCTGAAACAGGCAGGAGAATGGGATCATTTTCAATTTTTTTCCCGAAGATGATGGTTTTCCATTCTAAAATCGAGAAGACATTTAAGCACTACCTCTCTCTGAAATGTCTAATTGGAAAAGACGCTTAGCTGCAGAACCGTGCGCGGTTTGGGCGGACCCTCCCGCGCAGCCCCGCAGCCGGGCGCTGCCGAGCTCCGCGTCCCTCCGGAGCCGCCGCCGCTCCCGCGGCCGTGCGGGGCCAGCGCCTGGCACCCCGAGCTGCAGCACCAAACCACGGCGCTGGGACAGCTCAAGCTGCGACTTCCCAGAGAAAAACAGCGACAAACACGCAGCCCGGGATTTTCCTAGGGGAATCAGTACTTTTCCTGGTTAGAGCTACCTCCCCGCTCCGTGTGGACGCAGCAGAACTGAGCGAATATACTCACAAATACAAATTCCCTCAAATGTTCCCAAGTGGGTACAGTGTCTCGGGATTGTTTGAGTTATCCCCCTTTGGGCTGGCCGGGTTTGAAGCGCCGGAGCCCCCGCATGTGAAACGTGAGCCGGGAGCGGGGCTGAGCCCCGGCAGCGCCGGGGTGTCCCCGGCAGCGCAGGGACCCGAGCGCTGCAGCTGCTCATCAAACCAGGTTTATGTTCCTGAAATGAGTTCCTGCTGCTGAGCCTGAATTCACAGACAGTCGGGGGGAAAAAAGAGATGCATACAGCCCCAAAGAACCCCCCTGGAAGCACGTCCAGGGGACGGCTCTTTGTGCCCCTATGGAGGCAGCTGGGGGGATTTGTTAAACACGGCATGCCGGTTCCGTGTGTATGTCTTGTACAGAAACCCCCCAAAAAATACACATTATAGAGGCATTGCTGGCGTTTTATTTGCTTTGCCAGAGGTAAATGAGTCCTTTCCCTTTCTCCTGCCCTCCTGCAGCACTGGTGAGGAGGTTTCTCACAGATATTTTGCCATACAGGAGGTGCAGCATCATTTACTAAACACAAACCCATTTTTCCTTATATTTATATTATTTCAGCAAAACCAACTGGAGAAATAAACAAAGCCAAATTTTACCGTTTGCTGCCCTTTTCCAGTACAAACAAAACCCAGCCCAGGGAGCTACCCAGATTGTGCCTTTCTCTTTCGGCCTGCTCAAAGGTTGCTTTTCTAATCTCCATAAAATACAGAAATAGGGACGGAAATGTGGGAATGTACCGAACTGGCTGTTGACTTCAGGCACGGGAAGTGTTTTGTTGAGAATTCGCAGGTGCTAAAACCTCATCAATGAGTGGGAAATGGTGCTAAATACGAGCTCTGCGAACTTTATTTTTAATGATGACTTTAAAACCCGGGGATCAGCGAGGTGAATGTAAAAACTGTTAATCTTAAATTTCTACAAACCCGAGTGTCAGGGCAAGCATGTCTGGTGCATCAAGCATAACAAGATGAAAACGAGGAGGTGTGGGTGAGGAGGGGGTCCGAGACACTTGCTTTTCTTGAATCCCTCTGAATACATTTCACAATTCATCAGTTTTTGTCTTCCCTGCCACGAGTGAGGACAATCAGACCAGACACCCATTAGATTTTTCATGCAATTTTTTTTTTTCTTGTTCATGACATGTTGGCAGGGAGGATGGCAATTCTGAAATCTTACCAAATGAGAAAAATGTCAGAAACTGAACTGACAGCTGGTGGTTACTATGGTGATAGGTGATATTGAAAAAAAAAATAAAATAAGACTCAGTTAATTCAAAAGGAATCAAGTTCAGTATTTTTAAGCTAGTTGATAGAGATGAAAACTTAATCCTGATACTGGGATGTTTTCCTGTTTTAGCTAAGAGCCAAAGAAACCATTTGCTTGATTAGATAATTAACTAGATACAGCTAAATATCCGATGAAAATTACAGTTGAACCAAAAATAATAATAAAAAATAATAACATGTTTTTTAAAAACGAAACAGCCATATTAGGAAAAAAAATAAGCAGACTGGGGGAATCTTCTGTCTGTGTGAGCAATCCAGAATTGTCCTCTCCATAATCACAATTACCGACACGGCTCTGGTTTTCTGCCATCGGTTTGAGGGAGAAAGAGTAGTTTCGCTCGGTGACAAAGACAAATCAGCTGGAAGGGAGGGAAAGCTGCTGACTGATGGCTTCAATCGAGGGAAGGCTGCGCAGGCAACTTCGGCAGGAACCTGGGTATCTCCATATTTGTGTTTATGTATTTTATGGGCTTCTTAAAAATTCCCAAGGGAGCTATTTCTGGGGCCCAAATACCGCGAGATCTGGTGTTCTCCTGGCATTTCCATTGAGGAAGTGAAATACTAAAATACCATGAGAACATCAGATCTCCTGTTATTTCGGCTGCATTAATGGTTCCCTCAGGTATTAACAAAGCCCCTGAAAAACAAACACAAATATTTGAGGCAGAAGCAGAAATGCTGGAATATCCACCGCCCCTCCCAGCAACCCAAGGCACCTGCACAAAAACTGCGTTTTTGTGATCCCACACTTCAAGGAACAAATTGTGCAAACATACACATATAAAATTAATATTATATGGAAATAATTCGGCCACCACCTCTGTCTTTGCGGCAGGAATTGAGTTTGTTCCCCAACAGCCCAGATGAGGACGATCTCCATATAAATGGAGGTGGGGTTTAGGGATATTGTTATAGAGAACAACATTTGAATGCAAAAGTCTCCAAACAATTTGAATTGTGCCTGTGCTCCCTGGGTGAAGATGGCAAAGATGAAGGGGGATGGGGATGGGGATGGGGATGGGGATGGGGATGGGGATGGGGA